>CM035137.1:10233487-10833487 GCA_020205605.1 Panax ginseng | reverse complement strand
AGTTTGAATAATGTTTGTTTGTTCCTTAACATGAGTTTCCAAGTTGTTGCGTTGCTGATTATTGGTCACCATGGCTGGATCGGAAAGGCTCTGATACCAATTGTAAGGAATTGGCCATGCAGGAATGGACAATTAGGAGAAAATTAGGGAATATAGATAGAGAAATTGGATTGAGAGAGAAGAGCTAGAGTGGGGAAGAAGAAAGAACATATAATAGAGAGAAAAACAGATTCGTTATATTCATTCTTCCCTGCAAATGAGATAGATCTCATACATATACTCTCACCTCAGCAAAAGAAGGAAAATTAACTGAGCACATACTCCTTACTCACCTAACATCAGCTCTAACATACTCATAGTAAAAGGACAATAAGGACCAGCTTAAACAATTAAAGGACTGAAATACCCTTTTACTAAACTATCTTATTATTCTCACTTAACTACTCTAACTAACTTGATTAAGCTAGTTGTGTTCCTTACACTTATTCACCCATATAAACATGCCCAACATATTATTATCAATGATAATAATGAACAAATATGTCATTGTTTCCATATTCTTATTCTTGACAATATTTATAAACACACTACAAAGTTCCATCTTTTATCCACAATAATAGTATTTACAAGCAGATCCAGAACCCATAAAATTCCTCTACCCTAACTCAACAATCAAGAGAAGTAATTCCCCAAATTCAAACACGAATTCACCAATAGCCGTTATTAGTTTCACCCAAATTCACTATTAGACATAAAATTCCCCATACCCATTTCAAGAACAAGCCATAAAAGACCATATTCAGCCGTAAACAGTCATAACCATTGGATATAGATACGCAATGTTGAGGAAGAGGTGCTGAAACCAATAATAACAACAATATAAAATGCTTCGAAATATTACAGGTTCACGTATAAGTAGAAGGATGATTAGAGTGCAGACCTGGTTTGGTAAGAAGCAGTGACCGAAGAAGCCATTGTCAATTGTAAGCATCAGATAAGAGTTAAGCCAAGGCTTTTCGACTTGTTATCCGCCATGAGCCTCACGTCTAATGACTTAATCGCCCCTCTTGTAGGATGACAATCTCTACTGTACCCTTTTATATTCTACTGTCCTTTACAACAATTCCTTCTTTTTTTTTGTGTGGTGATGTTTAAAATTTAAATTTTTAAATTTTTTTATTAACTTTAAAAAATTAAATTTGATCTTTTATTTTGAAATTAAATAAGTATTTTCTAAAAAAGTTAATACTATAGCTGAAATTTTAGAATCGTATTAGTTAAGTTGGTAAAGCAATAAATTTTATAAAAAAAATTTTGATTATGTTTGTTTACTTGAAATAGGACTATTAATTTTAAATATTTTATTTATTTTTAAATTTAGACTAAAAATTATTAATCTAAAAATTATAAAATAATTTAATATTTATAAAATTATAATTATAATCTCAAAATTATAATCAAGAAAATAATCTTCAATCAAGCCTAAAATATAGTAAATTTTAAATATTAAATATTAGTCCAATATATGTAGCGGCAAAATACTGGAGTATAATCTTACATATCACGTGGTACACACACCACACATTTTCATTCAGGATCTACATTTATGATTTATCAAATCTGAATTAGGCCTCCAAAAACCATTCCGACCAATCACGTTGGAGTTCTAAATATTCCTCTCTCTCTCTCTCTCTCTCTCTCTCTCTCTCTCCTTTGACGTGGACTGATCAAATGAAATGCCACTATACTTGTGTACTACTTATAAAGCATATCAAAGCTAAATGTTCTGGTATTAGAACTGGAAAAGAATGATTCTTTACTGCGTTAGCAAGCCTAGTCTTCTATCTTTTGTTGTCTATATTTGGGAGGCACTCAAAAATTCCTTCTTTGGATTAATTATTAGCTTCAGGTAGGTAATCTCACTCCCCTTCTCCCTCAATATATATATATATATATATATATATATATATATATATAATAATACTGGAGTATTTTATTACTCACTTTCCATTTATTATAATATTAACTCATGATCCATGTGGGTTCTTAGTTCCATTTATTTAATATAAACTAATGGCTTCTTGGGACTTATTATTGTTTATGTATGCGCAACGATTGCTGGTTTCCTCCTCCTATTTGGGTTCTGGATTTTATTGTCGTCTTTAAACTCAGTGTTATACTATAATTAGCTTCATTTTAATTAATTCCAACTTGGGTAAACAGGTGCTTAATTTCTTGAATGCAATGCTAATCTGAGCCGAGGACTTCCTCAAAAATGGAAGGCCGTCTACTTATGTGGACAGCAGTATATACATTGATTCTTTGTATGTGGGAGCCCGTGGAAGTTATGGGTAGCAATGGAAAAACCAATGTTTCTTCTTCAAGACCAACTGTCGTCAATTTTGGAGCTCTGTTCACACTAAATTCAGTAATTGGGAGATCGGCCAAGCCGGCAATTGCAGCTGCTGTAAATGATGTCAACTCTGACTCGACCATTCTACGAGGAACACGGCTGAACATGATTTTGGGTGACACCAATTGCAGCGGATTTATTGGCACTGTACAAGGTAGATTTTGTATCAAACTGTTTTCAATAAACAATCCTATTCAATTATGCTTTTAACTTCTATTGCTATTGATATTGGCTACCACCCTCTTAGGGTAAGGAATTGAAAACCTTAATTCCCCACTCAGCATTTTATTATTATTATTATTATTATTATTATTATTATTATTATTATTATTTGGTGTGAAAATGTTGTACTTTGCCACATATTTGATTCAACCTTGAGTACTATTAGCTTTTTATTTGTGCAAATGTTTTTTTTCATGATTTATTAGGTTGTATTTCTGCAATTTTTTTTCTTCTTCATGATTTATTAGGTTGATAGCATATTACTTTAGTTATTCAGATCAGCCACTGCACCAAAGCTGCTCTCAGTGTCGTATTAGTCACTTGCCATGTACTAGACCTTAATTCCAATATCATGTTATGACAACTGTATCACGTACTTCTAATCAGCAATATATACATTGTCATGAAGAAAAATGAAAGTTCGATCATAACTGATCCACTAATTCTCTTGAGAGGAAATTTGACAGGGCATCCTTGCTCATGTAGCTTTGCAGCTTATGGAGAATGATGTAGTTGCTGCAATTGGCCCCCAGTCCTCTGGAATAGCTCATGTTATCTCCCATGTTGTGAATGAACTTCATGTGCCTCTCCTGTCATTTGGAGCAACAGACCCCACTCTCTCTGCTTTGCAGTTCCCGTATTTCCTCCGTACCACACAGAGTGATTATTTTCAGATGTATGCAATAGCTGATCTGATCGAATACTATAGATGGAGCGAAGTAATAGCCATCTTTGTCGATGATGAATATGGTCGGAATGGAATTTCTGCATTGGGTGATGCACTTGCAAAGAAACGTGCCAAGATTTCATACAAGGCTGCCATTACTCCCGGAGCCCCAAGAGCTGACATCAACGATTTGTTAGTTGGAATAAACCTGATGGAGTCTCGGGTTTATGTTTTACATGTAAATCCTGATTCTGGTCTCACAATATTCTCTCTAGCGAAGCATCATGAGATGATGAACACTGGTTATGTTTGGATTGCTACAGATTGGCTTCCTTCTGTTTTGGATTCATCAGAATCAGTTGATCCCGAGACAATGAATCTCTTACAGGGAGTTGTTGCACTTCGCCATCACACCCCAGATACTTATTTAAAGAAAAGGTTTTCAACTCGGTGGAAACACATAAAAGATAAGGAAACACCAAGCTTCAATTCTTATGCTCTCTATGCTTATGATTCTGTGTGGTTACTTGCCCGTGCTCTTGATGTTCTTTTCAATGAAGGTGGACAATTATCCTTCTCGTATGATCACAAGTTGCAAGACACAAAAAATACTGCACTACATTTATCAGCACTTCGTAGCTTTGATCAAGGCCATAAATTACTTCAGATACTCTCTGCAATTAACTTCACAGGTCTATCTGGTCAGATTCAATTTGATCAACAGAGGAATTTGATTCACCCAGCATATGAGATTCTAAACATAGGCGTAACAGGGTTACGCAGAATAGGTTATTGGTCAAATTATTCAGGTCTCTCTGTCAAGACTCCTGAAATTTTATATATGAAGCCTTTAAACACATCTCCCAGGGAACAACAGCTCCACAGTGTATTATGGCCTGGGGAAACTACCACAACTCCTCGGGGATGGGTGTTTCCCAACAATGGGAAGCCATTGCGGGTTGCAGTGCCTTATCGAATAAGTTACAAAGAATATGTAAGTAAAGACAAGGGCCCTACAGGGGTGAGAGGATACTGTATTGATGTCTTTGAAGCTGCAGTGCAACTCTTGCCTTACGCTGTCCCTCGCAAATACATACTCTATGGAGATGGTCTGAGAAATCCTAGCTACAGCAATCTTGTGTATGAGGTAGCTGAAAATGTGAGTGTCTAACTACAAATTTACAATTTCAATAAATGTGAAAATGAAGCTTTGGTGAGTTATGTGTTGATGGTCGGGTATTGCAAGTTACCCTGTCAATCGTCTGATGACATCTACAAAGGACTGCAGAACCCATCCCCTGAATAAAAGAAAAAGAGGAAAGATAAAAAGTGGACAAGTATATAAGATCTTGAGCATTTGTACAAATATTGGATACAATCTTTGTTCAGTCATTCCATCTACTACATTTACATATATGCGTATAAAAATTCTGCAAGGCTAGTTAGGACAGACTTTAGTATATTTTGCTATAATTGCTTCAAAGTTTATGGTTCATGCTGATGTATTTGTTATGGTAATTATCTTAATTTGCTTCATTTCTTCAGAATTATGATGCAGCTGTTGGGGACATTACCATTGTCACAAATAGGACAAGGATTGTGGACTTTACACAGCCTTACAGGGAATCTGGACTTGTTGTAGTTGCTCCAGTCAAAAGAATTAAATCTACTGCTTGGGCTTTCCTCAAACCATTTACGTGGGAAATGTGGGGCGTCACTGGTGCTTTATTTCTTTTAGTGGGAGTCGTCGTTTGGATTCTTGAACATCGTCTGAATCATGAATTCCGTGGTCCACCAAGTCAACAACTTATTACAGTCTTCTGGTAAGTGGTCTGTCCTGATTTGATATCAATTGTTGTAGTTAGACACTGGATGTCACATAGGAAGATGATTACAAAGGATATTAGGAAAGAATCCGAATGTCACTAGCCATGCACATGACTTGGAAAAACAGCATTCTTATCTAATTATAATCACACACACACACACACACACACACACACACACACACACACACACACACACATATATATATATATATATATATATATATATATATATATATATATATATATATATTCATTAAAACAATTTTGTCCAAGTCTGTTGCTAGCAAACCTTGACATACATAAAAATGTCAAATGAGACTACAACTTTTAAATGGAGGGATTATTATAACTTTTGTATTAATGACATCAAGCTTAAGGTACTTATGTAATTTGGCTAATTTTACAATACGATTGGCTAGTCTATAAAAGAATTGCATGATAAAACTTTGTACAATTCTATTTGAGCCACTCTGGCCTGGTCTCTTGAGTTTAAGTACACCTACTTTGCTTTGGGGTGTTAAAATATACTTTTACACATTTACTAATATGGCATTCAAATTGCAGGTTTAGTTTCTCAACAATGTTCTTTTCACACAGTACGTAGCTCATGCCCAATCCGTTAAGCTTTCTTTCCATCATTTCCTTTATTTCCAATTTTATCTCATGAATTTTCCAGTGAATATCTGTGGTATTGGAGAAATCCATAGTTGAAGTTCCTAAGTCTCTTCCTTGCTTGGAATCAACGCAGGAGAGAACACCGTTAGCACTCTGGGACGCTTGGTGCTGATCATATGGCTCTTTGTAGTGTTGATAATCAACTCAAGCTACACAGCTAGTTTGACATCAATCCTCACGGTGCAACAGCTGTCATCGCAGATTGAAGGGATAGACAGCTTGATCTCAAGTAGCTTACCAATTGGAATTCAGGACGGATCATTTGCATATAATTATCTGATAAATGAACTCAACATAGCTGAGTCGAGAATTAGAATTTTGAAAACCCAGGATGATTATGTTAATGCCCTTCATAAAGGTCCCAAAGGTGGAGGTGTAGCTGCAATTGTTGACGAGCTTCCTTATATTGAGCTCTTCTTGGCCAACATCAACTGTGAATTTAGGACTGTCGGACGGGAGTTCACAAGAAGTGGATGGGGATTCGTAAGTACCTTCACTTTACAAGCCTAGGAATTAAGGCAAATCAAGCTTTTCAATATAAAGATTGCAGATAGATACATGCACATATAAAAATGAAACTTTCTAAATGAAGCCAATATTTTTTTTAGGTTTAACAGGATAGTGACTTTACACTCGGATTAAGTTTAGTAAAATCTCTCTCTCTCTCTCTCTCTCTCTCTCTCTCTCTCTCTCTCTTTCTTGAATAACTATAGTAAAATCTCTAATTCATACAGCAACAATGGCCGGCCAGAAAGAGAAATACTTTCAAAGTATTTTTTAAATTAGTTGCAAGTTCTGAACTGACATTTCCCTTCCTCAACTCAGGCATTCCAGAGGGACTCTCCTCTTGCAGTTGACTTATCAACTGCCATTCTTCAACTTTCGGAAAAGGGAGATCTACAAAAAATTCATGACAAATGGCTTTCGAAAAATGTGTGCTCTGGACAAAGCGAAGAAGTTGATGTTAGCCGGCTGTCTCTCAAGAGCTTCTGGGGTTTATTCCTTATCTGTGGCACTGCATGCTTCATTGCTCTTGCTCTGTTTTTCTGTAGGGTTTACTTCCAATACCGCAGATTTAGCCCAGAGATTGAGGAAGATACGATTGAGGACCCTGAACCTGCAAGGTCTGCTAGACGTGCCACTAGTTTCAGGGATTTTGTTGATAAGAAAGAAACCGAGATTATGGAGATGCTCAAGTGGAAGACTAGTAGTAGTAGTAGTAGTCATAGCAAGCCACAAGCCACCCAAATCTCAGATGGCCAATTCAGTCCACCTTCCTAAGGATCTCTTTTTTGTTTTTTTGTTTATTTATTTTTGGGTGCTTTGATTTGTCTGAGGATGACATAAATAATCTCATATGCCTTTACCACATTCATATTGCCGTCATACCAAAATTTAGGGAAACTAGAGTGAAAATATTTTGTATTATGAGTGTTACTTGCAAGTTCCAATATTAACAAGAGGAAGACAGTCATTTTATGTATTATCATAAATTTAACCCCAATTGCAAATGTAAAGTTTATCAATAATTGGTAGAAATTATAAGAGTATTTCAATTATTACACATTTCTCAAAAAATATTACCACTAATATACTAAAATTATTATTAATTTATAATAAAAAAATCAACCTAAATATGTATCATTACCGTTAACAAGAAGAAGAATGTCAATGATATACTAATTTTTTTTTTGATTCTCATCTTCGGGTATCCATAACCATTAAGTTAGAGCATCAACTACGGTTTTCCTAATGAACGCTATCCCCAAATTTGAAGAATACATCAATAAATTATTATCCAACCGTTTATTTATCCTTATTTGACTCTCTATTTTAATCCCTATATAGGTTTGAGGGAATCAAAGGACCGTTCTCTATATATACAAAATGATTTTTCACACCAGTGGACAACTCATCAATCGTACACATCTTGATATTTTTTTACTACTTCATTTTCAAATTATAAGCTTATTATTGACTTTTTAAAAAAAAAATTCAAACGTACTCAAATTTAAAATTGATATAAATTTATTTAATTTATGTGAATATAATTATAAATATTATAAAAGTACTATTAATTATAAAATTTATTATTTTCAAAATTTAAATGAATCATATTAAATTTAAATTTAAAATATCACAAATTAACTTTTTAAAAGTTAATATTGATCATATGTACATTTACAACTACAATCCATTCAATACTCACTCCATAAATTACTTAAAATTTAAAATAAAATAAAAATTATTTTACACAAGAGAATATAATTGATAAATTATACTTTTATCTTTTATAAATTATAAGATTATTATTAATTTGATGTTTTGACTGTTGAAACTTTTAAATTTTATTATTTAAGGAATCAATATAAAGAAATGTTAGGTATATACTGAAAAAATTGAATTCTTATTTTATATAATGACCCAATAGTACTGTAGAATAGGGATAAAGATAATAAAACTCGAATAATGCTAGAGACACAAACTATTCTATAAATATTTTACAAACTGTTGATGTGGCATACTCCATCTCAGCATATTGTGTGGGGTCGAAGACTACATTGAAGCAATTTATTGATTAATATGTTGAGATAGAGTATGTCACATCAATAATTTATAAAATATTTATAGAATAGTTTGTATCTATAGCATTACTCATAAAACTCTGTTGTGCATGCTCTTATGTGTAGATTGTATATTTGTTGGAGTCGTGGGAAAGTAGGGCTTAAGTAGTTTTACATATTTTGAAATGTTGAATTTGCGTCTTGTAATGGCCCAGCAAGCTTTTTATGTTGTATAATCTAAAGGCTATTCCGAGCGCTCAGCCAAATTATGATTGGGCCGCCTTGGACCACAACCGAGTCTGGTCTTATGAGCATTTTCTGAAAGCTTGGGGAGCTGAGCAACCCAATTAAAAAAATATGTTCCACATATTCCATCAGCTATTTCAAATACAAGATTAAATTTTACTTTTTAAAATTAATTTCAAGTATTTTTAATTCAAAAATTAATATATTTCATTTAACTTTTAAAAACAATAAATCTTGCAGTTAATAATGTTATATAGGTAGTATACAATTTTTATAAATATATTGTCAAAAACACTAGTAATGTTATTTAAATGGACTTAAAACATTCAAATTTGAGGTACCTGTTATATATTTCAATTACGTTTTCTTTGCTTTTATTAATTATTTTTTGGTCAATATAGAATTCAAATAGACGAGCAGTTATCCAATAGTATGTATGGTGATGTGGATATTATTTTGTGACTTGAGGAAGCAATCAAAATACATTTACATGTTCACATAAATATGGAGGAATGCAAATCATGATTGTAATTTTAACTCGGAACTCGAGAGAAGCTCGCTCTAAGTTGATGAATTAGGTCAACTAGTAGTAACATTTAATCAAAATCAGAAAGGCATAATATCACTTGAAACTTTTGTCATCCATAACACAAGGCCAAAATTCAAAGAAAGTAAGAAATAATAGGGAGATCCGATCCTTGGACACGGCTTTACTCAAGTTTTACTTCTCTCTTTGGGGGATCCAATTGCAAATAAGAGAATGGTTCAGTTGGCTCTTCGCTGCAATCCAAGCACGGGTTTCACTGTCAGTAAAAACAAATGCTCAATAATGTAAATGACGCGTTTCAAAAGACATTGCAGCAAATGTTTAGCCTATAAGACAAGTAGAGTAGACTTGCCATGCCACATCTTTAAGATATCTTAGAATAAAAAGAATTGGTTAGGCTTGAATGTAATACTATTGAAGGGTGTTCATCATACCACGCTATCTTTCAAATTACTATAATCAAAATTTAGATACTTTCCACATATGAATGAAGGGTCATCACACCATGCATTATTACAAATTGCTGTCAACAAAATCCAAATATATTCGAAGAAATTATAAACAAAGTTTAATTCAAGAATGGCTTTAAATAATATGCAAAGGAATGACACGTACCCAGGTTGCACTGCCAGAAGAGCTTAAAAGGGTCTGGGACTGTCTTAAACGGGTTACCTTCAAAACATGCCTACAGAGAGTACATATGAATAAACTCAGATAATACAACAAAGATCATAATTGAAATTGAAACTCCGCTTGCGATCCGAGGTGAGATAAGGAAAATATTGATGATATCTATTCTGAAATAAACATACTGATGACATTAGATACACCTAACCTGTAGCGAATGGCATTTTTTTTTTGAGTAAATAAAATAAGTTTTTATTGGAATAATTTTATTTTATATTTTGTCTATATACTTCTGTATGTGTTATTATATTCTCATGTGCAGTGTAATGTGTGACGTGGTGATATGTTAAATATAATAATTGTTAGTTATTATATTTAATGAATACCCTCTATTTTGATGGAAATGATGTATGGATATTTTATCCAAAATTTTGAAATGCATTTTTTTTTAGTATATCTAAAATATGTTATAAGTGGTGCAATAAGTACAGAAAGAGGTGTATATGTTAGTTTCTCGCCAAACACAAATTTTTAAAAAATTTAAAACTTAATAAAGAGAAGATGGAAACTCAAACTTAGTGTTAATACGTGTCCTTTAATCGGGAATTAATGACTTGGTATTTTAGCATGTCTTTGGAAACTATTTGTTAACTTAGCTCTATTAGTCACTTGTTCTATAACGTGCTTAATGAGCCAAGATGCTTATATAGCAGAGTTTCAATTCTTAAGGTCACTTCTTTCTTAAGTAAAACTCTATTAGTGGTATCTAAACTCGAGATTTCGCAATTTGGGTTAAGTAAGTAAGTGTTAGAAGAATACCCAAATTTCGGGATTTCTTTTGAGGAAGAAGAGTTGGAGCGAAAATAGTGGAAGCTAAGCGTTAGTAGAAGTTGAAATTATAAGGTAATTTTCTCTATATCGTATAATACAAATACATGTATAAAAAAAATGTGTTATTTGATGTATTTGTGATGTTGGGATTAAAGGGTTGAGTATGTTTAGCTGGTAAAGTAATTGGTAAGTTTAAATTGTATAACAACCGAGCATGTTGGGTTATCAAAACTCACGGTTTGCTTATATCAAATTATTTTTTTTTCAAAATTAGAGATAGGCTAATATGTATTTTGTTTATGGTAAATACGTTTGGCTAATCTGTGAGATAAATTGTTGTGGCTGGAATTTTGAATAATGAATATATGTTGACCGTGAGAAAACAATAAGGTGAGAAAGATAAGGCTAGAATACAAATCAATGGCCATGTAAAAAGGGATTTTTAGAACTATGCACTCCAAGTGCTTGAGAAAAGTCTTTAACGAACTGTCTTAGTCAAAAATCCAAACTTTGGTAAAATTATAGCTTGGGTTTAATTTATGATTTATATGTGATGTTAATTAGATGGTTTGTGAATGTCAAGCTAAAGCAAAACAATTTTTTTTTTTATCGTTGAAGAGTTAGATCTTGTATGACATGTAACTTGGACTTTCTGTTTTGGGCAGCTTAAGAAGTTCATTATGAGAACTTAATATATTTTGTTAGTTGGTTGTTATCACATCTAATATCTGTTGGAATTGGGTGCAATAAAAAGAAAAGAAACATCATGTATATAAGAGATAATGTAGCAAGCAAACAGTTTGACACCTAGTTGGTTGTGTACCTTATGTAATGACCTTATTTTGTAAGATAGTTTAAAAGGTAGGTGCACTATTTTACCTTTCTAATAAGGATTGTAATTAACTTACCAATAAAAAGCCAAGAATGACATAAATTAAGAGCAGGGCTGCTGTCTTTGACAGCAGCGGTAGCAGCAGTGGTTAGCAACAATGCAGTCTTATGTAGAGAATATTAATGGGATAGCATGGTATAAGACAAGGCTAATCAAATTAAAAAAAATATTGCAAGGATTATGGGCTGCTAGGCTCGGTTAGGGGCTGCAAGGTCACACTAAGCCTAGCTAAGCCCCACGGGGCCAAGCGAAGTTTGATTACCACGCGGAGGGTCAAGTTGGAGCGGTTTTGGACATTTTAAAAGTAAGCAAGAATGTTTAGCATCTTATTATAAAAAAAAAATGAAACTATAAATTATTCAAACAAGTTTTAGTCATACCTAAAACATGTAATTTATTATAAAACCATGGTTGTTATGATTAGACTTTTAAAGTTACTAAGCCAAGTTTAGGCTGTTAGTGTCTCAAAGAATTGCTAAACACCGCGACGGAACTAACTTGATATAACTTGGAAAAGAAATATAATCTAAAATCATAGAATAATCGTGAGCAAAAGGTTATGTCAAACCCTATAAAAGAAAGAAATGATTGTTATAAAAACATGGGTGAGATATTTGAAAAATGTATAAAAATATTTCATATGATCACTGTGATTATGTAATACATGAATTTACCAGCTACATGATTTGGCTATTTGGTTGACATGATTGTGAATGCAAACAATTATGTAGGATCTGTGAGGATACACAAGTTAAGTTGAAATTGTACAAATAGTCTACAAGCAAGGCAAGTATCTAAATCTTACTCTTTATTGAGCAAGTATTCTGAGATTATTCATATGTGGGCAGGTTCTTTAAATTCTAAACTGTCTTTCCTTATTTATGAATATTATAAGGTTGAACAACCTTTTTATTCCAATCAGCTTCAAAAGATTGGGTAATGTATTACAAATGAAATTTCATATGCATGAGCAGGTTGCAAAGAAGTTTGAGCCATTTCTTCGGGCCAGACACAGCTGTGAAATATTTCAATTTCTTTATATCTTGAAATATTATTGTGCTATGATTTAAGTTGTCCAACTATATTGTTGTAGTTGGAATCTAAAACTGAGAATGAACATACCCTTGAATGGGATATTTTATCAGACTGGAGTGGTGATGTAGAACATGAAAATTGTTCTGGAAAAGATAGTATTGATCAATACAGGGCATAAAGGGTTGATCACCCTACGTGCTCGTAAGTTAAGACGGTTCATCTGATAATATTTCTGATTGAACCTTTTCAAGAAAAGAAAAATATGTTCATGGTCTTAAAACCTCTCAGTTATTCAATGTTGTTATGATATTTCAAAAATGTGAATGATTCAAGATTTATTGCTTTACAGTTTTGATTCACTGACAAAGCATGCTTCAAAGAAAACATTTATTTCTTGTTAAGCTTTAAGGAATGCTATTACTTGCTGAGCAATTAAATGCTCATACTTATTTTATTAAATGTTTTCAAATTTGAGCGGAGACTCAGGTGTATGGGTGCGGAAGAGACAAGGGAAAAGGAAAAATAGGAGAATAGCTGAAAAGTGTTGTAATAGATAGTTTTCATGTTTGTAAATATTAAACTATCATGTAATAAACGCTTAAAAGGTTTGTGTACCTGGGATTAGAAAAACTTTGATGTAATAACTTTATTAAGTTTATGTTTATTATATTCTAGAAGTTTTATATCGTGAGCACTGAATAAGGGTTTCAAGTACCCGAATTTGGGGGCGTCACATAACCCAACACTGGCAGGGAAGTGATTAGCAATATAACACCTGTATTTGCTTTTACAACCACTTGAGGGCAAATCATTTGTGCTATGCTGCATCTAAATGGATATGTTGTTCTCTTAACACCATTTGCTGAATTACTTCTGATTGTTCATATATTTTTTTCCCCAATTGACAAATCAGGTTGGAATTATGATACCAGCTTTAAATAATACCCAATTGCTACCGGTACTTTCTAAAGAAGGGACTTATTAGGAATTCGACAATGGAGGAATTTATTTATTATGTAGGCAATTCAGAGGAATACTTCACTATGTACTACCAGTGGTTTTAAATTAAACGACAAGATGCGTTCAAGTTCAAGAAAACGCAGAACCATAACTCAAATAGAATGCTAAACTATATTGACCAAAGAAGTATACAACATATCTCTCAAAGACGGTATCTCTAATAATATATTTGGGTGTGTATTGAGCAATCAATTCGTAATCTTCATCAAAGCCTAGAAACTCCACATTTTAACCAAAAGTAGTTCTTTCAAGTCTTATTCTTTCCCTTTACTCTCCCATAAGTTTCAACTAACCTTAGCAAAGCAACAACTCTCCTAATTCTTGGATCTTAATAGTTACTCTCTCCGTTCCAAAAAAGAGTCTTGTTTACAAAATTTGTGAATATTAATGATATATTTATGTTCCATGTACACCTTATTACCCTAAGGTCATGTTTGTTTACCAGGATAACATTTGGGATTGGACTATTAAGTATTAATCCAAGCGGCTTGTTTGTTTTTAAATTTGAGCTGGGACTATTAGTCCCGAGGTTATAAAATAGCTTAAGATATGAGATTTTTTAATACCATGTTCTACCTGATATTATAATCTCTATCATTTGGGATTAAAAATTGCTAGACAAAATTAACCTCAACATTTTTCTAAAATGACCATAATATCATTCTACTTTCTCTTATCTTTTCATTAAACTTAATAACACATCATGATCTCTACAAAAAGTCGTTATCCAAAATATCATGTAGTCAGATTGTGTAACAAAAAACAAAAATCACAGAATTATATTATTGATGCATTCCTTATTCTTATTTTAAATAAATATATCTGATCATAAAAAATCACAATATTTAGTAAGGATCTCATCTTAGTGAATAAAATTGATGATTTTTTTTTCTTTAACCGTTGAAAGAACGATTTATCAACTATCAACCACACTTATAAATTTTGCCGGCCAAGTAAAATAGCTAATCCTAATCTTTCTTCTAATTTTAGTCTTGGTGATTTCTAATGAAATTTTAATATTTTACATATTATGTATTTTGTACTATTTATTTGTTAATTTATGATAATTTAATTCTCAAATATTTATTGTATACATGATTAGGTAACTAGTATTACGTGTGCACTACATAAATTATTTCGATAAAATTATAACTTTATTTAAAGTTAAATTATATAATTAGTATCGGTGAGCATTTGATTGAATAACATAAACACTTATTTAAAAGTTTTTAATTAATTGTTCATCATTTTTTGATGTATAAACAAGTTTAAATTATATTATTATTGGTAAGGATGTAATAGTCCAAACGATATTTTTTTTATCCAATCCTTTAATTAGTCCCGGAAAAAACAAACATAACATGAGATTATTTTAAGTTATCCCATGAATAATTCCATAAAAAACAAACACGTGACAAAGACTATTTAATCCTAGGATTAATAGTCTTGGGATTATAATCTCATAAATTATAATCCCAGGATTATAATCATTGCAAACAAACATAGCCTAAGAATAATAAGTTGCTAGTTTAGTAATGTTTGACAATAATAAAATTATGATAACAAACTTAAGGGCATTCTTCATTCTATACAATTATCACTAGAAAGTGAACCCTTTTTGTGGAAAGGAATTTTTTTTAGCAATGGAACTCTTTTTGTAGAACAGAGGGATAATACATAAAGGGTAGGTAGCTTAATGTTTTTATCAAGAAAAACGGAGCAAATTTAGTTCTGAAAACTACATAGAAATAATAAGAAAAAGAAAGGGGAAAATAAGAGTTCACAAAGCCCTGATTAACAAGACCTACTACAATATAATAGGCAAATTTGACACGTACTAGTAATAAACAGGCATTAGAACTAATTACTGAAACTAACATACAAACTGCTTGCTGGAACCAAATTATCCACAAATATTTATGGAATTAGCACAAATCAAAGGAGGATAAGTGAAGAAATAAATGGATTTATATCCCAATTACATACTTGTATGACATCTTCAGCTCGATCGTTGCAACGGTGAGCTTTAGGTTGACGGTGGGCACCCTCTGGCGTCCCCCATGGACTCTCTCTCCTCGGCACTTCTCTCTCACTTATCCCTTTCTTCTGTTCCCTTTTTTTTTTTTTTTTTTTTTTTAATTCCTTATGTTTTGTTGAATTTGTTGGACTTAAATATAAAGATGGGCTGTAAATTTGGTTCATGGGGTGAGCCCAAAATTATACAAAAAGTCTTGCACTATCATCATCAAAATGTCTAAATGTATATAGAATAAGATATACATACTCGACATATATTTTTGATAAAATACTCCGCTCATTATTAATTATTAATTAATTAATTAATTTTAAGTTAAATATTAATATGAAATCAGACATTTATACTCCATATTATGGAGTAATTGAATCAAATCATGTTTAAAAAGGGTTTCCTTCATACCATATGTTTAATATGCCACCCATATTTATATTTCAATTAATGAAGAAAAATACATTAAATTACATTCCTGTCTCAATAGTTTAGAAATTTCTATACACCCATTCATCAATCTTTTATCAAAACAAAAAATATAATAAAAACAAAAATGGTATCAATTTAATTTTGGTTAAGTTTTAAAAATGTTATTCATGTCACGATACAGTCTCAATTTAATTAGGCCTGTAAATATAGATTTAAGTTATCAGTCAATTCAATACAAAATTGTATTGAATTTGTAGAATGACAGCATTACTACTATATACTACTTTATATTAAAATACAAAATAAAAAAAAATCAGAATTCTATTTATAATTTTATTTGGAAAAACTGATTTCGACACGCAACCATCTCTAGAAGTAAGTAAAAGTGAGGAAGTAAAAGTAGGTTTGTTACATATATATATATATATATATATATATATATATATATATATATATATATATATGACAACATATACTGCCATTATAACTCTTTATCATTAAGTTTTTTATTCGGAAAAACTCAATTTTTACATATCTAAAGGCAATTGTGGATAGGTAGATTTAAATTAAGAAGTCAATCCAATTAATACGAAATTAAATTTGTGAAATAAAAATAAAATATAAAATAACTAACAAATACGAACTATCTATACAACTCCAATTTCTGTGATTTTTTGTTGTTGAAAACTGGATTAATTACAAATTTTCCTTTTAAGAGTGGCTATTATTAAGTCATAGAATTAATGTTCTTCAGGATAATACTTTTTTTATTTATATGGATCCGATTGGAGATCCAAATTAATTAATTAATGTCAAAGGCACACAAAACAATTAAACAATAAATAAATCTAGGCCATATTTATCAAAGTGTATTACTAAGTAGTCTATAGGCAGAGTGAGAGAGAGAGAAGAAAATTAAAGAAGGTAGGAAATAATTAAGAATGGTGGGGGTGGTGATGAAGGTGATAGATGCAATAGTGTTGGGGTTGTTGGTGGTAATAGCTTTGGCAGTTCCGCTGTTTGATGCCCAGCTAATCCTTCCTCCACATCTTTTTCCAGAGTTTCTTATACATTTCAAGGACTGGTTGACTCTCCAGTTGGATCATTATTTGCTCGTTGAGAAGCCCTACTTTTACGTTGGATTTGCGTGGCTCCAGCTTCTCTTTAACTGGCCCCTCTCCATCGCTGCTCTCTACTCCTTTGCTGCCGGGAACACCACCTGTTTCACCACCACCTGCTTGCCTCTTGCTGTCTTTCTTTTCACTTGCCTGGTACGTACGTATATATATATATATATATATATATATATATTTTTTTTCATTTCTTAATTCGTCGTGTGTATTAATAAATATACATAGCCCTTCAGTAACGTATTTCAAAAAAATAAGTTGAAAAAGTAAAAAAAAAATCAGCTTATTTAAATAGCTCTTATATTTTTACATGTTCTTTACACTTTTATCGTTAAGTTGTTAAGTAAACATAAAAACACTTTGTATTTAAAGTGAACTTAGATTAGTTATCTAAGGTACTTGTCTAGTTCAAAGTACCAATAAGTTGTATAAGTATTTAAGCCTCACAATAATTAATGAATCATCTTTAGTTTCTAACCAATTAGTTTAAATAATATTGTCCCATTTCAGGTTGTAATTTTAGGAGAACTGTTGGGATCGGGTAGGGGATCAGACAAGTTGCTGCTATTTTACTTCACTTTTCTTAGTTGTGGAGTGTTAGCTTTTTTACGTGGTCTATTGCCAGTAGTGTTGTATTCTTCTCAAGTGCCAAAAGGCTTGCTTTGAATCAGAAAAAGAGGGCATAATTATGTGATTGAGTTATGATATGATCATATGATAGCCTTTTTTAAGTTTTGATTCAATAATTTTTCATGTACTCTTAATTAGGTGCACGTGCATATTCAACTTGGCAACCCAAATTTAATTAGTTGCAGTTGAGTCGCCATTAATAGGCATGTCATAATACATTCCATTAAAATAGATTAAAAGACAATTTGTACCCCAAACTTTACTTTCTATTTACGTTTGCACTTCAAACTTAAAAAGGTATCTAAGTACAACTCAAACTTCATTATACGTAACAAAACACACACTTTCTTTACTTAACCGGTCAAAAGTGACCGACTAAGGCAGTAACACAAGTTTGGGGTGCAAATTGTCTTTTAATCTTAAAAATTGGCAAAAATAATTAATTTTAAATAAAATAAATAATTTTAAATATAAGAATTTTAAAAACAGAATTTTAAAATAGTTACCATATAATTACATATACAATTCAAAAACAAAAATAGAATTTTGAGTAAATTCTGTTTTTAGAATTTTAAAATTTCATTTTTACAAAAATAGAATTTTAAAAACAGAATTTCAAAATTTCAAAAACAGTTTATACAAAAATAGAATTTTTTACAAAAACAGAATTTTCAAAAACAAAATTTTATTTTACAAGTTTAAATTTTTTTTGTAACAGTTTTAAAATTTGTTACAAATTTGTAATAGTTTTAAAATTTTGTAACAGTTTAAAAATTTTAAATTTTTTTAAAATTTGTAACAGTTTAATACATTTAAAAAAACAAGTTAAAATAAATGTTAAAACAAATTTTAAAATAAATTTTTAAAACTATTACAAAATTTTAAACTGTTACAAAAAAAAATTTAACTTGTCAAATAAAATTTTGTTTTTGTAAAAAATTCTATTTTTGTATAAAACGTTTTTGAAATTTTAAAATTCTGTTTGGAACAAAATATTTTGTAAAATTTGTTTTAAAAAAAATTTTGTTTAAAAAAAAATTTATTTTTGTATAAACTGTTTTTGAAATTTTAAAATTCTGTTTTGTAAAAATTTGTTTTAAAATTCTGTTTGGAACATAATATTTTGTAAAAATTTGTTTTAAAAAATTCTATTTTTGTATAAACTGTTTTTGAAATTTTAAAATTCTGTTTTTAAAATAGAATTCTGTTTTAAAATTCTGTTTGGAACAGAATATTTTGTAAAAATTTGTTTTAAAAAAATTTTATTTTTGTAAAAACTGTTTTTGAAATTTTAAAATTCTAAAAACAGAATTTACTCAAAATTCTATTTTTGTTTTTGAATTGTATGGTAATTTTTTTAAAATTCTGTTTTTTAAAATTTTATATTTAAAATCATTTTATTTTATTTAAAATTAATTATTTTTGTCAATTTTTAAGATTAAAAGACAATTTGCACCCTAAACTTGTGTTATTTTCCTTAATTGGTCACTTTTGACCGCAGTTAAGAAAGTGCTGTGCGTTTTATTACATTATAATGAAGTTGAGTGTCAGATTTTATTAATTTTTAAGTTTGGAGTCTAAAACGTAAATAGAAAATAAAATTTGGGGTGTAAATTGTCTTTAAGTCATTAAAATATTCGCACAAACATTAAATTTATTATAATGCATATAAGTTGTAATATTACAAGTTGAATTGAATACTAATTGTTAAATTAAATAATATACTAGCATACATCCTATTCCTTCTGCAAAGTGCAAATGATATACCAAAAATTGATGGAATTCAAATTCTACAGTAACATAAATACCATATAATTAGTAGTCATGTGCTAAAGAAATGGCTATATTTTAGTTCCAATGTTACGTGCCTTGTTGCGGGGATAAGCTCCTACTACACCTAATCAATTTAAAAGTCTTCCGGTACATGCTACACAATTATACACAATACAATAATTATTACACGACAAATAAGATTTAAAATGAGTATATTTAACTCAAAATATAGCTGTACATCATGTCACTGAATTAAATGCACGTTATGATTATATATATACATATATTTATTTAGGGTTATGTGTATATATAAAGTTGTGTATTATACAGTCGGAATATGACGACGAATTTTTTAGACTAGGACGACGGTTCACCCGTCGACGTAAATCAGAATAACTATAGCAACGTTTTAGCTCAAAAAATAGTCGTCATAACCGACTGTGTACTACACAGCTGTGTACATATATTTTTTTTCATTTATTTATTAATGTGTAAAATGAATGTTAGATCAACCTAAAATAAGTTATATTAGGTTACTTTCAATACAATATTATTTGATCGATAATTTAATTATCTAACCGTACATGTAATAAACATAAAAAAATATGAGAATATGTAAAATTTCGTTTGATTTAAGGTATTAGAATATCATTTTTATAATAGTGTAAAATATATATATATATATATATATATATATATATATATATTTCAACAACTCAAATTTTAATAACTTTTATTGTTATAAAATTATTGATGCATAACTTTAAATCAAACAAAATTTTACATAATCTCATATTTTATATGTGACGCCCCTAAAAATAGGTATACATCACCCATCTTGGGTCGCCAGATACATGGTACTGAATACAAATACAAACTAATTATACAACAGTCATGTAAAATACGACAAAACATATGTTGTGAGTTTTAATACAAATATTGTTATTTAGACAATATCCACACTCAATGGAGTCCTCATTACATTTATTATTACACTATTTCACAGAATAGTGAGAACTACTAATGCACCATCTAGGACCATCACTCTATTCTCCGAATTAGTCCCAAAACCCACGTTCTCATTTCTCGAAAAGAACAATGAAAGAAAGGCGAGCTCAACTAGCCCGAAGAAGAAATATTATGACTAAGATAATGCGTAATAAATTATCGTTAGCCTTCAACAAATGTTAAACCGATACAATATAACAAACATCAAGTTTAACTGCAATGAACAAGAATCCATTAGAAGAGTCAAGTAGAGAATAAAATCTACCATCTTCTATGATTTAAAAAGTTTTTCATCACTTTTATCGCTGAGACTCAGCTCAATAAATAATCCACATCATCAAATCATCCCTGCACTACAGACCAAGGACATTTTTTTTTAGTATCACGACCACAAATTATCCATGAACTATTGGTCAAAGATAATCGTGTTTTCATCAACGGTCCTGATCATACCATAAAATAATTCATCTTTGCACCCTTGGCCGAAGAGAATCCATAGCCATAATCATACCAAAATCGCCCATCAATCCACTACGGCCAATGAGGACTTTTTTTCACATCATTTGTAACATTACTACCATGATTATACCGAATAATCTCTGGTCATAATCATACCAAGTCCATCTATGCACTACATGCCACAGATGACTTTCAACATAATATAAACATGAGGATGATGACAATGATATAAGGATTCAATAAAACAAGTTCAAGAATTAATTTATTCAGGAACCAATAACGTCCAAATTGTCAACATGATACTTCTTTGTAGAGTAAAATTCAAGAATGCTCAGAAGAATATTTTCATGAAAAGATATTTGATGAAGCGCAAATTTCAAGGATATTCTACTAATTTCATGGATTATAGAAGTCAAAGCTTTAACCAACTAAGTATAAGAGAATATATGAAACTGTAAATGGATTTTTGTCCGCCATGCGGTAATCCACTTAGACAGATCATTTTCATAATTTAATAAGGAATGAATACAAAGGATCATTCACCATGCATGTGATAATCCACATAGACAGGTTACTCCAACAGAATAATAAAGAATGGAATAACAAAAGAAATCACCATGCATGCGATAGATCGCGACCGGATGAGTTATTCTCAATGTAATAATAAATAATAAAACCGTGTCACGCGCGTAACGCATGTACGTGATGAGGATATTCGGCTGAATAATAAAGAATGGAATCAGTCGTGCGTAAACGCACGCATACGATGATATTCCAACCGAATAATAAATAATGGAACCGGTCATGCATAAACGCACAAACAGATATTCCAACAAAATAATAAATAACGGAACCAGTCGTGCGTAAACGCATTTACGTGATGTTCCAATGAGAATAATAAAGAATGGAATAATGTAAGAATTTCACTATATATGCAGATTTTGCATGATGTATAAAGTTATTCAACATAATGATAAAGAATGGAATAATGAAGAATTTCACAAAGTATAGGGTGAGATCAGTGATACAAAGTTATTCCAACAGACTAAAAAATGGAATAATGAAGTTACATTCATGAATACGAAAGAAATAATACCCTTTACCTTAAAAAAGAAGAGTATTTTGAATGGTAGGCGAGGATATACTCGAAGAAAACTTCAGACTACTGTTTCAAAGCTTTCTTAAACTCTAAAGAAATACGCTTAAGATTATAGAAGAAGAATTCTCTCTATAGTTTCTCTCTCAGAGTTTTAAATAATTAAGTAAGAAATAATGAAGGAATGAGCTTCTATTTATAGAAGAATGGATCAGATAAGATCTAATTCATGAGCGGTCCAGAGATTGATTTACTTTTTAAGCGAGACGGTCAGATTGATTTAATAAAATATTCTAATAAACAAAATCTTTTAAATAAAATAAAATATATTCTATTTATAATCTAATAAAATGAATAACTTTATAAAAGTATTACATTTTATATAAAAAGATTTTACTATACAAAACACTATCTGCAGTATTTATACAACACTATGCATAATAAAATATAATATATTCTAATTATTGTCTAATAAAACAAATAACTTTATAAAAGTATTACATTTTTATATAAAAAGATTTTACTATGCAAAACACTATGCATAATAGAATATTATATATTCTATTTATAGTCTAATAAAACGAATAACTTTATAAAAGTATTATGTTTTATATAAAAAGTTTTCCTGTTTTATTACATTAATAATACTAATAAAACAAAAGCGAGTGACTTTCACGTAAGCATTAATAATCAATCTGGTGTCTTCTTATGCTGACCCACGCATTCTTTGTACTTTACTACTTCAAGAGTAGTTCAGCAGTTTTAATGGTAAAAACTCCGTCGTTATTTCATAAAAATATTTTTGTCATTTCTCAACCAACTAATAATTCCATTGTGGGGTCCACCAATGATTGTCTTCGTAAGACCCCAACTTTTATGAATAAAATGAATTTTCTATAAATATCATTTTGAATATTATGGAATAAATTTGATATAATGTTATAGTTGTTGGGTAATATTTATAAATTTTTGCAAAGTACGCAAGTTGTTATATAATATTCGATTGGTTGGGGAATATTCGCTTTTATGAAGAGAATATTCAATGCATTTGACACACAATCATTGGTAGACCCCACAATGTAATTATTGTCGATTATCGAGAAAGCGACAAAAATATTTTATTAAAAATAATAAATGGAAGTTTTATCGTTATTATTGTTGAACTACCTAAGAAGTAAAGTAAAGAATACGCGTGGTCGATAAGAGCACACCTGCATTGATTATCGATGCTTACGTGAGAAGTCATTCAGCTTTTATTCAATTATTGTCGATATTTTATATATTATTAAATCAATAATTGAGATGATAGTGAGTTATTAATATTATTATTTGCAATATTAACGATGTCAGAAGTTCCGCCAAGGAGAAGTTTGGTCACCTAATCGCGGCGCTAATAGGGAGAAATCCTTATTGGAAAGCCCCTCTTTCCGGGAACGAATTCGGTCGATTAATAGTGTGAATAATAATAATGATGATGAAGTTTTGTTTTAAGTTTTGTTTTAAAAGAAAAGTATTATTAATGTAATAAAATGTAAAAGCTCTTTTATATAAAAATGAATACTTTTATACTTTATAAAGTTATTCGCAATTATTATTATATTATATTTTTATTATATAGTGTTTGCATTACACATAGTATTTATAGTAAAATCTTTTTATATAAAACGAGTTATTATTTTATATAAAAAGATTTTACTATGCAAATACTATGTAGTACACTATGCAAACACTATGCATAATAAAATATAATATAATCTAATTATTGTCTAATAAAAATGTATAACTTTATAAAAGTATTCTGCTTTATAAAAAAGATTTTACTATGCAAAACACTATGCATAATAGAATATAATATATTTTATTTATAGTCTAATAAAACGAATAACTTTATAAAAGTATTCTATTTTATATAAAAAAATTTACTATACAAACACTATGCAGTGCACTATGCAAATACTATGCATAATAAAATATAATATATTCTAATTATTGTCTAATAAAATAAATAATTTTATAAAAGTATTCGCTTTTATATAAAAGATTTTACTATGCAAAATACTATGCATAATAGAATATAATATATTCTATTTATAAAAGTATTTTGTTTTATATAAAAAGCTTTTCTGTTTTATTACATTAATAATACTAATAAAACAAAACTTCATCATCACTTACTTTGAAAAAATTTCAAATGTCACCCTTAACTTTAAACTTTTATCAATTTAACTATTCACCAAAATAGAAAAATTGAATACTTTTATTTCATAAAATTTGGGGTCTCACATTTGATGTCTTGGGTTGCTCCGAGGAGCAAAAGGTTCCCTTTGCCACCTTCATGTTATGCAAGGGAGGATGATTCTTGGTGGAAATCAGAAAGCGACTTTCAACACCGTCAGACTTGAAGATGTTTTGGAAAAAGTTTCAAGAACTATTCAACGACAAGTACTTTCCCGAAAGTATTCGTCACATGAAAGAGGTAAAGTTCATTAAACTGGAGCAAAATAACATGACCGTGTCGCAGTACGAAGCCAAGTTTGCCGAGCTGTCCCGGTTTGAGTCCCATTTGGTTGATAATAAGGAGAGAATGACGCGAATATTTCTAAGAGGTTTGAAACCCGAGATACGTCAATATCTTATCTCTCATAAACTGTGTTTGTATTCGAGGATGTTGTTAATAGGGCTCGATTATTGGAGCACAATAATGAGTCAACCCAACCAAGAGAAGAAATTGTTAAAATGATAATACCGGTGATACTTGATCATGAGCGGTGATAATAAGCGTGGAGGGAATCAACATGCCAGAAATGGTAACCATGTAAGACCCCGAATTTTATGAAATAAAAGTATTCAATTTTTTATAATTACTATTCATGAGTTACTATTCACGAGTTACTATTCACGAGTTACTATTCATGAGTTACTATTCACGAGTTACTATTCACGAATTACTATTCACAAGTTACTATTCATGAATTACTATTCACGAGTTACTATTCACGAGTACTATTCATGAAGCATGATAAATTTTTTCGTAAGAAGGCATTACTCAATAATTGTTACAGTAATTACTGTTCAATATTTTATTTTATTGATTCAATAATTGCTACGTTGATATTTTATATTATTGTTGTTTCAATAATTATCACGGCACAGTATTTTCCATTATCGTATCAATAATTCATATTATTTGGATAATATTATTAGATAGCATTATTGGCAATGTCTAGAAAGTTCTGCCAATGAGAGGTTTGGTCATCTAATTGCGCGCCAGTAAGGAAAAATCCTTATTGAAAAGCCCCCTCTTTCCTGAGAACTGTCTGGTTGTCAGTATTGTGATTTTGTAATATTATTTGTGAATAATTAATTATTGATTTATATGACAAGGAAAATATTCATTTTATGTAGTTATAGATGTAGAAAATTTTTAATGTGACAATTGTTGAAAATTGATATTTTATCTTTTCTGATAAAATATATTATTATATTACAGTAATATAATAATGGTGATATTTTTACAATGAATGTGTGATATATGAATAAATGAGGAGGAAGAGTAGTTTTGTTGCATTAAATGCTAAACACATGTTTTGTGTGTTACAAAAAAATATTTAACACATGTTAAACATGACGGTGTACACAAATTTTGACTGAAATCTGATTATAGCATATAAAATCGTCCGTTTGTGGATTTCGGTCAATTTCTATTTGGAATTTGGAAAAACTTTCTTCTACAAAGTTGTAAATAATGGAATTTCCTATGGAAAAGACTTGTGGTTTGAATTTTTCTGATAAAAGGCTATTTATTATGAATTATTGAAGTTCCGAAGTTCCAGAATAATTAATTTTTGGAAGTTTTTTTTAATTGTTTTATTTAAAAAAAAACATTTTTTACACTTTGGTGGCCCCACTTGCATGTATTAAATTGCTGAATTCAGATTCAAAGGTGTGCTAAGGAAATTTTATTATAAATAATATTATTTTAATAAATTTTCTGCTTTGGTGTTCTAAGCAATTTTCTATAAATAGGTCTTAGGTTAGAATTAAAAATCACACACGTAAACTCGAAGTTTTCTCTCTACTTCTCTCTCTATATTATCGAGTGTATTCTTGTGAGTATTTGATATCTTGAGTGTTTTATCTATGATTGCAAGTTAGATTCGGCGTTATTCCAATCAATCTACTCGCTTTTTGAGGTAAGGGATATTGTCGTTAGTATGTAAGGGTTATTATGTTTTTCAATTTCAAAATTTTTCTGAACCTTCAAAAATTCTGAAAAATTTTGAAATGATAATTTGATGAGTTTTGTAGATTGTGTCAAAAAATGGCGATTTTTTAATGTATAGATTAGGAGTTATGGATTTTATGAGAAAAGATTATTTTAAAAGTAAACTCTTATAACTCCTTGTGGTTAACTCAAAATTGATGAAATTTTTATTGGGAGTACATCTATATAATATCAAGTATACCTGTGAATTTCAGAATTTTGGGATAAAAGTACAATTTATGATAAATGTACGAATATTAAATGGTTTTGGCCATATGAAAAATAGTAAATGAATTTTTAAAAATTCGAGAAAAATATATGTTCAATATGGGACTATATTATGCTAAATTCCAGAAAAAAAATATTTTTGGAACTGATTTGGTATTTTTTATGAAAATGTTCTAGTTATGAGTAAATGAATTAAATATGTTATGTGAAGTAAGAAAATTGGAAAATATGATTTTATGGCTTGAGAATCATATATGAGGTATATGCAGATTTTTGATGAGGATTTTGGTTATTGGTAAGGAAATTTTATGAGTTTGGCATTTTAAGATGATTAAATGCATTAATAAGTAAAGTGTAAACAATCGAAATTAATTCTTTATAAGTTTAAGAAATAATTAAAATATTATTGTAATATTAATAATATTAAGATTTTGATATTATTAAGTGATTTATAATATTTGGATTAAGGTGTTATGAAATCATTGATTTATGAATCTTACTCTTGAGATTAAATCTATATGTTGAATATATTATTTTTATTATCATATATAACATTCTTATAACCCTAATAATGATATTTCTCTTTGACTTGAGTGTAAAGATGGGTATATTATTGGTATGATCGTGACTATAGATTTTCTTTGGCCAGTAGTGCAAAGTTGAATTATTGACTGGTATGATCGTGACCATTGAATTTATAATTGAATATCTTTAGCTTAAGTGCAAATGTGAATTGATCAACATATATGGTTATAATTATGGTTTATATAAATTCTGAAATGATTATGTATTTTTTTGAGATATGAATATCTTTGCTTTGTAGTCAAAAGATCAATTATTGATGAATATCTTTGGTCGTAGTAGTGTAAAGATGACCCGTTGTTGAATATTTTGGCATGTAGTGCAAAGATGACTTGTTGTTAAATATCTTTGACATGTAAAGTGCAAAGATGAAGCTGTTGATGAATATCTTTGGCAAGTGGTGCAAAGATGAATTTATTAGTATGATTATAAGCAGAGGCGTGATTTGGTATAACCATGATTTTTGATGTTTCAGGTAAAGACAGGTGATGAAAATTATCTTCGTCTTGGATGCGAAGAGAAATTTAGAATCACAATTATGATTATGAGTTATTCATATGATTGTGGAAAGGAACTGTTGATTGATGTTACAGGATAAAACATTGTTGGTAGACTTTTAACGTGGAGAAGATAATAGACTTTATAGTCTATTTGACTCTTCTAATGGATTCCTCGTTCCGGTTGCAACTATGGTTGAAAAGTTTTATTATCTACCATATGTTCTAAATCTCGATTTATTACGGATGAAGTCTATTGATAATGTAATTATCTTTAGTCATAATATTCTTTATCGAAATTAGTTGTGTTTCACCCTTTTGCTTCACAATTCCTTTCGGGTAATAAAGAGTGTATTTGGGTTGAAGCGAGAATAACAAGGGAATAATGTGATGGTTTGGTCATCACAAAGTTTCTCAACACATTATAAATGGCATGACATACAATATATAATTGTATTGAGGACCTAAGATGTGTGTGTCGTATATATATTATACATCACTTAATAATTGATTTTGGTGAACAACCATAGGGGAAAGCGAACCCAACTTTGGAAGGGTGTTTTATCACTATCATACAAGATGTCTAATGACATACAACCTCGCGTTATCATAAGACAGGGTTATGCAAATCCACTCACTGAGTATATCTACGAGCACTACCTATATGATCTTGGAGTTTATTTGAAACATAATGTTCAATTGCAGACGGTGGAGATAGTTATATGTCAAGAGAAGACTCACCATTGGAAAGAAGATGATAGTAATCTTCTCGTTTATCTTTGGGGTCTATTAGGTCAACCAAGGATAATTCTGTGGGCATATGATATCTATCATAACCTAGACGCATGGCCTCCCATGTACGAAGGTTTCCTTGAGCACTTCCCAAAGATTTTAATTTCTAAAACAGTTCTAGATTGTACCTTTATGTAAGGTATCACTGTGAGGTGTTGTTCATAGTTGGGACATGAGTCATAGTTGGTATTAAAACTCATAGTATATGTGTTGTTATATTTTGCACAACAATTGTAGTAATAAAGTTGTAGTTATTTTTTGTACCATGTATTTGGCGACTTAGAATAGGTTGGATGGATTGGACCTATTTTGGGGGCGTCACAAACCACTTCGGTGGTAATCATGGCCAAAGCAATAAGAATGGACATTTCAAGAAGAGGAGATTCAACAATGATGGAAAGACGTCAGCATCAACACCTGTTGTTAAGGAAGGAGAACGACCACTTTATCATATGCTTCAAATGCGGAGGGAGGACACATCATCCAAACTGCATGCGATGCCGTCAAAGCATGTTATAATTATGGAAGAGAAGGTCACTAGCCCGATTTTGTCATTCAATAGAAGATAAGCTCAACTAGGATGGAGGCACCAAAAGACGCCCCAAAAAGTCAAAGCCGAGTGGTCTGAGGAGGCGTTAGTCGTGACCTCCTAGAAAGCAAGGAACACGAATGAGGTCATCACGGGTAAGCTTATCATAAACTCTAAATAAGTATATACCTTATTTGATACCGGTTCTACCCATTCTTTTATTTCTCCTACTTTGCGCTCAACGTTTAAATTTGACTCGGAGAAATTGGACTTTGACTTATCTGTTGAAACTCCATTGGGAGAAACCTTCATTACATCCACTGTTTATAAGTCTTGTTTGGTTCAAATCGGTACCCTCACATTACCTGTCGATCTTATTTTATTGAAAATACTTGCATTTGACGTAAATCTAGGGATTGATTGGTTAACCACTCATCATACAAAAATTGATTATTTTCGTAAAGTTGTTAGCTTTCATATTCCTAATCATCCTATAATGCGAATTCAAGCAACCAAACCATTAAAATCAATCACTGTCATCTAAAGCCATAAAGCTATTCGTTTATTGAAAAATGGATGTCAAGCTTTCTTAGCTCATGTCACGGATCTAAACAAAAATACGTCAGTTTTGAATGATATTTCTATTGTTAATGAATTTCCTGACGTATTCCCTGAAGAACTTCTTGACCTACCCCCAGAGCGTGAAATTGAATTTTGTATTGACCTTGAACCTGGTACAAAACCTATTTCCAAAGCCCCATATCGAATGGCTCCTATTGAATTTCAGGAGTTAAAAGACTCAACTGCAGGAATTGTTAAACATCAGTTTCATTTGTCCTAGTACTTCTCCTTGGGGTGCTCCTGTTCTATTCGTGAAGAAGAAAGATGGGAGTATGCGACTTTGTATTGATTATCGGGAGTTGAATCATGTCACCATCAAAAATAGGTACCCATTGCCACGTATTGATAACCTATTTGACCAGTTGCAAGGCGCCAAATTCTTTTCAAAGATTGATCTTCGTTCTGGATATCACCAATTGAAGATTAGAACCGATGACATTCCAAAGGCGGCTTTCGAGAACTTCGATGACGCGCATTATGAATTCTAGTCATGTCTTTTGGATTGACTAATGCTCCTGCTGCCTTCATGGATATGATGAACCGAGTATTCAAGGAATATTTGGATCACTTTGTGGTCGTCTTTATTGATGACATCCTTATTTATTCCAAAAATCGTGAAGATCATGAGCAACACTTGAGGCTGATACTCCAAAAACTTCGTGAATATAAGCTTTATTCTAAGTTGAAGAAATGCGAGTTCTGGCTTGAGGAAGTAGCATTCCTTGGGCACGTGGTATCAAGTCATGGAATATCTGTTGACCCGGCAAAGATTGAAGTTATTCAAAGTGAGCAACCTAAATCGGTGACCAAGACGTAGCTTTTCGAACTTAAATTTGGTTATTATCGGAGATTCATGGAAGAGTTTTCTCGAATCGCTACTCCCTTAACTCAATGACTCGGAAAGATACAAAATTCAGTTGAAGTGAGGAATGCGAGAAGAGTTTTCAAGAACTCAAGATGAGGCTCATTACAGCACCTATTCTGACAATACCATCTAGCTCGGAGGGATTTGTCATCTACAGTGATGTTTCGGGCAAAGGGTTAGGATGTGTTCTCATGCAACATGGAAAAGTCATAGCCTATGCCTCTCGACAACTCAAAGAATATGAGATGAATTATCCTACTCATGATTTAGAGTTGGTAGCTGTTGTCTTCGCACTTAAAATTTGGAGGCATTACTTGTATGGGGAGAAAGTAGATATCTTTACGGATCATAAAAGCCTCAAATATTTCTTCACTCAAAAGGAACTAAACATGCGACAGCGACGTTGGCTTGAATTGTTGAAAGATTATGATCATACCATCCAATACCATCCTGGAAAAGCGAACGTGGTAGTGGTAGCGCATTGAGTAGAAGATCATATCTGCACGTGCGAGTGCGATATTGTTATGCAAGGCCCATTTTGTATGACTTGCAAAGGATGGAGATAGAGATAAAGACCGGGACCCAGTGATGATGGCGAATATACAAGTGGAACCGACTTTAATCGATAAAGTTAAAGTCTGCTTCAAGCTCTGAGACACGGAGGTGATGCATATGAGGAAGAAGAAATACAAGAAGGTGTTATAGGAAGCAAAAATCGATGAAGAAGGAATACTTGAGTCAACTCCGGACTTTGTGTCCTAACGACCACGAGTTAAAGTATAAAATCATGATGGAGGCGCACAACACACCATTTGCAATCCATCTTGGGAGTACTAAAATGTATCATGATCTTTGACATACATTTTGGTGGGGAAATATGAAAGAGAGAGCCATATTTGTTTATCTCAAGGTGTCTAACGTGTCAACGAGTCAAGGCAAGAGCATCAAGTACCAAAAGGTCCATTTCAACCACTTGAAATTCCAAAATGGAAGTGGGAGCACATTACCATGGATTTCGTTACTGGTCTTCCCAAGGTTTCTCAGGGTATAGATGCAATTTGGGTCATTGTTGATGGATTGACCAAGTCCGCTCATTTCTTACCTATCTGAGAAATTTATACACTTGAGCGTCTCTTGCTCAGATATATACATAAACGAGGTTGTAAGATTACATGGTATGCCAGTATCCATAGTTTCTGATCGAGACCCAAGATTCACTTCACAATTTTGGGTTAGTTTGCAAAAAGCTATGGGCACAGATTTACGATTTAGTTTGGCATATCATCCTCAAACGGACGGACAATCAGAGAGGACTATTCAAACTCTTGAAAATTTATTAAGACTTTGTGTCCTTGACTTCAAGGGAAGTTGGGACAAGTTCTTACCATTAGTGGAGTTTTCCTACAACAACAGTTATCAAGCAAGCATTGGCATGACTACATTCGAAGCGTTGTATGGAAGAAAGTGTCATTCTCCAGTATGCTGGGATGAGGTGGGTGAAGCAACGTTGTTGGGACCAGAGTTGGTACGTATGACTACGAAAACGATTCAAACGATCCGACAACGTATAAAAATCTCACAAGACCGACAAAAGAGTTATGCTGATCTTCATTGAAAAGGACGTGAAATTCGATATTGGAGATCATGTGTTGTTATGTGTTGCTCCATGGAAAGGAGTTACGAGATTTAGAAAGAGAGAAAAGCTCAATCCTCGATTCATTGGCCCATTTTTAATCCTCGATCGAATAGGGACTGTAGCCTATAAACTTGCTTTACTGCCAAGTATGTCTCGTGTTCATAGCGTTTTTCATATATCCATGTTACGTAAATATGTGAAAGACCCGAACCACAATATTGAGTTAGAACCGGATGAAATAGCGAAAGATTTAACGTATAAAGAGGTTCCTGTTCAAATCTTGGATAAGAAGGAACATATTCTACACTCCAAGGTTATACCTCAAGTCAAAGTTTTATGGAGGAACCACGATGTTGAGAAAATGACCTGGGAGTTAGAATCTGAAATGAAATCAAGGTATCCTTACCTCTTTGACATACCAGGTATGTACCCTAATTTCGAGGGCGAAATTTCATAAGAATGGGAGATTGTAAGACCCCAACTTTTATGAATAAAAATGAATTTTCTATAAATATCATTTTTGAATACTATGGAATAAATTTGATATAATGTTATAGTTGTGGGTAATATTTATAAATTTTGCAAAATACGCAAGTTGTTATATAATATTCGATTGGTTGGGGAATATTCGTTTTAACGAGAGAATATTAGATGACCAAGACAATCATTAGTGGACCCCACAATGTAATTATTGTCGGATTGAGAAAACGATAAAAATATTTTATTGAAAATAACGGCGGAAGTTTTATCGTTAATACTGTTGAACTACTCGGTAGTAAAAGTACAATAATACGCGTGGTTAAATAGTAGCACACGATATTGATTATTGATGCTTACGTGAGAAGTCATTCAGTTTTATTCAATTATTATCGATATTTTATATATTATTAAATAAATAATTGAGATGATGAGTTATTAATATTATTATTTGTAATATTAACGATGTCTAGAAGTTACGCCAAGGAGAGGTTTGGTCACCTAATTGCGGCATGATAGGGAGAAATCCTTATTGAAAGCCCCTCTTTCACTAGGAGCGACTCAGTCGATTAATAGTGTGAATAATAATAATGATGATGAAGTTTTATTTTATTAGTATTATTAATGTAATAAAAGCAGAAAAGCTTTTTATATAAAGCAGAATACTTTTATAAAGTTATTCGTTTTATTAGGCTAATAGTAAAATTTTTTATATAAAAGCAGAATACTTTTATAAAGTTATACATTTTATTAAACAATAATTAGATTATATTATTTTTATTATGCATAGTGTTTGTATAGTGCTTGCGTATATTGTTTGCATAGTAAAATCTTTTTAAAAGTTATTCGTTTTATTAGATTATAAATAGAATATATTATATTTTATAGTAAACCAACTGACCGATCTAGTTTAAAAGTAAATCGATCTGGATCATTCATGGATTAGTTCTTATTTCATCCATTATTCTATAAATAGAAGCTCAATTCTTCATTATTTCTTACGAATTCTTTGAAACTACTAGAGAAGCGTAGAGAGAATTATTCTTCTATAATCTTGAGCATATTTCTTTAGCGTTTAAGAAAGCTTTGGCGTAGTGTAAATTTCTTCAAGTATATCCCGCTTCTACTGGTGAAAGTACTCTTTCTTTATAAGGTAAGGGGTATTATTTTTTTTCGTATTCATGAAGAGAACTTACATTATTCCATTCTTTATTATTACATTGGAATAACACTTTGTATCTGTGAACTACCTATACTTGGTGAAATTCTTACATTATTTTATTCTTTATCATTATGTTGGAATAACTACCTATGCCAAGTCTGCATACACGTGGTAAAATTCTTACATTATTCTATTCTTTATTATTACATTGGAACATCTTGTGCATGCGTTTACGCATAACCCGGTTTCGTTATTTATTATTACTGTTGGAATATCCTTGCCGATCGTATTACGCTGACACGGTTCTATTAATTATTATTACATTGGAATAACACATATGCATGCGATCTATCGCATGCATGGTGATTTTGTTGTTATTCCATTCTTTATTATTACGTTGGAATATCGCGCCGGTGCGTATTACGCCTAACTTTGAGTTCGTTATTTATTATTTTGTTGGAATAACCTATCTGCATGCGATTCATCGCGTACCGGTGATTTCTTTTGTTATTCCATTCTTTATTATACTAAGTTGGTTAAAGTTTTGACTTCTATACTCCATGAAATTAGTGGAATATCCTTGATATTTGCGCTTCATCCAGTATCTTTTCAAGGAAATATTCTTCTGAGCATTCTTGAATTTTACTCTACAAAGAAGTATCATGTTGACAATTTGGACGTTATTAGTTCCTGAATAAATTAATTCTTGAACTTGTTTTATTGAATTCTTATATCATTGTCAACATCTTCATGTTTATATTATGTTGAAAGTCATCTGTGGCCTGTAGTGCATAGATGGACTTGGTATGATTATGACCAGGGATTAATCGGTATAATCATGATCGTAATGTTACAAATGATGTTGTAAAAGTCCTCATTAACTCGTAGTGCATTGATGGACAGTTATTGGTATGATAATGACCATTGATGAATATACGAATATCTTTGGCCCGTAGTGCATGGATAATTTGTGGTTGTGATACTAATAAATATCCTTGGCCGTAGTGCAGGGATGATGTGGATTATTTATTAAGTCGAGTCCCAAATGATAAAAGTGATGAAAAACTTTTTAAATCATAAAAGATAGTAGATTTTATTCTCTACTTGACTCTTTTAATAGATTGCGTGTTCAGCATTGCAGATTAAACTTGATGTCTATTGTATTTTATCAGTTTAACATTGTTGAAGACTAATGATAATTTATTTTGCATTATCTTAGTCATAATATTTTTCTTGGGCTAGTTGAGCTCACCCTTTCTTTTCTTTATTCTCTTCAAGAAATAAGAACGTAGTCGGGACTAGTTGGGGAGCGGAGTGGCGATCCGGATGATAGTATTAGTAGTCCTCACTTTATTACATTAAATAGTGTGACAATAAATGTCTTGAGGACTTATTACGAGAGTGGATATTGTCAGAAGATAATATTTATATTAAAACTCATAGCTTTCTTGTTGTATATTAAAGATTGTATTTGTATTCTGTACCATGTATTTGGCGACTCAGAATAGGTGATGTATACTTATTTTGGGGGCGTCACATATACCGTCGTATGGATATTCCCCGACAAAAAGAATATTCTCCGACCAATCGAATATTATATAACAACTTGCATATATTACAAAATTTATAAATACTACAAACAACTATAACATTATATCAAATTCACACCATAATATTCAAAAAAATTATTTCGAGAAAATTAAATATTTATTCATAAAATCTGGGGTCTCACATTATATGCTCATTACATCTGTACGGTCAGACTATTAAATTAACGATCAAATGATGTTATATTGAAAGTGATCTAATTATGGCGATCTAAGAGACCTTTTACTCTTATTTATTTTAGTGCGCTTTAAAAATAAATATTCTTTTTTAGTCTGTTTCAAATTTATATATATATATATATATATATATATATATATATTCCTATTTTACTATAAACGAACTAATCTCGTAATGTGTTATTAATAAAACTATACTTGAACACATAAATTGAATATTATCATGAGAAATATTAGAAAAATATTGTAATAAATAAAATTTTGTTAAAAGTTGTGTTTAGAGCAAGGCCGATCTAAACTTTTTTGGGGTCTCAAGTAGGCTTGACAAAATATGGTTATGGGTTGGTTTTGATTTTTAAAATATGATTATGGTTCCATTTAAGAACTAAAACCATATTAACCATTTTTAATATGGATAATGTGGGTTAGAACCATATGGTTAATGGTTAAAAACCATATTAACCATATTAACCATTTTAATATTGTTATGGGTTATGAGTTTCATGAAGACCTGATTTAACTTTAATATTATGTGATTATGTATATACCCCTTACCCCCACCCCACCCCACCCCACACCACCCCACCCCAACCCAACCCAACCCAACCCAAAATAATAATATTATGTGATTATCACTACTACAAAATTGACCTATAGCGACGGTCGCCGACCATCGTTATAGGCCAAAAGACCGTCGGTATAGGTTATAGCGACGGTCACGTAAACCGTCATTATAGAACCCGTCGCTAAAGCCTATAGCGACGGTCTTTTTCAACTATAGCGACGGTCACCGACCGTCATTATAAGGTCATGGCAAAATTGTGTATATATATATACATAAGCGGACGGCGGCAAAATCATTTATAGGCTGTGTTTTATAGAACTATAGCTACGGTCGATGACCGTCGCTATAGCCTTTTTATATTTTAAAAAAAAATTAATAATGCAAATTTATTCAATAAACCCAAATACAATATAAAATAAAATATAAAAAATATTATATACATCATTTAAAATCATTCACATTACAACATTACAATATAATAATTGAATGAACTACCAACCAACCAACATTACAGTGACTACATATATTGATTGAAAAACTAGCAACTACCAACCACCCAATGTTTTGTTTAATCAAAAGATTAGTGCAACAAGGTTGACATGACAAACAGATACTCCTCCATTTGAAAGTAGAAGTAGTGGGTTCCCCGACTTTTAAATTTGTCTTGTAGACCCATCATGAGGCGCTTCAATACTCCCCCTTGTTTATTTGTACTTGTACCACTACATATAAAATTAGCAAACTTAAAAATATTGAAAATATAACCATTGTAATGTAATTTCCATAAGAAAAAATCATTGTCATACCATTTTGAAATTGATTGAGTGATATACATACATCTTAAATAATTTAGAATAGAAATGTTCTTTTAGCATCTATTTACATTGCAATCAAGAGCATATCTCCTCTAAATCCCACAATTTATTTGGCGGAAAACAATGAATTTGAGTACACAGTGAAGATTATTGACCAGAATGTCAAAGTATTGCCCTTTCCTTGTTTGCCAAAACAATGACTTAGCTGCAGAATTTTCCCTACCTCTAAATCCACTTTCACAGTCTGTCCAGATGCACAAAATGTGAAGATGCACAAAACTAAAAAAAATAGAAAATTACTCTCAAATTTGCGTAATGTCATATTTTGGAGCATTGAAAGCATAATTTATGGTTGGCGGATATTAAGCGAATTAATTTGAATATAATGAGCTAGTTAAATATGAAAAGATAATGTGCCATTTCTTTTGATGAATTTAGAAATTAATAATAATACTACATGAAAGGATGCTTTCTACATATTTGCACGCTTAACTCAAAAATAAATACAAGAATATTAGAACAAAGTAAGGAAAATTTGGGAGTAAAAATTAATGGTTTAAGCTGACACCTCAAAGGCATATCACATGCGGTCTGCAATCTGAGATAAAGAAACCATCATATGTCATAATAAAATCCAAGAAAACAATCCTAATATTTATAGTGCAAAAGTACTTGATTAAGCGCTTTCGTGCAGATAATCTATGTTCTTGCTCGACTCCTCCAACTTTTTCATTCTCGGTCTCTCACTTTCACTCACCATCCGGAGAATTATGCATACAAAAGAATAAACATGAGAAAGAAAATATAATAAACATGGTGACAATTTATTTTTGTTGTGTGGACAAAAAGCATAGAGATCTCTATCACCTCCATTAGCTTGGTTATTAGTTGAGCTTTTTCCTTGTTCTTGTCGTTTAGTGACCTCAGAGGCTTCTCTGTATTCTTTTTCACTGTATAAAGTAAAATTTATTTTAAGTATCAAACAAAAATATACCCATAGAAATGCAATTACATTCTCTCATTTTGCAACATAGAATTACAAAAATTGTGGTTGTATAATCACTAGAATATGGAGTGATCATTAGGGTCATTGGAGATATAAGAAAGGTAAAGAATTAGTTGTACTTTTGAATCAACGATAAATTTATTATTTTTTTAAAAAAAACTCATTGAGATCATGAGATCTTTATGCCATATACAATAATGTACATAATGTAATCATTTCCACTTTAGAAAGGATGTAAGCCTTTAGGGTGTTCAAATCACCATTAAGAAAAAAAATTATTACTATGATCGGGCATACTAATTTTATTAAAAATAAGAATGTTTACCTTCCTACTGGCGATTAGAGATATTGTGAGGTATTGCTACAACAAAAAGAGATAGTTAGTTCTGAGATAAAACTAAAAGATTATATGACTAGATTATCAATACATGGCAAGCAAACAACCATGTCCAAAGACACGGATATAAATCAAGCGATCGACTCCCAAGACAAAATTGGGGAGACATAAGCATAATGATATAGGCATAATCGCTAAAGCAACTAGTTAGACATATTGCTCGAATTGCAACATATTGAAGAGTTAAATATCACGAACTAAGCGTCTAAACCATAGATTTATTTTGAGCTGCAAATAAGAAAGCCTGGCATGAATAGGTGACGGAAAACACCACATAGTCCCCAAACACCATGAATAGGTGACGAAAAACACCATGAATAACAAATTTGTGATAAAAAGGTACATTTCTGAGGATATTATCCACTTTGAGGAGCGGTCAGTTGCCTTTTCATCTCCCAAGTCGGTGATGGCGCCATAGCCATATCACAATAGTGATGATATATCCACCGCAAATGCGAGATATATATGATGCAACATTCAAGGTGAAATACAAAAAACTAATAGGCATTTGATTTATTCCACAAGCAAAACAAAAACTACCCACATATTCTTTTTGAAAAAAGTAAAGTACTAATAACTATGAGGAACTAAACTATTGGCTTGAACAATCTATACACTTATGGTTAAATTACCATGGGCCGAATATCGCTTCCATTTACTCTCTCGAATATTCTCTCGTAAGGCCAAAACTGTGTATAGAAAGAAGCAACCGAACTGCAAAAGCCATACTCGTTATGCTTCATTATGATAAATACATTGGTTAAGGCGAAAAGGTTTAAATATGTCCACATATGTAGTACACGGTATATAATGAAGCTGGCAATCTTTGGTAAACATCCATCAAAGTAAATCTTTTGTTGGAATGCCCAATTAGATTCTTTGTAGTTTAATTTGCATAGAAGGCGAGAAAAAGCTTGAATCCTTCTTCCGAACTCAGAAGGTAAACATTTATTAAATAGAGAGAGTAAAATTACAATAATACAATAGCAATGGTTAGTAAATTCGGAGGCGGGGAAAAAATAATCGAGTACTATCAAGATGCGATCAGATTAGATAAGAAAAGAAGAATGAGGAGCCAATGAAAGCATACTCTGAAACTATTATATTCCTCTTTCACTTTCGATTGGACATCCTTCCAGTATACACGGACATTAATGGGACCAATAAACATCCTCAAGAAGCTTCTATCGACAATCAACACAACGAACATTGAGGACAATTATCATACCACAAAAATTTAGCCAAAGCTAAAAATTTAATTGCATATAATCAAAATCGATTGCCAAAGAGGCGGTTCATTCACAACATCCATTCTTTAATTGCTATTATAAATATTTCAAATTGAAAGTTTCAACAACATTTTCCCAATCTACTTACAATTTATACTGAAAGAACAATTGGCATTTGCCCCAAATCGTGAATGATATATGCATAAAGCGGGTCGAGAACAACACCGGTCTTGGCATACTCCTCCTCGGCCTTCACTCCTCGTAAATCAATAAAGTTGCACCACCACCATCATCCATGATTAGATCCAGAGCCCTTGAGCGGTGTGAAGGTCCGAATTCACATCTAATCAAAGTTTTTTTTACGGTCGAGGTGATTTTCGCTCCTTGAGCAATTTGTTAAGGTCCGAACTCTGTCATCGATGGGACATGAGTCCGGCATCAAAGCTTCTAATTTTATTTGGGTTAGAGTGGAGAATGAAGCGGTAGAAGAGAAGTAATGAGAGAGGAGGGACACAAATGATTTGGGGAGAAGTGAAATGATTTTGGGAAAATGTTTTTCTTAAAAAACATCTATCTGCGTGACGGAACAATGACCGTCATTATATATACCCTATAAGCGAGGGTTCGTCTTGTGGTCGTCATTATAGATACTACTAATGAGACAGCCTGTTCGATAATCGTATATACTCGTCATTATATGTCGAATTTCTAGTAGTGTATGTTTATACCACTTACGGGCCCCACCCCCACCCCCTTTACTGTCATTCACCCGACCCTTATCCCCACCCCACCACCTTTACTACCACTAAAAAAAAATAATATTATGTGATTATGTATATATATACCCCCACCCCCCCCCACCCCACCCTACCCAAAATAATAATATTATGTGATTATGTATATATACCCCTACCCCACCCCACCCACCCCACCCCACCCCAAATTAAAAATAATAATATTATGTGATTACGATATATGTACCCATACCACCCACACCCACACCAACCCACTTACCCACACACCCACCCCACCCCTTACCCACATCTCCCCACCCCCACCCACCCCTCACCCCACCCACCCCACCCACCCTACCCCACACCCCACCCACCCCACCCCCACACCACCCACCCCACCCACCCACCTATCACCCACCCACCCAATACTCCTCCCAAAAAATGATATTAAGCGATCATGATATATATCCCATTTCTACCCCACCCCCCACCCACACCCACCCACACCCACCCACCTACCTACCCACCCAACCACCCAACACTCCCTCTTAAAAAATAATATTAAGCCATTATGTATATCCCACCCCACCCATCCCTCCCACCCCTCCCACCCCACATCCCCACCCCCACCACTCTCTCCCAAAATAAATTAATATTAAGCAATTATGTATACACCACCACCTCTACCCCCACCCACCCAAAAAAAAATAATCGTGTTTGGTACGGTTACTGAGAGAGAGAGGAGTACAATTGAATAGAATATAGGTTGAAAAATGGTTAACCATTTAATTAACTATATTTGTTTTAAAAATATGGGTTTAAACTTTAACCAACCTGAATAAATAAAAATGGTTAACCGACCCATTTGGTTTCAGTTAATATGGTTTGACCTAACAGTTAACTACTTATATTGCCAAGTCTAATCTCAAGCCACTAATGACAGTGGTCAACGGGTCTTGAAAAAAAAAGAATAAATTTTAACTCTAGAAAAAAGAATAATAAATTTTAATATTGGGAAAAAAAGAATAAATTTTAGCTTTCCGTAAGAGAGAGAAAAAAATGTTATATGATTATACTTGTAGCTACAACTTTGTTGAGATTTTTTAAAATTTTTTTTTTTAATAAACTCTTAACATACATGAATTATTAAACTTTGAGGGGGCTTATGTCATGATGTAAAGTAATGATACACAACATATACACATGCCAATATAATGTATTGTATTGATTTTCAAGTACTCTTATGACCAGGGACGAAGCTGAGTGGAGATTGCAGGGGGTACATGGCCCAAGATTTTAAATTTTTTTAAGTACTAAAGTTCACCTACTTATATTGTGAGAATAAATTTGTGTTTTGTGAGTCTTGTGTCAATTCATTTCATTTCTGTCTCTTAGAATAATCTATTTCATTTCATTATCTCCACTACACACTAACAAACAAAGTCTTATTTTGCTTCTGCGATTCTACCCTAACATTTGCCATTCCTATCTGCCATTTCGTCCCTGCCGGCTAACTCCCTGGTTTCCAGTTTGAAGATCAGAAGATGAAAGTAGTCAAGTAGAGATTCTTTACTTTATTCAATCTCTATTTTAAGTCTACATTGAAAAAGAAACTGCGAAAAAGTTCAATACAGAATTAATCATAGATGAATTTTGTGATTTGAAAGAACGTCGGGTACAATTCTGACAAAGTTTTGATATGTTCTAAAAGACTTTTTTTGTTATGTTTTGTTGTTTTTGTCAAAGCAAATTCTATTTCTACATTATTTTTATTTTAATAAAAATATGTTTTGTAATAATGAATGAATATATATTTTTTAACATTTTTCAAGAATAAATCCTGACTCCGTCCCCTACTTACGACTTTCAATACATATTGATTGAGTGAGAGAGAGAGAATGGGTGGTGTGATGGTGAAGCTAATAGACGGAATAGTGGTGTTGTTTTTGTTGGAAATATGTTTGGCAGCTCCTCTCATTGGTGCCCAAGTCATCCTCCCTAGCCACCTCTACCCTGACTTGTTAATCGATTTCAAGAACTGGTTCATCAGGCGGTTCGATCACTACTTATTGGTTGAGAAGCCCAATTTTACATGGCCCTGCCGTGGGTCCACATCCTGTTCAATTGGCCACTCTCCATCGCATCACTCTACGCCTTTGCAGCTGGGAAATCATGGTTCAGCACCACCTGCTTAGTTCTCGGTGTCAACATGTCAACTTTGCAGCTATATTTTCTTGGGCAAACTGTAAACTCTCTCCTCAAGTTTCATTTGATTTGCAATATAGACCTAAAATTTCAATTGTCTGCAAATCTATCCATTCTCTAATCAATTTTGATCAAAATTAATAAATCAGTACTTTGCATATCATATTGGTGTTTAAGGGGCAAAATAGTCAGTTAGTACACTAAGATATATTTTAGTTTTTGCCAGTTGCTTTAGTTGCAATTTATGTGTGTACAAACTTGATTACTTTTCCCTCATAATTAATATGCACCTAACTTATTTTGATCAAAACTAGTCAGATGGGACAAATTTGTAAAAAATTATACAGCTTTGACTATGACATTGCAAAATTAAATTTAAAATTTTAACGTCTATATTACAATTCCGACGAAACTTTAGGGGATAATTTTATAATTAACTCTATTTTCGTTACCAGATTCCTTTTTGTTTTATAGATTGAATACTCTAATGTTATATATATACTGCATCCCGCATGAATGTTAGGAGTTGGGATCAATTTCTTGAGTACCGGAGCTCACCTCACACCTAGCTAGCTCCCATTTAAATTCCCAATCGAGTCCCAACCAAGATCATAACATTACCATTCTAGTATAGGTATAACTAGACACATGATCATTACACGGTTCTAGTAAGACTATTGCTTTGTTCTATTAATTAAAAATATTCAATCTGCCTTCGTATATATTTTAACTTGTTACACGGTTTAAATTAGTGGTCTTAATTTGTTTGGTTATTGAATAGGCCTTTTTCCAATTATATATATATATGTTTCATTTTCATTAATATTTCAGGCTGCCATTTTAGGAGAATTTTTGGGGTACGGTAGGGCATCGACCGAGGTTCTGATACTCTACTTTGTTTTCTTGGGTTTGGCCTTTGTAGTCGTTGTACGCGGTCTGCTACCACAATATTCTTCCACCACAAGAGAAGTTGGCCCTATGCATGCATTGAAGAGCGAAAAGAGTACTTGAGATAAACTCTCACATATATATATATATATATATATATATATATATATATATATATATATATATATATATATATATATATATATAGTAGCCAAAAACATGCAGGTACTTAGTAGTTACGTTGCACCATGCACCTAGCTCCACCATGAAAGGCATATATATATATATGTATTATTTACTGAAATTTTCTATCCATGAATTCTTATTTGTATTTGGATAGTGCCATGGTGTCTGAGAGATGAATGCATGCATGGATATCAGGATATGGACCCCAAAGCACAACAGTGATCAACCCATTAATTATATATTGGGAGTGTTGTGGGTAGACTTGAGAATATAGTTTAGTTAATAGTTGGGTTAAACCATATTAACTGGAACTAAATTGATTGGTTAACCATTTTTATTTATTCAGGTTGGTTAAAGTTTGGATCTATATTTTTTAAAATAAATATAATTCTGAACCGATTAACCATTTTTTAACTCATATTCCATTCTGAATGACAAACACCAACTTTGAGGAGGGAAAGAAAAGGACAAAAACCAAAAAAAGTCCTGTTTTGTGTATTATTTTTGGTTTTGTATATTTGTAGACTTATAGTCAAAATAGTATAAATATATATTCATAATTTTGAAAATAAATAAAAAAAGAATTGAAGAGTTGAATGGGATGGAAATTCAGATCTCATACATCACGCCCTATCTGATGACTTGACTGCAGTCATATAATTCTTATATATTTATAAAATAGTCCGTAAATAATTAAAAAGTTTACTTTCCACAATAATACATAAAATAAGACAGAAAATGAAACAAAAAAATTTTATTCGGAACACGGGGGAGTACTGTTATGAACGTCTATAAATAAAATAATACAGAAAATAAAACCAAAAAAAAATAATCAGAATATGGGGGAGTGTTATATGCCTAGACTTAGAATGTTTATCAAATCTGACCATCAGATTTGACTAATTATATTACTAATTTATCTTTATTTATTAAAGTTTCATTCATTAACTATCTTTATTTCTCAAAATATTTTTTATGTAATTTACACTTTATCAATAATAATTTGCACTTGAAATAAGTGATTAATAATGTTTTCAAACAACTACGCAAATACAAATTATTTTTTTAAAACTGATTATACACAAAAATAACAATCAAAATCAGTAATCAAATTATTTAAATATGGAAGGGTATTAATAATTTCAATTTAAAATTTTATTAGTGTAATTTTTTAGCATTTTATTATTTATATTAATAATTTTTATATCATATTATTACATAATTAATTTAATTGTGATGGTCACAATTTCATTTTTCAAAATTTTTGTTTAAAAGTCAAAATATCTTAAAATGGTTAATATGATTTTGAACTATAACCATATAGTTCCAACCCACACAACCCATACTAAAAATAATTAATATAATTTTAATTCTTAAATAAAACTATAGCTATATTTTAAAAATCAAAACCAACCCGATACCAATGCCTACTTGTGGGTGCTCCGGACGTTCATGTCCTGAACGTACGTACGTAGTTATATATGAAACTCTTTACTATATCATCAAAATTGGGAGTTTGACTGACCATCGATCAACTATGAACATACGCAATTGATCATTATTAAATAAAAATTTGACAAAGTCCTTTGGAGAAGGAATCTGGTTAATATATTCACATGTGCCGACGATGTAGTTTCTCGATATAACATTGACTTGGCAATGGCAGGTACAATTAGTTTACTTTAGACAAATATATATGTCATTAAATTATTATTATTAAAATACAAAATTAAACATGAATTATTTACGATATGTTGGTCAAAGTGAATTTTTTTTTTACCATGCATGTCTTCATAATTAGTTTTATTCTATTAATATTAATATTCAAAAATGCCAGAACTTTCTATTAATTATTATCATAAAAGATCTATGAAAATTAGCATTATACGTACTATATTCAAGAAAATCATCTAAAATTAAAAGAAGAAAGACAGAGAGAGAGGGACTAAGATTGATCAGAGTGGTAGTTAATTAAAAGGGTCTCATTTTTCTTTTTAGCATCATGCATGACAAAAAAATTCAAAAGTAGGACCTTAATAGTTGAATTAATTGCCTCCCCTGTGTGTACTTGACACTTGTATTGTTTTTCAGCTACTATTTATCATAATATAATAAGGCTTAAATATTACGTACAGACATACGGGTAAGCACTGAATATATATATATATATATATATATATATATATATATATATTTCTCCAGTCCTCCAAACTATAAAAATTCATTGCATTGACAAATTAAAACACATACACACAGATAGAGTAGAGCAGAGATCCAGAGAGAGATCTAGAAAAAAAATGGGGGTTTTGATAAAGATAGTAGATGCAATCTAACTTTGTGTTTTTGGTGACTATAGCACTTGGTAGTCCGCTATTGGATGCGCAGATGATCCTGCCTACCCAAAGATAAATGAATAAATGAATTACCTATTACACCTTTATGATATAATAAATGAATGAAGAGATAAATAATTATATTCCACAAAGAGTTGGTGATACTAGTAGTATTGACTTCATATATATTATTCAATTCAATTTCTACTGTTGCTTATATTTTACACAAAATTTAGAGAAAACAAAAAATTGCATTATAAATATTAAAAAAATTATAATCCCCAGTCATAAAAAATAAATAAATAAATTCTTCATCACTAAGAAATCATCTAAAATTACACAACTGTATAAATACTGTAATCTCACGTGTAATTTATTTCGATAACAGATATTCTTAAAATTCTCCTTTTGGAATTCGGCTAATTTTGGGCTGGTTTGGCCTACGGAGCCCGTTTAAAAAGTAATTCCTATAGGCCCTTGGTCCTGGATAACTGGAGAGATACTTTTGGGCCTTAAGAAACGGTACCCATAATAAATCGGAGCGTACCAGTTGAGAAAGCTTAGCTTAGGAACTTTTAGGTAGATTCCATTCCACCACTTAAGTGAATTTATTTATTTTATTATGAAAATTTGGTTTAGTAGACATAGATATTGCTTATTCTTGAGAATTTAAAGGTGACGTGATAGTATACAATCTCGTGTTAAAAAATGTTTACTATTATAAATTGTTAAGAATTTAAAGGGGACGTGATGATACTTTAGGGCTTAACCAACGGTCTCCATAAAAAAAAATTTATACTGAAATTTATTATGTTAATTTACATGAAATTTAATGTACTAGTAACAATTACACCCAATTAACAAAAGTAAAAGTGAAAAGGGTAACTTATAGGTGATGGTGAGTTTAGTTTTTCTATTATAGAAAATTTGTTTAATAGACATATATATATTGTAATACTTTTTTTAATAAATATTATTGAGAATTTAAAGGTGGCGTGATAGTATACAATAATTGCATGTTAAGAAATTTCGTGTGACAATATAATTAATTTTAAAAAAATTGAAATATTATATTTTTTATTTTAAAATAGGAAAAAGAAAAATATATCTTAAATTTTGAAATTCAATGAGTAGTTTTAGTAACTTGGTCAAAACTAGGAAAAGTCACAAAATAAAAAATATAAAATATATAATAATAAAAGGGAGTTTTGTGGTGTTTAAATTTGAACACATATATATATATATATATATATATATATATATATATATATATAGAGAGAGAGAGAGAGAGAGAGAGAGAGTAGTCACAGTCATAATCATAGTCATATTGAGGCTCGTGAACATTTGAGTGCCACAAATTGAATAATTGGAGGGGCGGTCCGGTGCAGTTTATGATTGATACCGTTCAATGCATCCCTTTTTTTCTTTTTTAACAGTATTTTTATAGTATTTTAATAAAAATATATTTTTTTTATAATTTTTTGTTCAAATTTATTCTATTATTTTTTATTTATTATTCTCATAATTATAATAAATAAAAAAAAAAAATGCATCGGACGGTACCGGTCATAACTGCACCGACCGCCCCCAACCCCAAATTGAACGGTTGTTTAGGAGTGATGCCAAAAGGAAACGTAACTATCAAAAGTTTGATGATCAGCACAAATTACAAATAATTATGAATCACCTTAATTGGTACTATTTGCATATTCCAATAATTAGTAAATGTTTTGATTGACTTGACATACAAATTTCATCTTTGTTGGGGCCGGTGTAAAAAGTAAGTAGGTTCAACGATGTATATGCAATGTTGGTATTTCAATGGGACCTCCATCTCCATGTGGGTATATATATATATATATATTTGGTGGGGGAGCTTGTGATTCTACTAGGAATTGAATTATTAAGGCGCGCATGCACGCAGCCAGTAATTATTTATTTGTACATTTAATTAATAAGCTACATTTCTCCTCATCTCATGCATGCATGGCCGTTGAAAATCTGTAAACTTGAACGTTCAGTAAAGCATAATTATATTAAGAATTTGGACGTGCTTGCTTAATAATTGATCTTGCTTGGTTGGTAGCTAGTTGGTGAAGCATGTGATGTTCAAATACAAAATGTATTTGGCATTGGCATGCATGAGTATATATATATATATATATATATATATATATATATATATATATATATATATATATATATATGCATGTCAAAACAAGGGACGTATATACTGAAAATGACACACGTGTAAGAATATACTAGTACTATTCAGAGGCTGCAACGTTCCGCTAGCTGAATAATTAGAAACTTGCACGAAATTGATTCCCATCATCTTGGTAATTAAGATATTTATTCAAAAATTCAAGCTTTCAAGGCAGTCACACGTATCGAGAATCCATCGAAATGGGCTTCATATCATCAACAATAGTAACAAAAAATTCTTTAAATTAAAATTTATTGACTTACATAATAAATTAAAAAATATTATTTGATACTTTCATATCAAACAACTCTTTATTATTTAAGGAAACTGGTCAGTTAATAAAGACACTATTATTACTTTATTCCATTATCCCCTTAAGTTTTTTATTTTTATTTTATCAAACAATCTAATTAACAGAAATATATTAAAATTATAAATTGTTACAAACGATGAAAGAATTACAGTATAATGAATTGAAATGGTACTCCTTTCAAATAAAATAACAGATAATAAAAAAAAGAGTGCAAATCGTAGCAACAATTAGTGGATATCATATATACTCTTGAAAAAATAATATTCCAATAGTAATAACATAATATGCGTATTTGAGAGTTCTTCAATATGAGCAAATGAATAAACAACCATCATGATAACGCCACATGCATCCTGATCTGAACAATTATCTTCAACAATTCATGCACTGAAAAAATTCTCAGAAACGAAAAAAAAAAAAAAAAACTTCCAAATTGTTGAAAGTAAAGTCTCTCAAGAGGTGATAATGAAATCCTCTCAAAAAGAGAAAGAAATCAATCATATTCGAGAGAAAATAATAAGTCTCACAAAAGGAGAAACAAATTTACAAAATAAATTATTAAAGCACGATAAAAGAGATACTGGGAATGTTCTCTCCAAAATTAAGGGAGCCCTTCCCACTTCTAAGATGGAGGTTAGATTTTTTGTCTAAAGAGAATAGAAAGAAAAGAGAAAAGGAGAATCTCCTTGCTATAAAGTATTTTGATTTACATTAATTCAAGTTATTTAAGTATATGCTCATATAAAATCAAATATAAAGGTAATTTAATCAAATGCGTTCCCATAAAATAAAAGGGAATGAGAAAGTACTTGAGATAATTATAGAACATCTAAAGCCAATTTGTAACTAATTAAGAAAACCTTAAAATTTATGTTGGAAATGTGCAAGGAGAAAAATATTAGATTTATTGGTAATTCATTTAAGGAAATTGATATTTTTACCTCAATGAAATTTACTCACTATTCATGTGAGAATATTAATTTTTTATATGAAAATATCAGTTCTCTCTATCTAAATATTATTCTTACAATTTATTTATTTAAGTCTCCTTTCAAAATTGTACGATGTGAAAATCATTGTGAATATTCCAATAAATTTGAAGTGGAATACAAAAAAAGAATGTTGTTTAAGTTGCCTTTCGAGACCTATTGACAGACAGCAGACCTACACCTAACCTTCACAAGCTCGAGAGGGCGTCATTACTAAACCCACTCTTTTCCATAACTCTGCTATATAAATCATAGATGCTAATGTGACAGTCGTATCAATTTCATTCCCAAAGATTCAGCCCACTATTACTTCATTCAATATTCACTCTTTATCAGCACCAGCACCGCACCAGCACCAGCACCAGCATTACAACTCACAACATGGCTTGCTTTGTTAAGCAATCCCTCACAATTTCTAATCACTCGCAACATAAATTCTTGGCCTCCAAACCTCATTTCTCACCTTTACCCTCCAATCTTTCTTTAGAAAAACCAAAAAAAACAAACTTTTTACCCCCAAAACCGCTTTACATTTCATCTGTCAGAGGATTTGGATACATAGGCAATTCACAGGATTCGGACCCTGCTCCCGAAATTTTGATAAAGTGCAATGCCTATGAAGCCCATAAAAGCCAACCCATGCCCATCAATATCGAAATTGATGAAAAAGCTAAAGAAGAGGGCCAAGCGACGGCCCAGAAGGTTAAAATTGGTGTATATTTTGCAACCTGGTGGGCTTTGAATGTGGTGTTCAATATATACAACAAGAAAGTCCTGAATGCCTTTCCATTCCCTTGGCTTACTTCAACTCTGTCTTTAGCTGCCGGTTCCCTAATTATGTTGCTTTCTTGGGCTTCAAGGCTTGCTGAAGCACCAAAGACTGATTTTGAGTTCTGGAAAGCTCTGTTTCCTGTAAGTAGATCAGAAGACTATATAGATCAAGTTTTTTTTCTTTCTTTCTTTATTATTATTTTTTTTAAAAAGAAGAAGAGAGAGAGGCTCAAATGCTTAATGTTTTGTGTTTCTGGGGTCATTGTTTAGGTGGCGCTAGCACATACAATTGGGCATGTGGCTGCAACAGTGAGCATGTCAAAAGTTGCAGTTTCATTTACTCACATTATCAAGAGCGGTGAGCCTGCTTTTAGCGTGTTGGTTTCAAGTTTCCTATTAGGTGAGACTTTTCCAATGCCGGTTTACCTTTCGCTTGTGCCAATTATTGGAGGCTGTGCTCTGGCCGCGCTCACTGAGCTCAACTTCAACGCTACGGGTAAGCAAGAAAAAAAAAAGGTCCTTTTTTTTTTTTTTTTTTTTGGGGGTTTTTGAATTGTATTTAAAACTTGAATATTTGTTGTTTTGGCTGCAGGGTTTATGGGGGCCATGATATCGAATTTGGCATTTGTGTTTCGGAACATATTCTCCAAAAGAGGGATGAATAAGGGGAAGTCTGTGGGTGGGATGAACTATTATGCTTGCCTGTCTTTGTTGTCACTTTTGATCCTAACCCCATTTGCAATTGCTGTAGAGGGTCCCCAAGTGTGGGCAATTGGCTGGAAAAATGCAGTCTCTCAAATTGGACCACATTTCGTATGGTAAATACCAACTGATATTCATTTATTGTTTAAAACTTTTTTGGCATTATATATTAGAAGAGTAGTTGAATTTTTTTTCCCCTGAATTATATATAATAGGTGGATGGTGGCTCAGAGTGTATTCTATCACCTATACAATCAAGTTTCATACATGTCCTTAAATGAGATCTCACCGTTGACATTTAGTGTTGGGAATACGATGAAGAGGGTTTCTGTCATTGTTTCCTCGATTATCATCTTCCACACTCCTGTTCGACCAGTTAATGCCCTTGGAGCTGCCATTGCAATTCTTGGAACTTTTCTCTACTCGCAGGTAATTTTAGCTTTCCCTGAATCCTTTTACAATGAGACAAATAAATAGAGGTTGTTTATCTAATGAGTATATACCACTCTATCTTATGCAGGCAAAACAGTAAACAATTTGTGGGAAAGGGTGTGAAAAATCCAAGGGAAGAGGATGGATTTTCTTTTTGCTAATTTGGGAAGGGGGTTGAACCTAGGCCCTCTTGCTTAGAGAGAGGCCTAGAATGATGCTTTTTTTACCAATTAATTATCTAGTCACTGCTTAGAATTTTGTATGATATTACGAGAGACTTTGTAATAAAAGAATTGTAGATATACTTGAATAATTCTTTATTTAACTGTTTTGTCTCTTAAATTTGAAAATTTACAATAAAATAAAGGTCCTAATCAGTAAACAAGGTTCTTCGCAGAAAGGTTATTTTTTCGAGATAACTACAATAATGATCATAATAATTAGGGTTGTAAATGAATATATTTGAATCTGAATATAGTGATATTCGTATTCATAGTTGAAAAAAAAATATATGTTATCCGTATTCGTATTCGATATTCGACGGATTTCTTAAGTTACCATTCGAATTCGATATTCAAAAACGTATTCGAATTCGAATATTATTTATTTCCGAATAACTAACCGAATTCACTAGCATAATTAATTAACATTAGTAAATAAATAATTAAAAATTACTATTATGATATTAATATAATATAATACAATCATCGTCGACCATTTGATTAAATAATAAAATTCAAAAGACAAAAAAAAATTATCACTTTATTTAATAAAATATTTCCTTTTAAAGATATTAAAAATATTATACTTTTATAATAAGACTCGTTCCAATAAATTCGTATTCATATTCGTTTATTTGCGAATATCTCTAATCGAATACGAATAATATCCGTTTAAGTCGAATAAGAATAATATCCGTTTTAAACAAATATCTTATTTTTTGGTTACCATTTACTGCCCTAACAACAATATATAGTACTGAGTAAATGAATTCTTTCAATTTAAATAGAATAGGCAGAATTAGAAGATATAACTGCATTTGTTTTCTGCAATATTGTCCGCAATATCCTGTTTAACCTTGGTTTTAGCATAAAGCTCTTCCATGCGAACATAATAATTGGATATGAGTAATTTATAATTTTACTTATTTGTATGGTCAAAATACAAATAGAAGTATTCAATTTTAATGTCTAATTATCATGTCAGCAAAGAATATTTCGTTAGGATAATTGAGATATAAATTCAGGGAGAGAGTTTGTTATACCAATAACCTGAATTACTGTGACTCTCAGCAGTGGCATTTTAGAAATTTGACATATAAATACCAAATGTGAAGTTGTTATATAGAAGACAAATCTAACATCCATAATATTGTGATATCAATGTGGTTTGATATAGGTTTAAATCACCTCTTGATAGCTAACTTTTAATTTCTTAGTGTCTAATAAAATTGAAATATAAATCTCCCAGTACCAAATAAAATTAAAAAATAAAAAATAAAAACAGGAAAAGAGACTTCAATTTATAAACGTACCACCACTTTTTAACCAATTCCCGATTATCACCGATTCACCAAACCTAACCAAAAAAAAAGAAAGTGGAACTATAAAATTCTACACGACCCATATATGGTTCCATATTAATTAGTTACCTCATTCCTGTAACTGTTTAGAAATTGTAGAGTTAATATTTATATATACAATAACCACATATTGTGAAATTAAGTTTTACATATTGTATTATGGCAACTAAAAGGAATTAAACTAATGACTATGCGGTAATTGATGTTTGCTTTCAAGAAAAGAGACTTTAATTTTCTTGATTTAATTAAAAAAATTTAAATTTTAAAATTAGAAAAGTTATTTATTTAGTAAATACAATCATAATTATTATAAATTATATAAGTAATATAATTTTAAAAATTTTAATTCTTGAAACTTACTAATTAATATTAATTCTTAATTAAAAATTTGTGAGCTTAATATTAAAAGAGGTACTAAAATCTTAAATATAATCCCCAACTATGAATTACGAATGCTTGAAATTATGTTATTTACATAACATAACATCTATTTTTATAATTGAGTTAATCAAGTAACAAAGGTTACAACTTTATACGGTTTGTGAAGGTTTGGATAACGATATTAAATTTAAATTTTGTTTATCTTATATTTTATTTATTCTAATTTTAGGACGATTGTGACTCTACTTGTTAATATATAATTTTGGGTCCGTCACCATATATATATATATATATATATATATATATATATATATATATATATATATATATATATATATATGAATATATATATAGTATATGATGAAAAAATATAGGATATGATGGATCAACCATGCATGAAGTTAATTTTCAATGTCAACGACATTTTGATCGAAATCTATATATGTATAACAAATTGTGATTGATGAATAAACTCAAACTATTTAATTAGCAATACCGATTAATTGCTACGGGGTAACTTTCAGGACTCGAAGGGGGGGGGGGGACATAGGGATCTTCTAAACCTTAAAAGCTTCAAAACTCGACATTTTTTCTTTTTGCCTTTTTTTTCGTTGTTGCAATTTCTAAACCCTAAATTCTTTAAACGAGAAAAAAATGATAACTCTCCAGCAATCAATACTATATGCAGTTACATATGTTACGTTTCTATATATTTATTTATTCTGAAAATGTATTACGTACATATATGTTTGCAAATCACAGCTAATTTCTTAAACAAACTAGGATATATAAATGACCAGAAGGTAACGTACAATTAATATCTATCATATTGTTCTTTTAATTTGACATTGCACTTAATTAATTGGCTTGGAATTATATCATAATCACACCTCAAAATAAAGCTCAACATAATTTAATTGAAACGTCCAAAAAGATTACGTACACGATCACATATATACACAAATCAAAACTTTATAACATCAGTCAGGTTCGAGATTAGTACGTAAATTGAACCTTACAGGAAACCAAATAAATCAAAATCCGCTCATACTAAACTAAAAGCATTTCAAAATATATTAAATTTGGGGGGAAAAACTCAAGCCGCTACAAGTTTAAATTAAACCATTCTTAGAAACAAAACAAACAAGAAGAGAAGTTGGAAAGGGTAACACAATTTAATTATCAAAACCCTACTCATCCAAAAACCTAGTCCTAAGCCAATAATTAAGGAAATTAGCAATATATATATATATATATATATATATATATATATATATATTAATGCATATATATATATATTAAGTTCTTCAACCTCCTTTAAGAAGTCAATGCCCGAACCTCTTCCCTTTGCAGAAACTGTCTTGTGCTTAATTAGGTTGCCTTTATTTGCTCCAAAAGAACACCATATATAGTCAAAGGAACAATGAGGGTGCGATCTTGACTTCATTCTAACTTCTACTCTTAGATATTTCATCAACAATCTTTCTCCTCTTAATTATATCACCTCCAGAACTACAAGCACAAACGAATTAGTTTAATAAAATTTCACTATTTTTATAATTATGAAAACTTATCCAATAAAGTAAAAGTTAATTAAGGACGGTGTACATATTAATCAACTCACCACAAATATATCATTAATTCATAGGCTTGTGGCTCTGGCACTGTTGCCTGCCACTGCATCTTCAATCCTTTCTACTGTGCAGGCGATGAGATTGTTTACAGTGGCAACTGATCCAAGTGAAATTTTTGCAGTAGGAACCGAATCAACTAAAATCTGAAATGCGACAGTCAAGAGGGATCCAGAAGAGCGAGGTTCACAGCCTTCCCCATCTTGCAAAGGAGGTCCATCCGGGAGTATAGCAAATCCTGAGGGAAGAAGGGCCACATAGTCCGGATCTCCCCCATTTATTACCACGTTCATAGACATGATATCCACAGGGGCATAAACGATAAAGGAAGCCGTTGGGTCACTGAAACTTTCTTGTAATATCAGCATTGTACTTTGGCTCGAATTCGCACTCTATCAAAATTTGTCAAGGTTAATTAGTTGGTATATATATATATATATGGATGATTCTGATAACCAAGTTAGTGGAAACTTAATTACATGTACTCGAAGTAGAGAAACACAGTTGCCAGTTTCACGGCCATTAGCAAAGTGTGCCATTTCTTGAGTAACACCCCCATTTGAAAGAATGTCCCACTGTTAATAATTAATTAATGTAAGTAATCAAAGTGCACTGTGAGATTTATATATAATCACATAACTTAAAATTTGTAATGCTTCAAAACTTTAGGTAATTAAGTACCTGACTCCTCGAGTTCTCATCACGAAGAAAATCAAAAATAGTCTTTGGGGGAACCGGAAGCCAAAATGAAGTGGCAGCACTTAGCACAATACCAGGGGGTCTACCAGGATCATCTATCTTTCTTTCGCGTCATGATCCTCACATTGTCAGCTAAATTTCCAGACAATGTCGTCCATTTATGCGCTGTAGACCCGCTCACTCCTGCACTAAAGCTTATCACCATTCTCTCAGCCAGCTTCAACATACTCTTTCTTCCGTCTGGACTTGTCATCACTATATATATATATATATATATGAATTAATTGTAACCAATAAAGAGTAATTATATATTAATATGTAAATACTATATAGAATTAAATAATATAGAGATTAATAGCAATGTAAGATTACCAATATTGTTAAAAGAATTAGTTGGAACATTTGTTGCCATGGCACTTGCAAGACGTTCACACTGTCGATCTAGCGTGGCGACCCATCTCTTTGCCCCAAATCCCAGTCCGGCATCAATTAGAGGCTTATAGAGATTGTGAACGCCTCTGTCGTCTACCTCAACATGCTCGATCCATGTAACCTAGAGTATAAATAAGGTGGACAAAATTAGATGAGATTAGGGTTTAATACTCCCTCCATTTTAAAATATTAGGGCAAATGACTTCTGATTTTGTTCAAAAACAAATCAACAAAATAAATTACGAAAGGAGCAAAATGCTTGATGATTAAAAGAAATGAAATATTAACATAAACACTTGCTTAGGCTAAGGATAAAAAAATATAAAAAACATGAGTTTTATAAAGTAATTTTTTAGATTAAATAAGTATACATATTATTTTAAATTTTGGTAAATAATTTTAGAAATTGCAAATGAATGAATGAAAACCTTTCTAGATAATGTAGCTCCTAATGTTGTTCCTACAGAAGTTTAAATGAATGTAAACCCTTAAGCTATATATATACTGAGTTGTACTCTTGCAGTGATTTATGATAAAGTTGATATATAAAAACTGTTCTTAATTTTTAAGTTTATTGCAAAATACTCGTATGTTTAGAATTGCATTGGGTTGATTACAAGAAATAATTAATATATAGTTTTATGTATTGATTACCTGTGAGTATCCATTTGGCATCTCTTGAATCAAACATCCAGATGGCCTTCTCCGGCATCTCACTGCGGGACTTGGGCGTAAATTGTCCAAGGAAACATCAACCACCGCCCAAGTCCCATCAGAATGTTGTTTACAGTACCTCAAAAAATAGCTCTCACGAGTCGGAACTAGAGGTGATGGGACTTGTAATTCTGCAGTCATCTAAATTTAAAAAGCACAATTTGATATTTGTTAAGAATCCTTTTTTACATAGCATAATATACAAATAGCTAGGTAGATTCTAAGCAAATTTCTAATTACCACTTGTAGGGCTCCATTATAGTTCCCAGCTACTCCATTCGATAACACTTCCAATGTCATTGCTCTCGAAACAATGCCAGAAAACATAGTTGACCATTGATTCTGGTTAACACAAGTAAATTCGATTAAGAATTATTTATCCCATCATAACTTAGAGATTCAGAATTATCCTATTTCAAAAATAAAATTAAAATTAGTCTTTTATTTTGGATTAGATGGGATACGTAGACCATACCACGTTCATCAAAATCTCAACAAGGTTAATGTGGTTCATTATAACAACGACAGTTTCACGCGAGGCTTCATATTGAAATCCTGCCGGTCTGGGGCCAAGGCCTCGGGGAAATGTCCTAATGTATTCCTCCTCACTTAGCATACTAGTTGCACCATTAAGCCCTGGCACCCACAACGGTTCACCCGCCTGAGCCATTCTCGTTAGCTCTTCCATTGCCGCAACAGCAAGCTCGATGATCATGGGCTTAATTTCCTCGGTAGGTGGTCCATTGATTGACCTTAATATGTCTCCTGCCGCATACATCTCCCCTCCAATACCACCTGGCTGTTGCGGCCCAAAACTATTATTTCCAAACCCTAGATCTAGTGGAGGGGGAGCTACTAGGTCCGGATGAGAGAGCATGGGATAGTTTGGTGTAACCTTACTGCCAACGTACTTTGCAGCTATAGAAGAAAGCCTATCGATCTGAAATAAAAATTCAACCAAAACGTTAAAAAAAAAAAAAAATTACAAGCACGAAGATTGTTAAAGCCCGTAAAAGGATTAAAATTGCTTTAATAGTATTGATTAGTAGTACCTCTTCTCTTAGATGGGCATTTTCCAACCTCACATGATGTTCATCGTATGATATTTCACCTATAGCAGTTGGACCGCCACAATTAGGGCATGATGTATTGCTAAGAGCTTCTCTAAACCTAATATTTTCAGCTCGAAGCCTTTCATTCTCAGCTCGGAGATTGGTATTCTCATGGCGCTCATTTTGTGTCTGTGAGAGAACAAAAATTAGTTTATTAATTGTACATATCTTATATACACCAGTATATGTAACGGATTAAGGACAAGTACTTGATCATATATATATATATATATATATATATATATATATATATATAAGCTTGAACGCCCATTATGTCTAGCACCTAAGAAAATGTTACGGTCCCTAGTATTCATTTAATGCAAGACATTTAAATGCATTGATTATTTTTTAATGAATTTAATTAGTACCTTCATTTGGGTGCGCTTGTTTTGAAACCAAAACTTGACTTGAAGAGGCACTAGCCCTAATCTCTTGCCAAGTTCCTTTCTTTGCTTGTCATCAGGGTGCGGGCACTCCTTAAAGAACCTAATGAGTCGAAATCAAATTAGTACATTATAACAATTTTAATGTAATTTAAATAACTACATAATCGATTAAATATTTTAATTTTGAGAATTAATATTTTTACAAGTAAAAGTGACGTTCTACATAATTAAACATGAATTGTAATAGATTCTACATTTATACTTATGTGAGAAAACTTGATAAAATATCAATTTTCAACTGTGAAAATAACAGTTATCTTTAATTATTTGCCAATTTAATTAATCAACATAAGTTCACATACGCTTCCATTTGTTGGATCTGTTCTTGAGTATGGCGATGGTAGCGCTTTCTCTTGCCTTTGCCCGGCTGACTGGCAGTAGCATCTTGATCCTCACCGGATGCGCCACCTCCGTCTTGGTCTTGGTTTTCGCTGCCGCCGCCAGATCTGCTTTCGTCTAATTCGTCCATATCTCCTCCGGCTCTGATTCTACCCATTGTATCTCCTTCGGAGTTGCTTTGCGCCATTTCTGCTAGTGGCAAAATTAGCTGACCCTCCGTCATCATATTATTAGGCTGCTGCTGGAATTGAAGGTACAACTATAATAACTAATTTATACCCAGTCATAAAATGAATGTACAACAATAAAATTATGCTTATATATAACTACTCTGATTGATCATTTTCAGTCCGGCAAACTCAAATTAGTTTCTCTTTGTGTTTGTATTTGATAGAGAGTCTAGTAGTAAAGACAGTGGAGTGAAGTAGAGAAGAGGTAGTGAATTATCAAAATTATTTTAATTTATTATTTGAAATTGACTAAGTACCAAAATGAGTAAGAAACAGTTGACCAGAAATTTATAGGAATGGGAAAAAAGTCTCTCTCTCTATATACGCGTTTTTCAAAGTTAGAGATGGATTTACTTGAAAAGGCCAAAGACTTGTTAAGAGGAGCTCATTACTCTAAGCAACCACTATATTTTAAGCCATTTCCGATATAAGAAGACAGATGCTAACAATTTTCCATGACAAGAAGACAATACTTAAAATAAATAAGAAAACAAAAAGGAAAGAGGGGTACTGGTGTAAGGATATGATGTCATAAAATTAATTAATAGAGAGATATCGAGATAGTGTAAATAAGAAATTAAGTGGTTGACCTAGCTAGCTAGGTAGCTAGCTGCTCACCTGAATAAGGGAATTATACCCAGCAGAAGAAGAAGATGTTCCATTGTATCCACTGCCAAGGGTTTGTCTCGCCGGAGTCAGCATTCCGGCAGGCATCTTTCACACCGCTACACAAACCCTAAAAAAGTTGCTAGCTAGTGGAGCTTTTGTTGAACCACTCTAAGAAGACGTACAAGTCTATCTATCTACATATGTATGTTTATATATATAATCGAGAAGAGGTTCAGATCTGTAAACCGATTCTCCTCCTCTGGGTCTTTGACATCGGAGAATGCAAATGTGGTGGTCGGTAAGTTGAAATTTATATATAGGACGGTAGCTAGCTAGCTAGCCAGGCGACGAGGGTACTGAGAGGATTGAAGGTAGGTTCAAGAAGGAAAAAAGAAAATTACGATAATGGAGGAGAAAGAAAAATGTGGCAGCTAATATGAGGAAGGAGTTATTGCAATAAGTAGAGATATTGCATTGCATTTATTAGACAAGAGCTAGCTAGCTGTAATTAATTGCTACACAGAGAAATAAATATAGAGAGAGAAAATGAGTTATTATGGTTTACTATATTTTCTCATCGTCTTTGTACGTATGGGGTTGACGGCTAGCAAACACTTTAGTTATATATATATATATATATATATATATATATATATATATATATATATATATATATATATATTCAATCTTAAATCCCTGATTAACTTGTGTGAAATTCAAACTTGAGTTCCAAGTATTAAAACCAGGCTTGCACCATAGAAATGACAATGCAAATACATTTATAGTTGGTGTTATATATGTATGTATAGTTGTATACTACATATATATATGTGTGTGTATATATATATAGACACACTCTAATAGTTTGCATTTGGAATTACTCCGCAGTTAGTTACTTACTCATGCATGTAAACAAATAGTGTACTTAATTAGCACATTCTACTTAGGTGCTGTTTGTTTATATCTGATTGCCTCTTAATGGACTGTCTCTTATTCGCTAAGAGGTATAATGTTGTTTGTTTGTTTTTTTGTTACCTCTGAATGTCTCTTAATCAGTAAGACAGAAAATAAAATCTTAATAATTAAGAGGTACCTCTTAATGAATTTTTTTTGATAATTTTTTTATATATAAATATATTCAACAATATTATGCACTCATTTTTATTAAATTGAATATTTATAATTATTAAATAAAATTTTACTTTTTAAAATGGTAAAATAGTGTCATTAAGTGACAACTTACTTTTTAGTTATCAGACAATTTTTTAGATTCAAACTTCATAACCATTCAGATGATCTAATTTATTAAGACATCATAATCATTCAGATCTTAATTCCCAAGTTTATCAAACACAACTTTAGTGGGGCGTGGATATGGAGTAGCATATATAGATTGGTACGCAATGAAACTAATGGAGTAATTAAGTAGATCACTAATTAATTTGCATATACATGTGTAGAGTATACATAAAATATACACACACACACACAAATATATATATATATATATATATATATATATATATATATATATATATATATATATATATATATATATATATATATATATATGCAGACAGAGTTAGACACTCCCATTGCAGTATGTCATTAAATGAGAGGCAGCCCAGTCTGAAATTGAAAATGAATGCATGCATGATACCCCAAAACTCCATTAACTGCATTCATGCCTCTCACGATACCTATCTGGCTATATCTCCTCTCTCCCGCCACCTGCTCCCTCCTTCCTCTTCTTAGCTTTCACATTATTTACCATACCAAATCATCCCTTGTAATCGTCCAAGTTTACTCTTTAAAATTAATTTAAGATATTTTCAGATATAAAATTAACATAATTTATTTAATTTATAGAAATAAAAATTCTTGTAACTTATCGTCCATTAAATTTAGATAATTGATTTAAATTTATATATTATTTAATTAACTTTTTATCCCAGATTTTTGAAAGGGGAAGTATAAAATATATATATTGCCTCCTTGACAAAGGCCTTTTTTTCCTTGTAAATTAAGTCAAATTAGACTTTGAGATAATTTTATTCCAAAAGCTTTTGGTAATAATAATTCTAGTTTCTAATCAACAAATTGTATTTTGCTTGCACAAGAATGTCTATTAATTATACAAATCTTCATTATAAGTAGATTTGCTCATTAAATTAAATTGTCCTACTATATTAGTAAGCCACTATACGTACGAACGTGTTAATTAGATGCCCATTTATATCTCAACAAATTATGAGAGATGTTGGGTACTACTACCTTGATAAGGTTGACTTGGCATGAAAAGTTTATCTTTGTGAAGTCAATTCAAAAGTCATGCATGGAACTTGTTTGATCGAGTCCATAAAATTCAAATAAGGGTATGATGGTAGCGGCCGGTATCTATAAGGACCCCTCAAAACTTCGCAACTAACCCTTGCTAATTAGACAACGTCGAGAAAATGACAACGTTCGCATTAAAGGGAATTTTTATATATAATGCGATGAGAACTCTTAGCATATATTATTTTATTTGTCTATTTAATCCTCTAAATTTAATAAAATTTTAATTTTAATATTTTACATACGCAACGCATTAACATTACTCCAACAAATATTTATGCGGTGAAACCTTAATTTTTGGGTGACGTGAATGAAATCCAACAAATGTCCTCTTTGCAGCTTTTCTAGAAACCTTCAAACCAAACGTCCATCCGTGAAAATCCCGAGAGCCACAAAATTGCGGGTGACTGCAGGTCTTGTGGGTCAAATTTGGTATGTATGTGGTTCGGTTTGGACTTTATAATTAACTTGGACGATTTCTTCAATTTTTTTAGTACTCCTATTATTCACCACTAATAAGCAGTCCGTCCAGTACTGTGGAATTAGTCAAAGCCTAAGTAATTAATCAGTCTTTCTCATTCACAAGATATTGCATTTTATGAAGAAAAAGTCGTGACTCTTGGGAGTATTATTGATATAATGAATAGTAAATAAGAATAAGTTTTATCAATAGCCCGAGTTTATATATCAAATATTTTAAATTTATTTTAATTTTTGAAAATAACATAATTGTATTGTTCAACATTTAAAAAATTCATATTAATTTTAAATTTAAATTAACTTTAAAAATTCATACTTGGAGCGAGAAAATATTAAAATCTATCTATATATTCATGACAATTTGTGAGAATTTTATTAGTTGCTTGAAAAATTGAAACTAATTAGTTTGGACCATGTGACGTGAATTAGTTATGAAGTTAATTAGTTTGAAAAATTAGTTAATTAACCCATTTGATTCCAGTTAATATGAGTTGACTTGACAATTAATCAACTATATTGTCAGGTCTAGACGTGATAAAAGGTTTTGAAGCATTCAAATTAAAGTCTTTATTTTTGTAATAAAATAAATACACCGATCTTGAAACTGACGATTAACAAATTTCATTAAAAATGGGACTGGTTATTGTTTCTGACAAGGAAAGACGACATTTATGTGATAGGCACTTAACAAAATTTACTTATCTTTCTATTCTAGCCCGGCCATTTATTTTCAAATCCTGTCGGTGTGGCCCACTATAATATTAGCAATAGATGGGGAAAAGTTCCATCCAAATTCAGAAAGAAACTTTAGAATTGGCCTCATAAACTGGGTTTAGTTTAAATTCTAAAAAATATGGTCTTCCTATCTACTGGGCCATTACTTTTCGTCCCAGCCCAGCCCAGCTATAGAATCAATCAAGGCTCGCATAGCTGGAGTATTTGGGCGAGTTTAATTCTTCTGTCGTATTTTGTGCTTGGTTGATCGAGGCAACACCATTAATTATTTCCCACCATTATCTCTCTAATCCAATAACTCACAATGTGAGAACCCTGCTTTTGTTGTGTCGTGTGGACTTAATTACTTTACTGCCAAAGACAATATGACTTTAGAATCTCATATTAAATTAGTGTAGATGAGTTAATAGCCTCAAACTAATAGGTTAACTTTTTAAGTAAGGATGTGGTTCAACATGTTCATTAAATACTATAAAATAAAAAATAACTAAATCGTTTAGTGAGGTTCATTCATTAATGTAAAAAAATAAAAATACTACTCAATTTAGATAATCTTGTGTGCCAACTAAATACATTTTAAAAAAAATTATTCTATTTTTATTTTTTTAATATGCGTATAAATTATATTTTATTCTATCTTTTTATTAGAGACGGAAGGAGTAATTACTACTATTACTTTCTATATATATCAAATTTGAAGGTATCAATATATCTGAATTCAATTTGGTGCTTGTTTGCCAGATCAGTGAGTCAGCTTAAATATTTCTATTTGTAGAGTAGTAAGAAATGAAGCAAAAAATTAAGAAAGGTTGATGTAAAAGTCAAAATATTCTTTGATCAATAAAATGTTAAAATATGAAAAGGATATTTTAATAAACTCAATTAAGTGATCAATGGGTGAAAAATTTAGAGTTTTAAGAAAAAATATTACCTCCGTTCTACTAAAATTAGAGATATAATTTAACTTTTGAGGTCGAATGACAACGATATATTAAATTTTAAAATAATATAAATTTATTTAATTTTAGTTGACAATTATTATATTAATTGTATAATTTATAACAAAAATTATTAATCATAAACTTTATTTTATTATGAATTTTTACGAATCATATTAATTTTAAAATTTAATATTACCTCCATTCCATAACAATAGTCGTTTTAGTTTTATGCACATGAATTAAAAAAGTCATTTAATATTATCATTTAAGAATTAAAATTTGTATGAAATTCCATCACTAAAAATTATTAATATAAGGAAGAAAATTTATTGAGACAATGAGAGAAGTCAGTGAAAACTAAATTATATATAGAAAACTAATCATTTATATATAAGTTATTGATTAGCACATACGTGTATTTGATTGAAAACATGAAAGCTAAGTGGTACGTAACGTAGCAAATAAAAAGATGCCAAGAGCTTGAAAATTCCATTTGAACTAACAAAGCAGGTCAACAGCAGCACACAAAACCCTTTCAATTCCTAGAGCAGATCCTCTCTCTCTCTCTCTCTTTTTTCCTGTTGCAAGTTTGCAACTGTTTTTTAAGGAATTAACTTACCAATAATAACAATTTCAGTCATTATATATATGAACCCTTTTTATAACATTTCAGTCTCATATATATCGAAAAATATGAGAAAAAAATTTATTTAAATTTAAAAAATTAAATTACTAATTATAATATTATTTTAAGTCATGATCTTCTGAATGAATTTGTAGACTAAATAACAGAAAAAATATTAATGTGATAGTGGTTTAAAATTTTATTTAAATTGCATAGGCTTAACTCGGAACCGGGTTATATCACTTTTTCTCACTAGCTCCCCCTTCTTGATCAGGTATATGCCTATATATAAATGATCAGTTTTCTACAAATTAAGCTAGCATCATAAATTATAAATCTACCGCGTACGTACCATGCACTAATTTCTTTCTTTCACATGCATACATAAATCCTTAATTTCTCATCTAATTAATTTATAGATGGAGGAGGATGATTTGACAAATTCACATGCGAACAAGTCTGTTGATTCCAAAGAAACTTCAGATGATCAAAATTCTGAAGAAAGTGGTTGGACGGGTTACTTTGAAGATTTTGTTTCCAAACAGAAAGAAGAATTAGAATATTCCGATCATGATGATCGTAATATTACTACTTATGGTGGCGCTACTGCTTGTTTGGCTTCTGATGCTGCTTCTTTTGTGGTTGAATATAAAAAATCCTCCAAAACTGATAAAAAATTCGCATGTTGTTCAACCGATAGCTTGCCAAACTTGTATAAGAAACTGAATTCCAAGAAAACAAGAACAAAGGAAATTTCGTGCGACGAGTCTTTGGAAGACACTGCTACTTCTCCTGTCAATAGCCCCAACCTGGTCATGCTCATGCAGGTGAACCCATTAACTAAATGTCTTCATATATCTTTAATTTTTTCTTAATAGAAAATTAATAGTATATATGCTAGCTTATATATATATATATATATATATATGATCTTAATTTATGCTTGTAGGTAGGTACGTAGCTAGGTTGCAGTACTGGCCCTGGGCTAAAGTCCAAGGTGCCCGGGCTTTAGGCTTAAAATTTTTTAGGGCTCCTTTAAATATTATCTTCATTTTATTACTTAAATAAAATATTTAAATATTAAAGCAAATAATCAATCTGTAATATTCTACATATACTGATTATTGTAATATTCTACATATTTAAAGCATATAATTTGTACAAAATAATTTAATTATTATGTACCTGGGGGTTCATCATTAGATTCAGTTTTTTGGTTTTTTTAATTGTTTGAAAGTAGTGTTAGACTCTTAATAAAGGAGGCACTATTTGGTAATTACTTTTTTGACTTAGTGATAATATGATATCTAAATGATGCTTTGGAAATATTGAAATAGTCGGTTATTATATTTGATATTCTTTCGTATTGATGCTCTTTTGTTCATGAAAAGTTCTTCTTTTTTTATGTCTGTCTTAATGTGAATTCATGAAAAGCCGTTTTTTTTTATCCGCTTTTCTTCAAAACTCAAGTAAACCGCCCTGCTAGGTTGAACTGTTCAATTAATTTTGCAATAAGGTTTTTGTTCTTTCCTTTTTCGGGGTGTACATATATATATACTATAATATATGACAACTGATTAATTTGTGTAGGGAAAAGAAGGTAGCACCGGTCATGGTTTAGAACCGCAGACAGATAAAAGATGTAATACTGAATTGGTTTTGGAAGGGAAAAATGACGTTACAGACCTAAGAAAGAAAGGACTGTGCTTGGTCCCTGTGTCCATGTTAGTCAACTATTTTGGTTAATCTAGCTCTTTATATATGCGTGTGTGTGTATATGTATAATATGTGTGGATCTGCTTAACAATAGTATGTTAAAGACCTTTTCAAGAATAAATTAGAGCATAAACTCAAATTAAGGGATCTAGTGAGCAGTATTAAGGTAAATGAGTCGTATGGTTAATTAAATAGAGTTTGTACTTTTGACAAAGTTCATAAACTTAATTAAATTTCCGTGCCTTTTGAACAAGTTAAGGGGCACAATAAGTTTAATCCCAGTACATGTAATATTAGTTAATTAGCTGACAAGGGTGATTAAGCTAAAAAGCTCATTGATTAAGCTAGCAGCTAAAAAGGACAAATGATCCAAACAACATCTTTTAAAATAGGTTAATTAATTGATAGCTAGGAACAGCAGGCCAATATATATATATATAACAGTTCGTGCATTTCTCATTTCATCCTTGATCGACTTGCTTCCAACGGTAACCCTAAGCAAGCATTAATTAATAATAATAATACTAATAAAATAAAAAGTATTTGCAATTCAAACCTCTACAAAATAGTAGCTAATACTGATTTTCTCATCTCATCACTTCTTTCTTTAATGAATTTATCAGTAAATTACGCACATTCTAAGTGAAGGTCACGGTGTAATTAACAAGAACAACTTTAATTTAATGAAACCGTTGTGACGACGTGGACATGGTGCTAATTCTTGGCTTCGCTACGACACTTCCACTTTCAAGGAAGATTAGATTTTACCATTATGGTAAAATATGTACTATTTTTTTCAGGAGTTTATCAAAAACTCAGAGTACGTTGTTATTTTATACTCCCTCCTATTTATATTAAATAACGTTTTAGGGAGTTTAATTTTATTCTATATAAGTGTCGTTTTAGAATTTCTATGCAATATTGCACTATTTTTTCCTAATTTACCTCTCAAATTAATATGCTTAGTAAATGCAATTCTATGAACCTTTTTACCTACAACCAAAGTTCCAATACCCCATTAATTGCCTTCATCTTTGACCATTGTGGAGAAAGAAATAATTAATTAGGGATACAAAAGACATTTTGTGTTATTTATTAATAAGCCTCTAAAACGTCATTTAATATGAATAGGAGGGGGTATATTATTTTGTTTGAAATGATTACCTTTTTAAATTTATTTTTTATTAATTGTATATCATTATAATTAATTACTTACAGTTTTAATATATTTCAGTCGATTTAATTATTTATCAAAAATAAAATTATATATTTTGGGCACGGAAATTTAAAAGGAAAAAGTTACAAGGCTTATATCAATACCAGTTGATTTATGGATAAGGAAAAAGTCCCAGTATAAATTATGTTCATTTACTAATTAAAAGATAATAAATCATTAATTTCGCCAATGAAGTGTTAGATTGATGGTTAAAATTTAGACTCCAAACTAGCTATTATATCCCAAATTTTAATGTAGTATTTCAGATGTAATTCATTTAACTTGGACCGGTATCACTCGTTGAAATTAAATAAATAAAACAATTAAATCCCACCTCAAAAGCAAAATTTAGTCTCATTTTAAAATGAAGATTAATTAATTAATTATATACACACGTCGGTTAAGTTGTTAACCTGTTCATCAATACTTCATTTAATTGGGTAAGAGAGTTATATTCCACAAGACAATCCAAAGGGTTTCTTGTACCCACAAATAAACAACGGAAAATAACAAAATTATTAATAATGAAAGAGGAAATTAAAAGTGATTAATTAATAAGACTAATACTTTTAAAAATTAATAACTCACCTCTCCAACCGCTTGCACGCTCCATTTAAATTATTCAGAGCGGTTCTTCTCTTTTCTTTCTTTTTTTATTATTTAAAAAAAAAATCATGATTACGGTGACGTCAACATTAGTTGATGGTTTATAAATTAAAAAAAATATAAATGAACAAATAAAAGTACAACGAATCAAATATTCATGGCTAACCAGATCCAATAGACATATTTGATAGTCTACATTTTCAACAAAAATCATACAATAAATTATATACAGATGACATGTAAAACATGAATTTTATACCTTTTATTAATAATAGCATGATAGGTAGAGAATTCAAGAGAAAATCAAGAGATTTAAATTTAATATAATTAATAAAATAATTTTATCATAATAAATAATGAATACAAAATGTTTCCAAATTTTTTGATTTTCTCTTAAATTTCTTACGTGTCATGTTGTTGTTCTTAGAGTACATAAAACTCAAGTTTACAGGTCATTCATATATAATTTATTCAAATCTATATTAATTATAGGGCAGGAGGAAGGAATGCCAATTTTTTGGTGTAGACAAAAGAAAGAAAGAAATATTTTTGACTATTTATGTAATTGTAGGTCTCGCTTCTTATTTTCTTTCTTTTTTTTATATTGTGCGTGCACAATTTTTTGTGTATAATTAATGTCCCTACATTAATACTCTTTCTATTATGCCCTTTAAACTTTTTTATTTCTCTCTTTAATTATTCTCTCTCATTGATCTCCTATTTTATAGGATTCCATTTATTTCTTTCTTTCTTTCTTTTAACACACAAATAGTGTGTGCCAGTGTTGGTAAATTAAAATAGGATTCCATTTCTTTCTTTCTTTGAGTGTGTGTCATTTAAACTAGCTAGTAGTGTTGATAAATTGTAGCCGAAAAAATTAGGAAAAACAATATGCAAGTACGTACAATGTCCTGTGAAGTCATTAAGAACAACATGCATGATTTCCTCGATCGGCCTACCATGCACTCTTTGATCGGTCAGCTGTAGGCAGTGGGGGACTCGAGAGTTTCTAAAATTAAATTTAAAATTTAAACTTAATATTCTCATCCAGGAGGGACTTCACAAACAACATATAAAAGTGTAAACTTGTCCTGCTCGATTGACTAAATTATAAAGAAAGATGTTATATAAATAACCTAATTTCAAGAATTATTTAGTTCATAGCGGGGGGACTACATTTAAGATTTTACTACCTCTTGTATTATTAAAATCATTTTAAATTAAAATTTGATGTTCATTTTCTAATTTTAACAATTTAAAACTTTTACAATTAACTTCAGGAAAATCAATAAAGTTTCTTTTCTTGAAACCTAGCATTAATTACCCGAAACAAATAATCATGTAATTTTATTCCTTCTAGTAGCCAAGTTGCCATAATATATTATATTATATAAAATTAAATTATTACAGCAAATAAGATTAAATGATACAATATATAAGAGATATATGGATGGACGGACTCCTTAGCTTGTAGACGTGTGTGTGTCTATATATAATTATATATAGCCTAATAACTATCTCAAGTCTAACCATTAATTGTCGGAAAAAAAAGAAGCAGTCAGTGGCACACATGTAGGTCCGCCACTGCTTGTAGGTACGCTAGCACAATTTTCTTACGCGATTAAATATGTAATTATTAATTATTAGGATTATTTGATTCGATTATGATTTGATTTGATTTGTAGATAAACTCTATAAATATGTCATAATTTTTTAAGTTAGTCATGAATTATCTGATATGAAAGAAGAAAATTTGTAGGTGAACCATAAACTGTGTGGCTGGAGTACGCCAACCATATGAACCAGCCATCTTGTTTGGATATATATATATATATATATATATATATATATATATATATATATATATATATATATATTCTTGGATAGAATTGTATTATTGTAATTTTGGATCTAGATAGATTAGCCAATCAATATGGTGATCAATCAAATTATACTATAGTAATTTCGATTTAAATAAATAGGTGAGCAAATCAATATGGTGATCAATCAATTTTATATTATTATAATTTTGGATTTAAATAGATAAGGGAATCAATATGGTGATCAATCTATTTATATTATTGGCTAATCAAGTCTTAACTTAGTTGTTAAAACTGAGGTTCTATGACCTTTAGTTTTTAAGTTTGTTTTTCACTTGTGAGTTTGTTTCTTCTTTTATTGTGAAATGTTATTTTCTTTATTTTATTTATTTATTTATTTGATCAAATAATTCAAAAGTCGATCAAATAATAGATAATCAGTATAAAGGGTTAATCGTAACAATAATGCTAGTGGACACCATATACATTTTTGAAATACAATTATATCCCTGAAATATTAATTATTCCTCCTTTATATGGAGTGTGTTTCTTTTTTTATATGAAGTGTATTTCCTCCTTTATGTGAGGTTTGATTGTCGATGAGTCCTTAGTCTAGTGTTTAAGATTGAGGTATTGTGTCCTTTAGGTTTCAGGTTCAATTCTTATTTCGGTGAATTTATTTCTTTTTTTATGTAAAGTGTGTTTCCTTTTTTACGTTTTAGGTTTATTTCGTTTGTGAATTTATTTCTCTCTTCTACTCTTCTAGTGAAATAATTGTGATATGATTGATTATGAGATTATTATATTGTACTCCCCAAATTATTGTATATAATTGTAATTGCGGATCTAAATATATAAGCAAATCAGTATGGTGATCTAGCAAATTATATTATTATAAATTTGGATTTAATTGATAATTAGCATTATCAAAAGGGTGATCAATCATGTAAACAGCCTCTTAGATTGTTTTTTTTTTTAAATAAAGATGTGGCTTAGATTAATCCAGGAGCATGCAAAGAAATGACTAGGCTAACGACCCCTAGTAGACCTCTTGTTTAGGGGAATTAATGTCTCCAAATAAGTTTGAATTCAGGACATTGCATCAAACCAAGTTTGAACCATCTGTTTCACTGTATATTGATAAAGGTGTAAATGAACTTAATTATTTAGATTTGGTTTTTAAAATTTATTAAGTATAAAATTAAGTTTAATTAAAGTTCATTTAGATGTCCAGTCGAGCACAATCTTGAATCAAGCCCGAATATTTTAAACTTTTCTAACAAATATGATCCTAATATCAATAAAAAATTATAATTTGAAAAGGTTCGAATAATTTATTAAATTATAAAATTTGTTAATATTTAAATTATTTATATTTCGAGTCGAGCTCGAATCGAATTTTTAGTCGATTGAGTACGAATTAAACCCGAACTATTTACTCATTTTATATTCTTATATATGGAACCATTTCTATCACCTCACTCATTTTCTTTATAATTTTGTTTAGTTCGTATTCGAGCAAGTGCATGTAATTACTCCCTTCGTTCCTAAATAAGCGTCGTTTAAAATTTTTGTACATAGATTAAGAAAGTCATCTAATACTATCATTTAATAATTAAAATTTGTATAAAATTTCATCACTACCCTTTATGGGTAGTTAAAAATATTAATATAAGGGAGAAAATTTATTAGAAAAATAATAAAAAATAGAGGTGATATAAAAAAATAAATAATTTATTTTTTTTAAAAGTTATAAACGATAAATAAATTAAAATAAATTTTTTCTTTTAAAACGGCACTTATTTAAAAACGAAAGAAATAACAAATATGATAGAAGAATTGAAAAGGAAACAAAAATGCTTTAATACCGGTTCTCTTGACATGAAATTTTGTAATAGGATATGCTCGTCTATCAAGAACAACAGTATCATTTGATTTTGCTTATCCGTACGTATATTAATGAATTAGATCATTTTTGGAATGACTAAATGAGAACTGCGACCGGGACATTATAGCGATCGAGTTTTTTTTTTTTTTTTTAATCTTCAATAATTTAAATATATATACTTTACGAATAAAGTGATTTGGATTATATGTTCCATAATTTTTCTTGTATCCAAATGACATCCAAATCAATTTTCTGCCCAATAAATCTTATAAATTATTGGAAGAGTTTCTAATATTCGGCCTGACTTTTTCATGACTAAATATATATACTCCATATGTTCCATAAAAAATCTTGTTAATTTTTTTCAATCTAAAAAGAGTTTCATTTGTTTCGATAATGACAATATAAAATGACACTATTAAACCAAACACACGACAAATTTAGGATGAAAATATATATATATATATATATATATATATATATATATATATATATATATATATATATATATAAAAAATAATTCATAGTATGTATTTGTTATGAATAAAAAATGAACAAATAACATTTTCACCATATATTACATAAATTAAGAGCTCAAATTTAAAGCACTAATGCATCTTCCGTTAGTTCAACTAGCAGATACATAAAAAAAATCCCATATATCAAGCTAATTTGGTTTAGAGAATTTATATATTCGCTTGTTGAAATAGCGGAAGAACTATCAGATACATTCATAAAGCTCTAATTAAAAATACATACATTCATAAAGCTACGATTTTCAAATAAGAGCATAAAATCTCTAACTGCACATCCATCTTTTCTTTCCACGATTGGAGGAGTTACATAAATTAATGGCGCAAGAACTCTCAATCATTGATCACCTAATGGTGGTTGAATACAATTATATTGTGAAAAAAATAACAAAAATGATTGAATGCTAGTGCAGCAAAAGCCACATGTATGACTCTTGACGCACCGAATATAATGGTTAGTTTAACTTATTAATACAAAAATAGATAAACTCCAAGGTTGTATTTATTTATAACTATTAATCTCAAGTGTCTTGTTTATTTTCAAATTTAGACTTGATACTATTAGTCTATGAATTATAAAATGACTTAATAGTCTTGAAATTATAATTATAATTCCGGAATTATAATCCTAAGATTAATAGTCTTGAGCTTGCAAACAAACATATCCCAAGAGAAAACACTATAATTGATAATAACTGTCCAAAAGATTCTCTCATAAAATCAAAATAACATACTTATAATGTTAAACTACTTCCTAGGGCTAATTGAAAAAGAAAAATAATTAAATCATAAACTAATTAAAATTACAAAAGCTAAAGTTCAAAACATAAACAGGCTAAAAATAAATTAAGCTACTGAATTTTCTTAAATACTAAATAAATAAAAATACATCAAATAAAATAAAAATCCATAAATAAAAAAATATATAAAAATTCTAATTTTCATTGTTATTTTCTCCTGCATCAGTAAAAAGATTTTCTTATTTATTAATGTGCTACTTTGTCAAACTTTATCTACATAATAAACAATAAATAAACATAAAGAATGTAAAGGTTATATTAAAATCCTTTTATTAACCACTTCTGAAGAGTGTTAAGACCAACACAAGTGGTGAATTTTCAACTGCCTCGAGGCCATTTAGGCTACAAGACCTTGAGAAAAAGAGGAAAGAAAGACCATACATCAAACTTTGAGACCCGAGAAGGGAATACTTTCTGAATGCCGAGTTCAGAATGATGAAAATAAGGTGACTAGTTAATCTTTCTCAGTTTTGGGATTAAAACACTTGCTCAATAAGTTTACTATTCCAGTGATTTTCCATAAGGTGGAGAAAAGTTTTAAGGGTTTTACTTTGTTTTCTCGTATTAACAGACCAGAAATAGCAGATGTCAAGAACGAGAATATGTTCCTGTTTCTTCATATGAGATAAGGTCGTATTCACAAGTCTGTTTGATTGGCATTTAATTTTTTGCTGATGCACCAGAAAGACCTGGACAAGCAAGCAACAAAGACACTAGAGTATTCACAAGTCCTTCATTTTTCATATTCTACACGTTTCATTAGAAAAGTGAAATCAATAACCTACTCTTAGAGTAATGCCATATGATAATAGTAAAAAATTTGTCCATCTAATTTGACAATACTCTGGTGGTTGCTTCAAGCCTTTTACGATGACCTTACTGAGAGAAATCGACATACTATTCATAAAAGAAGGCCTATTGACAAGTGAAATTATATCACAAAATTTGTACCTTCTGCAATTGCTTTATTTACTCGTACCTCCCGATCCTTTAACCTTTTGCTCCCTTTAGGTCTTTCTATGGGTAGCTGCTTTCATTCCAGCCAACTTTGCATTGTATTTGGCTCTAAGGCAGTCATTATGGTTCCATGGACTATTCCAATCAGTGGTGTCTTCATTGGCAAGATGAGTCCATCTTGTTCTTCCACTTACTAAAGTGCTTCACCTACATAACCTTTGGTAATATGCTCTCATTCATCTTATCCTCCCTTGTTGGGGCAGAGAAATTGCGATCCAAAACACCATTATCTGACTGGAAAAAGCACCCTTGTGGTAATATTTTTGCATGAACTTCCACTTGTCCCTAGAAGGGTGATTTGGTTTGGGATTTTCCCTATCCCACTCCCTCCTCACTTCCTCTGTCATTTTTCTTACCCTCTGAATTTCCTCCTTTTCCTTAAACTCTGCCTCCAACTCCTCCCTATTCCTCTTGATTCTCTCCTTATTTCTGGCCTTACCAGCTTCAATTTCCTCTGCCTTATTTGATTCATCATCTGTATCAATTATATCAGAAAAAAGGCCTCTCATCAATCAGTATTTGCTTTGTCTCCGCCTTCCTCTCTTCCATCCTATTCTTTATTGATTCCTTAATTGCACTTCCTCTGCTTCAACCCTCTCGCGCTCAGCTATGGTTTCTCTCTCCGTCTTCAAAACAAATACCGACTTCTCCATTGCTATAATTACTTCTTCAAATTCTGAGGTAGTCTCATACTCATGAGATTCTTCTTCATCGTCTTCTTTTTATTCCCTTTTTCTCCCGGAACAAGTTGCAGCTTTCAATACTCGAAGCAAAATAAGGACCATCTTTAACTGCAGCAAAATAAGGCCCATCTTTAACTGCAATTTTCAATACTCGAAGCAATTTCTAAACTTCTGTCAATTTTCATCAACTATATCCACTAATTTCAACTTTAATATTAAGATGCAATTGCAAAATGTGTCCCCCATTAGTCAGCCTGAAGAAAATTGACAAGCAAATTTTACACCTTCAGGTCAAAAACATACTATATAGTAGTTTTCAAAAAATAACACAATCCAACATTCTATAAACAAGACAGAATAAAGGTGTAAGGTCCTCGTTTACAACCTTACATTTTCGATAAATCATTTAAAAAACCATGTGTTTTATCCCATAGTCATGTTCATATATATACTCTCCAACCACTTACCTTTGTTCAACCTTTTTCCTGTTTTAGATTAGCTAGTCATCATGCATAATTTGTTTTGTGTTCCATCAGATTTCACCTCTGTAAAGACAAGGAAAGCGAAAGTTAAAAGAGGAAAATACACTTTTTTCCAAAGCTATGTGTGTATTTGCCAATTATGGGGCTTAGTGTTATGTTATTTACTTATTAAAATAATCCATTATACCTTATTTTCCATTCTCCTAGACATTCAAAGATTTTTTTCCTTTTTGTATCCCTACTTTCTTTAGGTTAGCATTTATCAATCACCAAGCAAAATGGTTTAACCACAATATATGACCTGACTTCAAATTGCATAGTAGTGCTGATATTAAACAAAATCAATTTCCAAAATAAAAGGGTTGTTTTCCTTAAGAGAACACATTCGGGTTAGCAATCGTTTTTTAGTAAGCTATATTAGGACCAATAACAACTCTGGATATAAAATTCCATCACTCATCATGTTTTAGTTCAAGACTAAGTAGTAAGCACACATTACCAAAAAAACAAGCACAAAATTGTAAAAGACAACTGACAAAAAAGTACCAATCAATTTCTACCAACGCCAATGCTCTGCTCCTAGTGCTGGATATGGAGATGAAGGTTCAGTATCATTGTTATTTGTTAGGTTAGTAGATCAATGGAACATAAGGATCTTTGGTTGCTGATTACCACTTTAAGAATTCTAACCAAAAGGATCTTATTTTAGGACTACATGACTGTTAATATAGACCAGCATCCTAAACAATCAATCAAGCTACAAACACCAACCTCTCAAAAACAAACAAAATCATTAACAGAATACTTAAAAAATTCAATAGTAATTATAACAAAAAAAAAAAAACTAAATCGAAGGGATTTGCTTTCCTTTTTAAAATATTTGAAAAAAAAAAACATTTTTTTGTGAACTTGCTCAGTTTCAACAAACCCCAGAAAAGATATACAATACAGAAGATATATTGTCTCTTCTCACTATGCAATTAACTATCCAAAAATATTAAAATTATATTTCAATAGAATAAAATTAAACTACCTAAAACGTCGTTTAATCTGAATCTGAATAGGAGAGAGTATAATACAGAAGATATAACTATGTAATTAACTATCCAAAAATACAAAATTGTATTTCAACCAACCGTGTCATCTATGTGAGAGGAACTGAGTTAATTAGCATATATGTGAAACTCATCAAATTGATTAAAAAAATTCTCATCAACAACACATCCCCAATTTGAATCGATAAAACATTGATAAAAAATTCTTCATATCATCAACTATAATCTCATATGAAAATCAATAAAAAAAAAAACTAGAAATTGTTAATTACCTGCGTATGAGGAGGTCGTTGTTGTAGCTCTGGATGATGAGGGCGTGACTGGATGCTATTAGGGTTTGCGCAGGCAGAGAAAGGGGCAAAAGGCCAAAAGAATGGGCCAAAAGAATGGGTATGCAGCGTTGTTTGATGGATCCTTCCGGCGTTTGTAGGGTTGAAACGAAAACCAAAAAAAAATTGGCAATCAAACGCGCCTTCATTATATCATTTCATTATTAAATTAATATCCTAACTAAAATTAAAATCATTAAAACTTAAAATTTTATCAAACTTCATAATTAATTGTATTAATAATGTGATTTAAAAAAACATAATAATTATAAAATTATTTGAAAATTATAGTAGATTCATTAAGAATTAATTGTCATAACTAAATCAAAATTTATTAAAGCTTGAATTTATATTTTTATTCAAATTAGAATTTCAAAAAAAAAATCAGTAAAATATTAATATATATTAATATAAAATTCTACTACAAACTTAAATAAAATTAAAATAATTATTTTTCATAATCATAACTAAATAAATATGCATCGCATTCAAATGTTTAGCTTAATAATTGATCGAATAAACTTATAAAATATAATTCAAATATTTATTATTTTAAATCTAATAATCTAAATAAAATTATAATTTAATATTTTATTTAATAATATAATAAACAATTATTCATACTGTTCATATTCACAAATATTTTTTATTTATTGATTATCATTATTATTGGACTATTTATTATAATTCTTATTATTCAGATTAACAATTATTATCTTTTATAATAAAAATTTATATTACATATTAATTCAGCACCATGTTTTGTCATTTTGTAATATTTCAGCTATAATAGCCACAACTCTAACCAAACATCATTTACATTCTTAGAGCATAAAAATAGGTTTTCGTAATTGCAAGAAAGTTACAACTTGATACTTTAAATAAAACACCTGTAAATTAGAGCGAAAAATATTTTCATAAGAAAGTTAAATTTGTTCGACTAGAATGTAAAATTTTAAAATTTGAACGTAATACCTTTATTTTAATAGTTAAATTTGATATATTAATACACTATAAATACTCGTAACATGTAATTAAAAAATAAAATAATAATATTTAAAATAAATACTCATTAAATAAGATTTTATGATCCTAACACCGCCATTTATATATACAATGTCATACAGCGCGTCACTTTAATTCTTATTTTGATGAAGTCGCCAAGAAATATCAAGGAAGTGCATTTTGTAGCCGGAAGTAAAGTTAAGGTGAATTTAATTGAAAAACTAGTTTAGAGTGCAAATTGAATTTTTTAAATTGCACTTTAGTTGTTATTAAGACTCAAAATTCATTCGCGTTTTAATTACAAAAATCAAATGCATAGAAATGAAGTCACACCAAAAATTTGACGACGATGTAAGAAAATAAGTACATGCTAAATAAGGTTTAAGAATAGAAGTTTAATGCTATAATGCCATAAAATAATATGGATGTGTACTTGATAATTAGGGTATAGTCATGTATTTATAGTAATCACACATCATTTCTCATTAGATATTATTCTTTAATGGGATTGAACATAATCTCCTTAAAAAGGGAAGGCATGACACTTTTCATAGAAGTTGAAAATTAAATACAACTAGATACAAACCCGCGCGTTGCGGCGGGATTATTTAATTTTTTAATAATAAATGTGTACATATAATTAATAAATTAAAATATAATAAAAAGATGGTAAATTGTTGTGCGATGATCAAACTTTACACAGAGAAACAAATGAATATACATTATAAGGGATAGTGGTGAGAGTTTACCGATTTGTGCATTACACTATCAAAGTGCGAAACAAAGAAACAAACCAAGAATTATACTGCAAAAAGAACTAATGAAATTAAATCATCGGAACTATGAGACATAGAATTACTGAAGCATGAATGTTCTCACACTTTTTAAGGAACCCGAATCAATAACCAACCATAGCCTGCTACTATTTCATGACCATAAAGCAATATCGTAAGCACAATGCAATCTTGAAGCATCCTCTAAGAAGTAAGACCTGATAACATCTCTACAAATTTATCCTAGTCTTTAAAGAAGCAACTCAACAATGATGTCATATCCAAATGAGAATAAAATTGTCTCTTGTAGCACCCAATATATTGACTGAACCATAAGAAAGCCATAACTATGACTACAGAAGTAGGTGCTCAGTACAACCTATGTTGTTTTTCATACGTAGTATATTCTCCCATTTTTTTCCATTTTGGATAAGTTATAGTTTTCTCCCTTTCAACCAACAGAATTAATAGATGAGAAGGAAGGTTCACCATTCCTACATCTCACAATTAGTAAAAGAACAAAATGTATAGTGCAAAGCAAAATTATCTTCAACATGTGTCTTTTGAATATAGGTTATTCTTGAATAAAATATTATTGTTTTGGCTATGTTTCTGTCGTTTACATAAACAAATGCAAAAATATTGCATAATTGATGGGATAACAATTCCAGATTTCCAAAAACTATCAGAATTCAGAATCAATTTTCATCAGAGTACTAATATTACTCAAGCTCAACAGACCTTACCCCTTTGGTTTAAAATATTCATGAATAGGTTACATATTAACGCCAATGAATGTTAAGAAAATGTATATTCTATAAATATCCAATTCCAGTCCCACCTCAAAACTACGCTGCAGTGTCATGCCAACCCAGTGGTGGATGGCCATCCTGCAAGATGGATAACATTACAATTCCTATATAGCATAAGCTTGTGAAAGACGCTCAGCCTCATAAGTACTAAATTATAATTTTAACCTAAACCAGTTCTACATAAAGGAAAAGGTTCAAGAGAAAATTTAATCAATATCACTTGGCATGCTTCCTGAAGGTGTTCATCATCATGTATGCCATTGCGAATGCGCCTGAACCATTGAATTATTTCCCATCCAGTATAGAAAGATCCACATTAGGAAAGAGGACACATAACACTTTAAAACAAATGGCAGCTCAACACACCCTACATATACCACCAAAGTCTGTTGGCTAAATGCCAAAAACAAATAAGACCTTTGAAAAGGGAACAAATTATTTAAAAAGACACAGAGACAGTCCATCATGATAGAAGAAAAAAGAATAAACTCAAATTAGAAGGGAATGGTAGGAAGAGAAAAAAATGGTGTAAGTTATTAGTACCACAAATGGAATGAGCCAAGAAACTCCAGATCCACTTTGTCGAGCAACAATTGTAGCTGGGCCTCCCAAAAAGAATCCTTCCGTTAGCAGTCCCTTAGAGTAAAATAAGTTAAAAAAAATTCCAGTCATTTATTGTTCTGCACATGTCATGTTTTCATCAAAACCGGTGACAACATTGAATGCAACCACAATACCTCATTTGCCACGTTTAAAAGGGCTTGATATAAACCAATCCAGACTGGTAAACAACCTGTTACCAGAAAGGTAAAATAAAAATTGAACATTGATCCCATTGAATTGCAAAAAACAAGAAAAAGCAATAATATTACACGAGATAGCAAGAAGCAAAACTCTGTAAAAGGATCATTTGGTTATACAAATTTCCCAAAAGTGGATGTTTCAATCTGAATGTCCTGGTGCTATCGTGCTATATGCCCAAAGTATCAATGTTTTTGCTTACTGCTTTTACTTATAAGCAGGGTTAAAAAAATAATTTGTGTTTGGTGATTAAAAAGTACTTAAAAGAGTAAAAAAGAAGAAAGTATTTGGTATTGAAGAAATTGCTTATCGTTTATTTTTATACAAAATGACCAAAAAGAATCTAATAGTAAATAGTAATGAAGTAAGGATAAATAGTAATAAAAGTAATAAAGTAGGGATAAAATGATAATATACTTGCTCAAACATGCTTATTGGATTTCTGATTATCAGCAGAAGCATTAAATTGATGCTTATGCTTATATTTATATAAGAGCTTATAAGCATTTAAAAAAAATAGTTTAGCAAAAACTTTTGCTTTTTAAAAATGTTTATAAGCAAGTTTGACTGCTTATAAGCAATCTCAAACACCCTCTTAAAGGAAAATTAGGAAGGAAAATTAGACATACAGTCAAGAATATACAAATTATTTTGCAATCTATTTCCAGAAAAGGGTTGCAAATGTTTTGCCAGCAAAAGGGAAATTCTACCACGAAGAAATTTGAGCTTTTAGTATTTCAACAAAACATAAAATGTGATAATTATGATTAAAGAGAGTAATAGCCAGTTGCACTATAAACATAGGCAGTGCTAACTGATTGAATGAAGATATACCTGTCAAAAGGTTAACCCCTGCCTGTTTATATAGACGGGATGTCTTGAGTTGTATTCTTTCCTGAATGATATACAACAGGGGAAAAGTATATAAATTCTGCCAATTTTCATGTCAAATAAGCAAAAGAACATCATAGTCTTAGATTTAGCTTTACATGCATATTTCCATTGTCTAGACTATATCTACCACTAATGGTAGCACACATGTTTTAGCATTTTAAATGAATATTTATTTATAAAGCAGGAAGGGGGAAGGAGAGACTGATTAAATGCTATCTTTCTATAACTTTAAGAGAATATAGCTTTTATTTTGAAAGAAAACTCATTGTTATATAGTTCACTAAATGATTAATACAACAACAACCCCTCTCTCTCTTACCGAAAAAGAAATTATTTTGCCCCATCTTTTAAGTGACCTCCTTCGCTTGGTACATAGTTAAAGAAAGAGGATACTTGACAAAACTTCGAATTTGCTTCCCATTAACCCTTAACTTTACGCATAGATATATGGAATTGGAGTCCAAAAATTTTAAACCTTATTGCTTAGCATTTCAAACATAGGGTGAATAGTCAAATTTAGTCATGAATTCATATGCTGAATAGGGTCATGTACTTGGGACATCTCAGTATGGGAAAGATGGTTACCCAAATTGGGAAGGAGAATATCCTGTTATAAGGTGAGACTCTAAACTGAAAGAGGAACTCAAATTTAATAAGGATAATATCAAAACAATTGATATATTTAAATTACAAAGGATAATTAAAACTTTAGATTTTAGTAGTGAATTAAGAGATAACAAAGTCTAGCTCAACATCTACCACTACTTGAAATATCTATCATCAATAAGCAAAAGATCACAACCAAAACCAAAACACGGAATACAATAGATCTACATTAACCATATTTAGATAAAAACAAATGAATTTGAAAAGGAATACTTACTTGAAAATCGATACTCAATCCGAAAAACAGCTCGTATCTGCTTATCCTGATAGATAGAAATGGGAATATGTCAAAATTTTACCATTTCCCCATCTATGATGTACCAGTGTGGATTATGTCCAAAGGACGTTGCCAGTAATTGCTAAGCCTTGTCAAACATTACCACAAATAGAGTAAAAAAAGCTGAAAAACTCAAACACATAATAACCTACACAAGCCCGATATCATATTCATATGAGATTTTAATCAATTTTGTATCCATAGAAAATAAAAAAATAACACTCAAAGATAACCACCACCTCACTTAAAATCATACAAAAACTTTTCATTTGAGAATAAAAAGAAAAGAGAGAATGCAAAGTCACCCACCCTGTCAGTATCCACCTCTTGAATAATAGCATTAATGACTTCTTCGCTATTGGTGTCAATTTCATCGGCCAATGCTTCCCTTAGCTCTTCGATCTCTATGTATCCGTTTTTGTTGTGATTGAAGAATGCAAATACTTTATGAAGGTGATCATCATTGCCCAATTTTTTTCAGGTGGACAGAATAAATTAGAGCGAAAAATATTTTCATAAGAAAGTTAAATTTGTTCGACTAGAATGTGTAAATTTTTAAAATTTGAACGTAATACCTTTATTTTAATAGTTAAATTTGATATATTAATACACTATAAATACTCGTAACATGTAATTAAAATAAAAATAATAATATTTAAAATAAATACTCATTAAATAAGATTTTATGATCCTAACACCGCCATTTATATATACAATGTCATACACAGCGTGTCACTTTTAATTCTTATTTTGATGAAGTCGCCAAGAAATATCAAGGAAGTGCTTTTTGTAGCCGGAAGTAAAGTTAAGGTGAATTTAATTGAAAAACTAGTTTAGAGTGCAAATTGAATTTTAAATTGCACTTTAGTTGTTATTAACCCTAAAATTCATTCATCAAAGCGCGTCAAATCCTGCATAGAAACGAAATCACACAAAAATTTAACGGCGGTGTAAGAATAAGTACATGTCGAATAAAATTTAACAATAGAGGCTTAATACTCTAGTGCCATAAAATAATATGGACGTGTACTTGATAATTAGGGTATAGCCATGTATTTATAATAATCACACATCATTTCCTCATATAGAATTAAGATTTCTCATTAGATATTATTCTTTAATGGGATTGAACATAATCTCCTTAAAAAGGGAAGGCATGACACTTTTCATAGAAGTTGAAAATTAAATACAATTAGGAATCTTAAAATTTTTTTTGTTTAAATGAATGGATCTGAATGGAATTAAATCTGAATAAATTTGAATAAATTCGGTCGTTTGTTTTGGTCTGAATGGCTGAATCGGTAAGATGAACGAGTTGAATGGCTAAGTCAGATTTTTTTAGCTAAATGGCTGAATGAGAAGTTGAATGAAGTAAAAAAAATTAAATTTTTTTTAAAAAAATATTAACTATTATATTAAGTAATATTAAATAAATTTACAATAATTTTGAATTTTTTCAGAAGGGTAAAATAATAAAATTTTGTTATTAATTTTTTTCATTCAGATTCAGATTCATTCAATTTTTATCAAACACCCCCTTAGATTCCTTAAAATACTCAACCGCTCAAACAAATTTCTACTTAAGGTTAAACACTTCCACGTGAATTTTGTATTAATCATATATGTTAAGCTCGGTAATTGTAGGACAATTTGGTTATACTAGTAAAATTGTTACTAATTTCACCGTAATCAATTTTTATAACTTTTTACTGTATTGATTATTTGATTATAACAAATATTACATTAACTATTATAATAAACAATTATAAAATTTATCAATTCAACATTAATTATAACTTGTACGTAAAATTAGTTATAACTTGTAGGATAAAAAGTTAAAGTTAATAACAAGTTCAACACTTTAGGATTAGTGTTTAGGACATTGCAATAGGTTCTAGGCTGAATTCAACCAGCGGGACCAACGGAAAGAAAGTTGAATTATTGGGGAATTAAAGAGTAATTTAAAGTTCTGTTTTGTAAGTAACGCCTTGCAGATACAGCGCGTGTGTTGACTGTTGATGTTGTTGAAGTTGTCTCTCGTCGTTTACAACTCTCTATTGTCGCCGGCCAAACACGACAATAATATAAACTCATAGTACAGTATAGTATACCCCTGTAATGAGATGTTATAGAGGACCCCATTATTTCTAAACTTCTACTCTGCTCACCTTTTCTCTCCCTGTCTATAGGTGATCTGGTCAAGATGAACGACCTTCTTACGGTGAGTTTATTCTAACTCCCAATTCTTCCCCGTCTTTTTATCTACAATTCAATTGTGTAATTCTTGTATTTTTTTTAACTTATTGAAATACTGCTTGTTTAATATTAATTGAATCTCGAATTTATCTGAATCTGTTGGTTCTTAGATCCTAATTTTAATTGGAATTTGTAACTTTTATCCGCGAATTCGGTTTCCGTGGTGTTTGGAAGCAGAAGTGGTTTTTCAGCTTGATTATGATTTCTATTTTTGTGTGTCAGTGATTTTGATGTAATAATTTGTGGGAAGTCGGTGTAATTGAACTTTTCAGCCAAAACCATTACTGATTACAAGTAAATTGAAGATATAACATCTGTTTGATTGTTAATATAACTGGGAAAGGAAAAGGCAAAACAAAACGAAGCAAAGCAGACTGGGTATACCTTTTATATTTTACATCAATCACTTAAATTTAGGTTCTTTGGATTTACATTTTTATTCTTAACCTAACAAGAAATTAAAGGCCAGATTGTGTCGTTACTTTTGATTCTGTTAAAACTGCTCAAGTAATTTCATCTATTCCTTTGGGTTGTGTTATTTTTCTGTTGTGTTCTAACAGCTCACTTCTTACAAGTACCAGCTGTTTGGTGCTTCCCATCCTATTTTGGTTTTTAAGGTTGTTCAGTTAGTGAATTTTAATTTATGTCATCGTGTACTGTTTTAGGACTCATTTGTCAGCGATGTCAAAGATCATCCTCCTAGAGAACCTGATATTGAGATGGGCACCCGACTTCCAAGGAGTAACTCAGACATGGGAATGGAAGCTTTTAACAAGCAGGTCTGTGTCCCATGTTATGTTAAGTTTAAATTCCTTAATAGTTTAATTAGTTCAACCAGTCAAGTGCACTTGATACTATGGAACAATGTTACACAATAGGAGGATTGTGTTGGTGAGTTGGGGAAGAGGAAATGAATTGAGTGGAAGAACCTCCAGAGAAGATGAAAACTGCATTTAGAGAATAGAATTGATCATGCAAATTCTTCTTTCCCCTTTAAGCTTGTATTGTTGTATTGCTCTGTGTTTTTTGCCTGTTTCTTAATGGCTCTTGTTCTTTCTTGTTACAGATACAGGAGGTGGATAAACAAGTGGATAAGCTTTCGGAATTACTTCAGAAACTTAAGGTACAGTTGTATGTCCATGACTATGTCCTTTTATATTGCACAAGAACATATTGAACCAATTTTTGAGACAAAGTACATGACATAGGAGTTATATTGGTAGCCTTAATCTGATTTAATGGATCGCATATACTATGGTCTTGAGAAACAATACAACAGAACTAGATTTAATCAATATATACTTTTGGTAATGGACATGATATTGAAGTAGATGTCAAACATTAGAGTATGGGAACTTGGGAAGAAGACTAGATTATGGGCTCATGACCCCTGTATTTTCGTTAGGCAACTATATTTAGTATGGGAACTTGGGAAGAAGACTAGATTATGGGCTCAAGACCCCTGTATTTTCGTTAGGCAACTATATTTGAACTGTTATTAGTTAACTATCTGGCTGAAGGAGAATAACTGAATAAAGTGCCTCTATCAGCATATCAAGTTGTTCCCACTATAATTTTATCTATAAAAGAAATGGTTCCACTATTATAAGGAGTTATCATCCAATGCCAGGCTTCTTGTCACAAATCCAAATAGTCTATACATGGGATCCTGCACAATTGCTTTTTGCTTCCATTGCTATGGGATGCACAGTAGTAATAAATTGAAAGAATTTATTATAATATTATGTTTCTCTGAAGAACTCCTTTTTAATTGAGAGCTTCAATTTTTTCAAAGCTTTACTTTTTGCAACTGAATTCTAGAAAATCTAACTCCCTTTCAATTTTTAATCTCTCATTGGGTGAATTTCTTTTGCTTATTTACGTAAATGTTGTGGGGCTGACAAGTTATAGGTTGATGATGTGTAGTTATTTCTATCTTCCTGGTCCTATTTATACTTTCTCTCTATCTTTTCTTTCTCCCCCTGCTCCTGTTTGTACACTATGAGTGCATGTCTTGGGTCCACTTGGTGCTTTAAGTGGGGTTTTATTTGTATGAACAAAACTAAAAACAAGAACTCTTGGGTGTCAGTTGGTCAACCTTAAATTACATTGTATTTTAATCCGTAGTGCTCGATACTAGAGGCACCTAATGGCTGAAAAACTCCTATAGTGAAATGCTTATGCCACTCAAGCCTATTTTCTCTCTTCCATTTATTTATGAGTCTACAGCAATGATATGCTAGAAATTTAAAGTATTCTGCTGTTTTCTGGTATTTTTAGTTTGACTATATACACTCAAACTATGTGCACTTGTCTCCGTAATTTCAGGATGCGAATGAGGAGTCGAAGTCTGTTACAAAAGCATCTTCCATGAAAGGTGATATTTTTTATTTTTTCCACAATATCAATGTAGAGAATATTCATGTCACAAATGGGTTCTTCCCAGTTTTCTTATAAAATACATGCAATGCCAACATGATTAATTGAGGAACTTTTAAGCTAAGTTTATAGATGTTTTAGCACATCTCCATCACTACTCAATATATTAAAGCCTTAGCACCCACCAATTAGTTGATAGCTTCGTGCACCATAGCAACTACTCATGTTTATTATATTTCCGCATCAATAACTGCTAACAAGTGTATCTACTTGATTACAGCAATCAGGAAGCGGATGGACAAAGATGTTGACGAAGTGGGAAAGATTGCACGTAATGTAAAAGCAAAAATAGAAGCACTAAATAAAGAGGTTATATTCTATTCATATGATTTTGGATGTCCTGCACAATTTTAGAGAGCTGTGAGCATCTAATGTTGAAGTGATTCAAATATCTCTCTCTAGAACTTAGCCAATCGGCAGAAGCCTGGTTGTGGAAAGGGTACCGGTGTTGACCGGTCAAGGACGAATATGACAAAGTATGATTGCAAGTTCATTTTTGAATCTCATTTCAAAGCATTACGTACTACTCGTTTAACATCAATCGTTATTTTTCTTCTTCTTGAATTTTGCAGTGCTTTAACCAAGAAGTTCAGGGATCTAATGACCGAGTTTCAGGTTATATCAACATGCCTGGTTATTATGATAGTTAATTGCTTATACATATTCTTATCAAAAAAAAATTGTATCAGACTTTGAGACAAAAGATTGATGATGAATATCGTGAGGTCGTGGAGAGAAGAGTAATTACAGGTTTGATTATTTAGGCCTGCAGGACTGCCAAAATTAAAAGAAAAAAATTAAAATATAACGGCACTTATTAAGTGAAATTATCCTTCTTTCATCAATGGTTCATATTTACATTTCATATCTTTTCTGTTTGAATTTATGATTTTTCAGTTACGGGAACCAGGCCAGATGAAGAGGTGAGCCTGAATCTGAAATAAATATTTGGCAATTTCAACGTATTACATGCTTCCTAATCAGCCATAACTTATGTTTCTTCAGACAATTAGCCACCTCATAGAAACTGGAAATAGTGAACAAATTTTCCAGAATGCTATGCAGGAAATGGGACGAGGACAGGTACAATGTTGATTCATTTTCCAACTCCTAGATTTGAAATTGTTACCTATTTTGAAATATTATGGCTGGCGATAAAATCTGTGGCATCTTCTTAATATGGGCTGTTTAGCTTTATGTTTGTTTACTGAATCTTCAGGATGCACTTTATTGCATATAATCTCAAAAAAGACAACCATTAGGTTTTGAGACTGTGGCTGTGGTAACTCATAGACTATTGAATCATTAAGTTATCCTTGTACATGCATTGCTGCAGTTCCTCATTATTCACAAGGGGAGGAGAATCTATGTACCAACATTTAGCTTATTTGGGATTAGGAAGTTCTCATCTTTTGAGAGCTTAAAGTATAGCAGACGTGCATATATGTTGTCTCTTACTTTTTAGCTAAGGAAATGGGAAATATAGGTTATTTTATGGTAGGTGAGATCTTTTGGGATCTCAAAGTATTACCTTTGATAACTCTACAATTTCTGGCATCACCATTGAAAATTCAGGACTGTGTATTTAGGGGTTTTTTTTTCTTTTCCTGTCCATCTTTTGTTGTTTTTTCTCTCAGAGTTTATAGCCTGGGAGCATGGTTTCAGGTACTAAATACGTTGGAAGAAATCCAAGAGAGACATGATGCTGTGAGGGAAATTGAGAAAAAGCTTCTTGACCTGCACCAGGTATATTTGCATCCACATCTAATCCTACATTTCCAAAATATCCAGAAATAAATAAATAAAATAAATAAATTCCTTTAGTTGTTTAATATAATTTTGTTTATCAGATTTACCTTGATATGGCGGTCCTGGTTGAGGCTCAAGGGGACCTGTTGGATAACATTGAAAGCCAGGTATTTATTTTTTTACATGTGAACCTGATTGTAGCAAAAGCAACATGTCTTGCTTTGGGTGGTGTGTTAATAGGAATCTTGTTCAGGTTTCGAATGCAGTCGATCATGTCCAATCAGGGACAACTGCACTTCAGAAAGCAAAGAAACTTCAGAAGAACTCTCGAAAATGGACGTGCATTGCCATTATTATTCTTTTAGTTATAGTGGCTATTATAGTTGGGTCCATCCAACCCTGGAAAAAGAGCTAGGGTGCTCGAGCCCTTCCCTTTAGTCACACACTCACACCCTGCCTCTCTCGTCTACCCGTGTACTAGAGCCTTCCTTGAATGGGAATTTAATTAGGATCCACTATTTGCACGCGTGCCACAACTTTTCTCTTAGCTGCAACATTTTAATTTATTTGGGTGTAAAGTTTGATTGATATAGTGGGGGGCTTTTTGTGGTTGAGGATTTGAAAACAAAAACATTATTGTTTATAGGTAGGTATGAGTGTTTATATGAAGCATTTGTATTTTATATTTTGATTCGCACACATCTTGATATGGTATAATATTTTTAGCTACTCTACTAGTATTAATTTGACCTTTATCTTATCTTACTTAATTTATCTTTTAAATTTTTATTTTGAATATTAGAAATCTATCCGTTACCTGATTGAATCGTAGGGGGAGTGCATGATTTTCTTGTAAAAAGGGAAGGGGGGCAATTCATTTTATTTCTTTTATTTTACACACACACACACACACACACACACACACACACATTTTATATATATATATATATATATATATATATATATATATATTTTGTATGTTTTCTTTTCCTTTTTAAACAATTTTTTTTTCTGGTCTTTTGTTTCTTGCACGCGGCGGCATAAATTAAGTACCAAAACCCCTCACTCCAAAAGTGCGGAGTTTCTAGCAAAGTACACTGGCCCAACTTAACTTTGATTAAATAGGTTCTCAAAAATAAAATAAAATAAAATAAAATAATTTAACCTTATCAATTTTATGTTCGTACTTCCTTTGGAGACTGTGTTGTGCGTTGGTTTGAATATTGAAATACTAGTAATAGTAATAGGATTGGTCTGCAAATAAATAAATGAAGCTACCTGACCTGATGCAATTATTATCCTCCTTTCCTGATGATCCCTAATCACTCTAGCTACTGTTTTACCCATTCCATTAATCTTTTTATGGTTTGTAGTATTTTGTACTAATATCATCAAACTTTCTAGGATGTCTCCTTGTTATACTAGTAATTTATTTCTTAATATTTATTACCAACAAAAATTAACTACTCCCTCTCTCTCTCTCTCTCTCTCTCTCTCTCTCTCTATATATATATATATATACATATATATATATATTATTTTATATTGCTATCACTAAAAAATGAATTTCATTTTGTGAAATGAAAAAATTGACCAATAAGAAAATATTTGTGAATAGTAGGATTATCGTCTATTGCAAGTGAATATATTATTGTCAAAGGATATGACAGGATAACTATTTAAGCAAGTTATTATGATGTACTCCATTTTTACATATTTTCTTTTTTTTGTCCGTTCTAAAATAAAAATTAGAGAAATATTATTATTTTGTCTTGGAATGATGTCATTACTTTATCTCTTAGTTGAGTACTATCATGTCATAGTAATACTACACATACAAAAGACTAGTAATTAGTTAAAATAACTAAAATGATGTCAAATTGTAATTAGTTGATAATCCTTTGTACATGGGAAGACCCGTTGATTATAACCAATTACAGTCGTACACATCATTTAATTTTTAGTTTTAACTTTTACTTCAACTCACGTAGCACAATGCCAGGAAGATAGGGAATGTTTGCCTGAGACTTTATGTAGATATAAATTTCTGCGAGCAAGCTTGACAATGAGTTTACCAACCAACTGAATGATGATTGTGACCTAGTTTGTTCCGGACTAGGAGATCCTCTCCATTTTAAGTAAACAAAGACTCTATTTCATGATCCAAATTTAAAATATGTTAAAATGTGACATCATACTGACCGGAGAAAAAATATATTTTAAATTTGGACTATGAAATAGTCTCCATTTATTTGAAATGGACAAAATCCTGGTTCGTTCCCGCTGATCGGGAATTCCCTGATGATGTTCTTATGCTACGTTTGGATTGAAGTAATGAAGGTAAGAATGAAATGAAAAAAATTGTGTTTGATTGCAATTGAAATTGATTGAACCATTCTTATTTCTTCTAAATTTATGAATTTTATTCTTTGGGAAAGAGAGTGAAATAACTCATGCCAACTAGAATGGAATGAATCATTCTATTCATTCATTCCAAACGTAACATTTAGTTCTTGAACATTGTTCCAGCTGATGAACCTCACCAGCTGTATATTTCCTACTTACCTCACAATTATAGTAGAGTTGATTGATTATTGTACACAAAAATAAAACAGAAAAACATATGCTAAGCTTTTCAACAACCCTTGGTAGCTTGCGAGGTGTCTATGCAGGCTGCTTTATGTCATTATTGTACAGACTCTTGTTTAAATTAGAGTTGGTTGATAAGTCATATTTCAGTTGAGTTGATTATGAAGGTTCTGATGTGATGCTCAAATATCCAAAAATGGGAAAGAATAAAAAAGAAGTTAAAACTAAACACCCATCTTAGGGTTTAACCCTCTCCTTTTATTTTTTTTTATGGTTCTTTCGGTTTTTATGGAAACAATATCATAACTGATTTTCTAATCTGTTGCAGCAGATTCAATCAAATGAATCACCAGAGTTTTATGAAACTTGTTTTAAGCATTTCATCCTCTAACTACACAATATCCTACTACTTGCTTTACTTTTAGGACATTACCTCAGTTCTCAGATATTTTAGCCCTGGACTGCAGGTGGCGAATGCCGTGGACCATGTGCAATGGGGAACAGATGCTCTCCAAACTGCAAAGAGCTTGCAGAAGAAATCAAGAAAATGCATGATGATAGCCATAATCTTGGTCCTGGTCATCGCCCTCATCATTGTGCTTTCTATACTGAAACCATGGAAGAAATGATCGACAGGAATGCTGAGCAATGACAATATCTAGCCTGGTTTATGACTACTTTTATAAGCATACATCTTTACAATACGAACAAGTGATCCATACTTGTAGCAAAAATGGCTTACCTATAGGGTTTGATCCTCTTTCTATTTCCTGTTCAATTCTTTATGCTTGCAATTTTTTGGCTCACTGTATTTTGTTCTCCTGATTGTCATTATTTACAGAAAACAAAAAATCTACAGTACATGCATTCACAGTTTGATCATTGATTCACAATTTACATTTTTGTGGAAATAACATATAGTGATATTATAGGCAACAAGATCGACGCTAAGCAGTGTGATGTGCAGATAAATTTCAAGGTAAGGTCTAGAATATTCTTGATAGCTACAATTAAACAAACCAACAAATCAGGACACCTCTGAATGTGTTTGAATCACAAACTGTAACAAGTCTGTCTGCGAAGTGTACTCCACCTTATGCTGTGCTGGCTAAAACACGTAGTAAGATGCTCGTATCCCAAAGCATTGCATCTCTAATAGATGAAGACTAGCTAACACACAGACATATACACATCTCTAATGTGTGTGTAACTTTTTGAAGTCAATTAGAGATAATCTCAAATTCAAAATTGATATGGATTAATTTAGTTTAGACAATACATTTATAGGAATTGCAAACTATCTAAATAGTACTACTGATTACAAGTTTTGAAGCTTTCAAAAGTTAAATGAATAACATCAATTTTAAATATGAGAATACGTAAAATTGACTTTGAAAAGTCAAATTTGAGCCTATATTTTGGAATGGAGGGAGTATATTTAGATTGGGAGCTAGCATGTAACTCGCGAGTTTAATTACTTTTGAAGCTCTTTAGTTATCTAGATTGTGTTAATTACTTTTAGAATTCTCTATTTATCCAAATATAATGGATTGAATGCTTGTGTATAACTCATGAGTCAACTCAAGATTAAACAAAAACTTGACTGAGTTGGATAGTACTATAAACTACTTTGGCTGTCCCTTTAAAGATTTATAAAGATGCAGGTACTATGTTGCATTGGCATTGCCATTTTAATTCTTTTTGGTTGAATAAAAAAAAGGTCAGGTTAACCAAATTATAGCAATCCTATTTACTGATGGTGTTAACGTAGTAACATCTAACCTGCTGGGTGCCTGATTTGAGGAGCTCAGATGGGTCTGAATTCGCCGGAGAATGGCAGGTGTTTCTTCATATCAAGTTTGACAATAACTTGATCGCAACCCCACATACGGTATAGTAGACAAAGCTGACAGATAAACAAGAACAAGCCTGGTTTCCATAAGAGCTTAAACTCATGATCTCACCGTATCTAAACTTTGTTGCGGAAATGAGCCCAGACCGTGCTATCACCCTTCTGTGGTCTATATTGCCATTTGAGCTCCTTGGGCAATCTGGCTTATAAGAAAGCACAATAGCGGTTGAACCAAGATTGAGGTCCTCAACTTTTCTGATCAGTTTTCTGAAAATGACCCAATTTTCAGCTCCAGGATTACCTTCAACTTTCATATTTGTACTTTAAGTGATCCTGAAGTTTCTCAGTGCAATTCTTTCCATCAAACCTACAAAAGCTGTTAAAGCAGAGCTATAGAATATTAGGGAATGTAAGGTTGTTATTGCAATATAAGCATAGGGCTATATGTTCAATTTGTTTTTTGGTCCTAATAAACATCGCTAGACAAATGTGTCCATATGAACTTCGTACAACTACAAGTTCCATATTCAGAAAAATCACATATACAAGGCTAGATGCATAAACATGTAATTTGTTTGTCAAAACCCTAAACGCATGTGCTCCTTTGACTACATTGATGCATCATTCTCAGATAAAAGAAAAGTTGGTACTTGATTTAATGTGATGAACTAAGCAAAATTCCAAACCCCTTTAAGGTGTCGCAACAGTTAGTTCTTGATTGATTTTACAATGCATGAGCAGATTATAACATTAAACAAAGATGCAAATTCTAGCACAAGTACTCTCGTAGCGTCATCCAAGACAGACTGCAAGTAAATACACTGAATGAATAAGATATTTAATCTCAAGGTGTCACCAGTGTTACTCGAACTCGTCATTTTTGGTGGAGTATCAGTGTTGACATGACACGACACTGGTATGGGCGGGATTCGTACGGGATCCGGCCACATAAATCTAGATACGACTGTTTTTGCAGGTGGTTCATCAGAGAAGAAGAGAATGGATTAACCCAAAACTGAAATCGGTTATTAAAAAAAAACGTCGCAGGAACAAGAAATCTATCCCTGTCGATCGATCGATTATTCGATTCACAACGAACTCAGAAGATCGATGTCACAGAGAACTCAGAATATCTTCGCCGAGAAACGCGACAACGATCGTCGATCGGCAGCTATGTCTAATGTCTTTTTTTTCTCTTCCCCTTTTCTACTTACTGAGTACTGAGAGAGAGAGAGAGAGAGAGCGAGACAGATGATGATGGCAATGTCGTCTTTTACTTTTTTTCCCTTCCCCTTTTGTTAGCCTTTTTACTGTGCTGAAGGTCTCTCTATATATATATATAGAGTCCGGATCTTAAGCTCACACCTTATCCAATTCACCCGAGCTCCAGGGCCGGACCTGAGTTTTTCAAGGCCTAAAGCGACAAAAAAAAATTGGGCCCTTTGCGAATTGCTATTAAGATAGGTATAAAAAAAACTACGAATTTTCTCTAAACAAAAAGCATATAAATACTAAAGAATACCAAATATAATAATCGACTATTTCAATATTTTCAAAGCATCATTCAGATATCACATTATCACTAATTCAAAAAGTAATCGGTTCAAAGACATAATATTATCAATGAGGGTGGATGATATCATCAACAACTCTCCTTGAATAACACTCACTTATAATGGGCAAATTATAAATAAAAAGCATAAAATTTTATAGTTCGTAATGAAATGTAACTCATCGAATTTCAAATAGTTTTACTGAGAGATCAATCGTGGGGTAACATCAAATAAAAATTGTCAATGGAATTATTAAATTACAAAAGGAACACATGTATACAATGAGCGATAAAGAAGAAATTGAGATGCAAGAATGTATACATACTTCTTTCTCCTAGGAAATTCGGGTTCAAAAAATTCGTGATTTTTTGTTGTAGATATGAGTTTTGTGAAAATAAATGGTTTAGATGTTTCCAGGAATTTTACAGGGTATTCACTAATATTGCCAAAAAATAACATGGAAAAAACATTAAACTGATGAATGGGTTAATCCAGGGAGGACTTATAAAAAGTATAAGAAAATAAGATATGGTGAGGAGGAGATTGAGGCTTTGAGGTTTCTTAGGCTAAGGTATGTACCAAATAAAAGGAACAATTTGCAAAAGGAGTACATCTCTTGTTTAAAAACTAAGAAAAAGAGATAAGAAAAAGGGGCCCTAAATAATTTTGGGCCTAAAGCCCGGGCACCTTGGGCTTTAGCCCAGGGCCGGTGCTGCCGAGCTCACCCCCCTTTAACGACGGACTCGGCGACGGTTCGATCATATAACTGTCTGCCTATATTTTTAGCGATTTTGACAACATATAAGCGTCACTAAAAGTATAGACGACGATTGTATTTAATGACCGAATCATTGCTTCAGTCCGTCCGCTAAAGGCTCGGGTGAGTTGGATAAGGAGTGAGCTTAAGATCCTGGGATCAGTATATATATATATATATATATATATATATATATATATATATATGTATGTATAAATTTAAACATATGTACATTTATATACATATATAAATTTATATATATTTATATATATAATTTTATATATATATTTATATTCCAAACTTCTTCTATATATGATATATGCTTCTTATGTTTCTTTGTTTGGCTTTTTTTTCCCATATCATTCATTCTTATTAATTATATTATATTCTTTTTTTTATTTGTTTTTTGATTAATCAAACATAGAAAATCAGTGGTTATGCCAAAAGGCACATCAAAGAGCCGTAAAAAACGTAAAAAAATGTTCCATTCTTTTAATGTAAAAAATATTTATTATTTGACATTAAATTTAAAATATAAAAAAATATATTATATGGTGTATCCCCGCACCCGTGTCCAAATTAGGATTCGTATCTGCGTATTCTCAATTTTTTGACTTCACGTGTCAAACACCTAGATTCGTACCCGCATCCGAGTCCGAGTAAAACAGGGTGCCACCATGTCAGAAAAGGGTAACTGAAAGTAGTACTCCCACTGACCCAATAAAGTGTCATAATTCAAAATTATTTGTGACCGACAACACAAAGATATAATATTTTTCATATTTCTTTTGTTAATAATTGCAATTTAGATTATGAAGAATGATTTAATAAAGATTATGGAGCATTAAAAAATATTATTTTAACTATCTAGCTTTAATGCCTTAAATCCATGGCGAAATCAAAATTTTATAGATGGCACTCAAATTAGTTTAGAGATTTTTATTTTTATTTTTTTAATTTTTGATAAATTAGTTAAGGGAAGTATTTGGTAGGTGATGTCCTAGATATTCAGAGATAGAAAGTTTACTATCTCCATAATCAATTATCTTGTCTGAGATATGGGAAGATCAGCAAAACACACCAGACTGTACTAATAGGAAGAGAACAACAATAGAGATACCTACACAATATTATAGAGGTTATGCATAATTATGGACGACTCTCTCCTTTACAAATATTAGTGACCTGCCTTCATATAATTTTAATGAAAAATTGATATCTTGGAATCCAACTCTCTATACATCTACAGAGATAGAGACAAACATATACACACACACACCCCTATATATATTCCATTAAGTGACTATATTTGTAATTTAGTTTGCCTTAGTTTGAGGCCAAATAAATCATTTTTAAACATTTCGATAAGTGTATAATGTTTACATATAGAATTAGAAGTAATTCTATCATTTTTAAACATTCCCACAAATGTATAATTATTTACATATAAAATTAGAAGCAATTCTTAATAAGTTTTGTTACTCATACCAAGATGGTTGCATTCCATCAAGGTAAAGTAAGTATCCATTATAGAAACAAGATGAAAATGGTGGCGGATATGAAATTTTAACAAGATGATATATTACCCAATAGAAACAATTTGGGACATCGATATTTGAAACCTTACATTACAGCACCAAAACCCAGTAAAGAATTCATCTAGGAACCACTTACTGGGTAAGAAATATTCAGATACACACTAGAGATACCAAGAACCATTACTAAACAAAGTTTGTGATAATCTACATCCTTCTTCAAATCATAATCCTCTCTTTATTTTGCACAGTTTTAATACTATTAGCTAATATCTTTATAGCTTGTGAGGATGCAGATGTGGCGTTGCCCCTTTTTATAGGTCTTCCCCGTACAATAAACTAACTATACTTGTTTTACCCATAGCTAAGCTTGCAAATAGTTCTTTGAATACAATCTACCATTCTTTTATAAAGTACTATATGGATGTTTAGCTCTAAATATTTACATGTACTGTAAATTTTAATAAATCTTATCTGGCATTTTGAAATGGCAGTTTCAACCGTTCCCGCAATAACTTGATCTGCTCCAAACCGAACTGGATTGGATTTTGACCTTTAACAAGAACTTAAATGGAGATGGGGAGAACCAAAAATTAATAAACTAAACAGGCTTATCCATCACGGCCAATACAATTACTGAATTGGCAATTTATTTTTTTGAGGGCTTCCTAAAGTCAGCAGCTCGTTGAATAAAAACCATGTTTTCCTTATTGCATATACTTTATCGGAGATGAACATATAAAAGCAAACAGGAAACAATTAAAGATCAGATTATTGAATCAAAACACTGATATTCTGTACTACATAATAAACAGGTATTTCCGTATCAAAAGATCATGCAGTATCATAAATAAAAGGCCTTTCTACATAACCAATATAACAATTAATATATATCAAGAAGTAGATCCGTTCGATAAAATATTGTAAGTTGAATTTTCTATCCGAATTATAATGAAAGAATATGTTTGCAGTAGTAAAGTAGAAAGAAATTTTAAAAAAAAATCTACCTTCAAAAGATTACGCGAGGAGCAACAGTATAAATTTTGGCAGCCGATTTAAGTGTTTACCAAACCCTAATTTGCTTAGAATTTGGTCCAATTCTGTTTCAGCGCCACCGATATTGAAGGAAGCAAGAGACGGGAAAGCGATAGCTAATCTCTTAGTTGTCCCAGCAGGCAGCACCAGACAAAAGGTTATCTCTTAGTATAAATAAAAGTGAGTTACAGTTACCTCCCTCGAGGTTAGAACTTATTACAAAATAACCAAGCGTGCACATCCTAAAAAACTTGAATCTGTTGCTTACTATTAACTAGCACCGTCTGAATTTCCACTGTAAATTCTTAATAATAATGATCAAAACAATCCCATCTATGCTACTCCACATTTGTGGGTCTTTACGCCCGGAAATTGGTTAGTATGAAGTTTATTTTTTAGTAAGTTAGTCAATTAGCCAATAAAATGCTGACACGCAGGCGAGGCTCTATGTGTGTCAGTCAATTGACCAACTTACAAGAAAATAAACTTCATTGCTAACCGGATCCTTAGGCCCGGATGTCAAACTTTCTACAACAATTTGAAATTCTTTCTTCCTGTTGTCCAATTTTATTTCGTGTAGAAAAACTTTTCTTCCCAAAAATATGTTCCTTCTTATAAAACAAAACAACATCAATTAAGGCCGATCTTGCTTTTATAGACCTTTTGGCAGTAATCCCCTAACAATAACACCACCCCTTCATCACAAACTATAGCAACATTATAAAAATCTATACATAGCTCAGGACTTGCTGAATATTTAGCATAATAAAGTAGGTCCGGTAGGCCTCAATTTGGTTTCAGGTTTTGTATCCTTTCTTGGCTCAAAAATGTTGGGTTTGATGGTTCTCACTTCTCACTCTCACCCCTGTCCTTGTTGGTTTTTCTTTTGGCAATCAAAATAGGCAGCTTGTTTGATTGTTCACGTGACAAAAATAATTTAATGCTTGGTGACTCACGGAAAAACGAAAGGACTTTGTCCTTTGGTTCATATAAGCAACCCATGAACGAACTTTAATTTCTGAGTAGAATGACCGGAGCAAGTTGTGAAATATGGGTCAGCTATAATACACACAGAAAACCCCCTTCCCCAACAAGTTTAACTTTTGACTAGAATTTGACAAAAATGAGATACAATCGGTAGTTGAGTACTCCATTGAATGTCATTAATTTGCTAGATTTGTGTCATTAGGTCCTCGAAGGTAGGCAATTTCTTTTGGGAATGCTCAGATTTGTGTATGACCCTAATTTTAATGGATGTATACATGGGCTGGGCACTGTAATTAGTTCCTTTTGTTCCACCACTGATGTTTTGTTGGCGCTTTCTTTAAACAACTTATTTGGATTCCATCACTGGGTTATTGTGGTGAAATAATTTGAGTGTTTACTCAAATTAAGATATCTTTATATTCTTATTATAGTTATTTTTGGATTTCGTCCTGTGATTAGAAAATTTTTACCTAAAAAATATTAGTGTCTCGAGCTTATTTTCATTTTATTATTTCCTAACCGTAATTATTTGAATGGTAATTTTTCCGATGCTAAGGCTTTAGGTAAATTTTGCGAGTTTGGTGGTGATCACTTTCTATACTGTCAAAAGAAATGGTTGATGGAATAGTTCCTTAGGTTATTGTTCCATAAAATAGTCACGTTTCCCCAATCTGCGTCTGATACACACACGTTACACTACTGTGACCGTTCCTATTTATCACAGGATCATTTGTTAATTTATGTGAGATAGGCAATGAGGAAGAATTATTTTTGTTCTGTGTATACATAAATGAGTGAAAGCATTAGTATTTTGATAAAATATGGAGGGGAATATTAAGACTAAATGTCTATATTTGCCTTCTACTACATAATAACAAATGGTTAAGGAGGTTTGCTCTCTTCTTTGACTTCTCATTTTCAAATATTGGAGTCAGCATTTAGGAGAAAATCTTATCAGGTCGATGATGCAAGAGGTACACCCTTAAGATCATCTGATGAGAGATTTAGTCTCGATTGACGCATAAACTAACTCGATACTCGTACTGTTCAACTTAATAAATAAATGGCTTCTTTCCTTCAAGAAGATGCACTATTACTATTTTGAAAAGAAAATCTCCCAAGGATTCATGAACTACGTAAAGCCAAATTGATGATTGCAAAAAACTCCCAATGTAGAGCCAAAATTTGCATGCGTTGAACAGTGTGAGTTTGCCTCCAAAAGAATGCCAACACAAGAATGATCGATATGATATAAATAATTCTCAAGCATGGGATTGTGGGTTGGAATTTCTCGTAATACAAGGATCAATAGCTAGTTAATAGAAAAAAAAAGTTCACATGTTTGTAATCTTAAAATCCATTTGCACCCTAAACTTTATTTTGAATTAAATCCATTCAAAATTTTGAGTTTCAATATAATTTGTATTTTTCGCACTAAAATTTAGGGTGCATATTATTTTAATATAAAAGGTGAGGAGGGTGAAAATTATTTTGAAATTCAAAATTTAAGATGCATTTAATTCAAAATAAAATTTAGGGTGCAATTCGATTTTAGGGTATAAATTGGAGATTAGTCTAATATAGCCCGGCTCTCTCCAGCGAACCGGAGGGAGCGAACTAAAAGCGAACCGACTATAGCGATGGTTTTTTTCGTCGCTATAGCATAAAAAATTGACTTATTGTACTGTAGTTGTGACGCCCCCAAAAATAGGTATACATCACCCATCTTGAGTAAATCAAATACATAGATGCGTAATACAAATACAATCTTTAATATACAACAAGAGAACTGTGAGTTTTAATACAAATATTGTCTTCTAGACAATATCCACTCTCAGAATAAGTCATCATTACATTTATTGTCACACTATTTAACAGAATAGTGAGGACTACTAATGCTATCATCTGGACTGTTAAACCGTTCCCCGACTCGTCCCAGCTATATTCTCATTTCCTGAAGAAAACAGTGAAGGAAAGGGTGAGCTCAACTAGTCCAGTAAGAAATATTATGACTAAGATAATGCAGAATAAATTATCATTAGTCTTCAATAATGTTAAACCGATAAAATACAATAGACATCAAGTTTAACTGCAATGTGAACAAGCAATCCATTAAAAAGAGTCAAGAGAGAATAAAATCTACTATCTTTTATGATTTAAAAAGCTTTTCATCACTTTTATCGTTGAGACTCAAATTTTAATAAATAGTCCACATCATCAAATCATCCCCGCACTACAAAGCCAAGGATATTATTTAAGTATCACGACCAATTAATTATCCATGCACTATGGGCCAAAGATAATCGTGTTTTCATCAATGATCCCGATCATGCCATAAAACAATTCATCTTTGCTCCTCGGCAGAAGAGAATCCATAGTCATAATCATACCAAAAATTGTCCATCAATGCACTACAGGTCAATGAGGACTTTTTTCACATCATTTGTAACATTACGGTCATGATTATATCGAATAATCTCTGGTCATAATCATACCAAGTCCATCTATGCACTACAGGCCACAGATGACTTTCAACAAAATATAAACATGAGGATAATGGCAATGATATAAGAATTCAATAAAACAAGTTCAAGAATTAAATTATTCAGGAACTAATAACGTCCAAATTGTCAACATGATACTTCTTTGTAAAGTAAAATTCAAGAATGCTCAAAAGAATATTTCCATGAAAAGATACCGGATGAAGCACAAATATCAAGGATATTCCACTAATTTCATGGAGTATAGAAGTCAAAACTTTAATCAACTGAGTATAATAAAGAATAGAATAACAAAAGAAATCACCATGCATGAGGTTGAACTCGATTCAGTTAGTTCAGTTTGTGAAAAAAAGATATGATTCAGAGAAGAATCATTCAAAATCAGAAAAGAAACAAGAATCACATTTATTCCAATGAATAATAAATAACAGAATCCAGTCAAAGTGAATACGCGACCAAGCGGGATGTTCCAACCGAATAATAAAGAATGGAATAACAACAGAAATCACTATGCATGCAGATTGCAGATAAACAAAGTTATTCCAACAGAATAATAAATAATCGGAACCGTGTCAAAGCGAAATTCGCACCAAGCAGGATGTTCCAACAAAATAATAATGAATGAAATAACAACGAAATCACCGTGCGTGCAGATTACTTAGCATGTAAAAAGTTATTCAATGAGAATAATAAATAATGGAACCAGTCAAAGAAATTTAAGACCAAGCGGGATGTTCTAATGAGAATAATAAAGAATGGAATAACAACAGAAATCACCACGCATGCGGTACTTGCAGATAAACAAAGTTATTCAAACGGAATAATAAATAACGGAACCGAGTCCGTGAAATTATAGACCGCTGGATGTTCCAGCGTAATAATAAAGAATGGAATAACAATGAGAAATCACCATGCGACGGTACTTGGCATAGACAAGTTATTCCAATGAATAATAAATAATCGGAACGAGTCAGCGAAATTAAGACCGCATGGGATGTTCCAAATGTAATAATAAAGAATGGAATAATGTAAGAATTTCACCAAGTATGTGGTACTTCAGACATACTGAGTTATTCTAACATAATAATAAAGAATGGAATAATGTAAGAATTTCACCACGTATGCGGCAGACTTTCAGATATACAAAAGTTATTCCAAGAATAATAAGGAATGGAATAAAGAAGAATTTCACCAAGTATAGGGTAGTCTCAGATATAAAGTTATTCCACAAATAATAAAGAATGGAATAATGTAAGTTCTCTTCATGAATACGAAAGAAATAATACCCTTACCTTATATAAAGAAGAGTATCTTTCAAACGGTAGAGTGGGGATATCTTGAAGAAACTTCAGACCACGCCTAAAGCTTTCTTAAACGCTAAAGAAATACGCTTAAGATTATAGAAGAAGAATTTCTCTACGTTTCTCTCTCAGAGTTTATGTGAATTCGTAAGAAATAATAAAGGAATGAGCTTATTTATGTAAGAAACGATGAATAAAGAACCAATCCATGAGCGGTCCAGATTGATTTACTTTTAAATGGGACGGTCAGATTGGTTTACAATAAAATATAATATATTCTATTTATAATCTAATAAAACGAATAACTTTATAAAAGTATTTTGTTTTTATATAAAAGATTTTACTATCTGCAAATACTATGCAGTGAGCCTTTATTAAATACTACGATAATAAAATATAATATATTCTAATTATTGTCTAATAAAATAAATAACTTTATAAACGCTTTACATTTTTATATAAAAGTTTTACTATTAGCCTAATAAAACTAATAACTTTATAAAAGTATTCGCTTTTATATTAAAAAATTTGCTTTTATTACATTAATAATACTAATAAAATAAAACTCATATATATATATATATATATATATATATATATATATATATATATATATATATATATATATAACAATCGACAATAATTGAATCCAATAACGTGAGATCTTGTCGTGCAAAGAATCATCAGAAAGAATAATTGAACAAAATTGGTGACTTCACGTAAAGATCAATAATCAATACCGCCAGTGTACTACTATGCAATCACGTATGTACTTTTACTATCGTAAAATTTGGAATTTTCAATAGTATGATTTTAAAAACCGTCGTTATAACCGATTTGTTTTTGGCATTCACTTATTCCATCCATTTGTCTCTAATATATATACTAGGGTTGTCTAGGAGATTGCCTTGCTGGTATAAACGTGGGATATTTTAGAGGCTTGGGCCGCATGGCTTAGCTGGGCCTTATCATTCTTAATTATACAGAATTGGCTGAGATGAGCATATTAAGCCCAGGTGTACCAGGAAACGAGCCCTTATACAATAGACAAACTAAGGCCTGGTGAAAAACTGCATGCAGAATCTAATACTAGTTTATTAAATTTTCACCGAGCCAAAAAAAGAAAAGAAAAGCTAATTTCTTGTTTACCTGAATTCATTACTAGCTACGTGGTGTTGTTGATAAAGATTAAAGAGAAGGTATCCTATTCTTTACTCGTGAGTTGTTAAATAAAATTTTAATCTCCTGCAATCAATAAAAGAATATGTTGAAATGGATTTAATGTTTTTATTTTCTGCAAATATATATATTGGTTTTTAAAATTTACGTTTTTCTAATTTCTATTATATATATATATATATATATATTATTTTGTTTTCTATTGTAAATTGTTTTAGTTGGTTTTATCTTTTTATGTATTCTAAGTTGTTGTAGTCTTATTAATTTTGTCCATTTTCCCCTACCAAAAGAGTCCTTTTTAATTTATATACTTGTTGATAGAAAGGACATAATGTTTGCCATCATAATATTTAGTTAACATGTTATCACTATTAAATTAAAAATTTATTATTTTTAAAAGTAAACATAGAACAAAAATATACTATTGATATTTGTAAACTTTGTAATGAGATTATATTTTTTTGAATAGAGGGAGAAGATACTAACCCAATATATATAGCTAGAGGATCCAGTTGAAGAAATTAATTATATTTTTATGAAAATAAGTACTGTTATTTAAAAATAAAAATGAGTACGTAAATATTGTCAAAAACAAAATTAAAAATGGAGCCTAATTTTTGTAATATTTAATTTCACAACAAGTATGGATACAGTGAAATCCAAATATCAACCCAGAAGTTATAAATTTAATACTATATATATATATATATATAGTAAGGATCAAGAGCATAATCCTTAAATAACATAACGCTTTAAATAATATAATTTTATCAAAACAACGTAGTTTTGGAGGACGCAGTGGCATTTTTTTTTGTAAATCTGGCGGTGGCATGGTATTTAACAAAATGCTTGGCGCGTCCCTCCAAAACTACGTCGTTTGATAAAATTACGCTATTTTACGATTATCTTTCTTGATCTTTACCGTATATATATATATATATAATATAGAGTTATCTTCCAGCTTCTACTAAAAGATAAGGGAACTAACTAAACAATATTAATTGCACATCCAAAATTTTATTATACGAAGAAATAGATCTGGGATATGCATGATTTCATTGGTTAAAATTGGAATATGTAGAAGTCCAATACTTCTCAATTTCCACCGCAGTTCTTCCAGGAATTCTTCCTGCAATTAAGGGCCACCTGCAGATCATCAAGATCAAACAGTTAGTTAATTAACAATTCGTTATTCACTAGTACTTAATTATATATTCATCAATGGAGTATTAATTAATATATATGAAGAATTGAATTTGATCATGTGTTTATATATATATATATATATATATATATATATATATATATATATATATATATATATATATATATATATATATATATGTGTGTGTGTGTGTGTGTGTGTGTGTGTGTGTGTGTGTATTTTGGTCATAGACCCACTATATATATATATATATATATATATATATATATTTGTTCAGTTTTTACTTTTTTTTCTTTGTTTTCCCCCCTCCTAAAGGGCTATAAACTTGCAAGACAACCTCTTTGTTTCAATTTATTTTTTATTTGATATAAGAAATATTTAGGGTTGTTTTATTCCAATTTTGAAGCAAACTTGCGCGGATTTGGGTCAAAAGATCAAATTAGAGGTTGCTTTTCTCATTATTTCATAACCACTATATATTTTGAGTTCATATATTTAGATTTTTCAATAAAATATTAAAAGCATCCTAAAAAATGTTAATACCATTATTTTTGTCACATGTTTAAGTGATAGAAACTTATTTTTCAAAATTACTTCATTGTTTATTAATTTGACTAAGCAAACAGGCCTTCATCATTATTTTTGCCAATTATAACTAGGCGTGTAGATTATTAAGTTGCTTAGATTCAATTTATAAAATTTATTGAGTATGAAATAAGATTTGATTAAGACTCCTTTATCTACTAAGTCGAGCACAATCAATCTCGAATTGAGCTTGAGCTGTTTGAATTTTTTAAACAAATATAATTCGGATATCAATAGAAAATTAAAAATTAGGGAGGTATTAGTAATTTATCGAACTTTAAAATTTGCTCATATTTAAATAATTTATATTTCGAGTCGAACTCGAATCGAACTTTTATTCGAACGAATACGAATTGAACCCGAATTGTTTGGTTCATTTTACAACCTTACTTATAACTAATTGCTTCCCCCGTTTCAAAATTTAAGATATAATTCGCCTTTTGAAGTTAAATGATGGCATATTAAACTTTAAATTGATGTAAATTTATTTAATTTTAGTTGATACAATAATTATAATTGTATAGTACTATATAACAAAAACTATTAATGACAAAGTTTATTTTATTTTAAATTTTTATGAATCATATCAATTTTAAAGTTTAATAGACAGTTTAAGATCAAAACGGATGGAGTATAAATTAAGAAAAATCTTATTTACAGAATTTTTTTAAATGAAACAAACAGGAACGTACATAGTTAACTTTGTTTCATTTTTTTAATTTTTTTATAAATTATTGTTACAAAATTAATGATCATGTCATTTTAATTGTAATATATAAACTTGAATTACATAACTTTTAATTAAATGTAGAGTTTTGCAAATTAAACATTTATACAGAAAACTCTTTTTTGCTTGGGGAACATTTATGCCAAAGATTGATGACAATATATATTTGGAAATTGATATTCAAATTTCAAATAGAAGTCATTTAAAACTTAATAAAGTTATATATTTACGACCTTAATAATATAACTAACCTAGTGCATGTAATTTATATATATATATATATATATATATATATATATATATATATATATATATATATATATATATATATATATATATTACGTGTTTAATTTATTACACCTTAAATGTGGTCGATGCAGCTAGCAAGCTCAACTCGTTTAAATAAAGCTTATTAGTTTATATATATAGAAATTAACTATCAAGTAATCTCACCTTTCTCCTTTATGTAATTTATTTATTTATTTTAATCATAAATTAAATAACATGGCGTTAAGAAAGAGCCTAGAAAGTATGAATGATGATGTAACATTGAAAGGCCTTCCAAAATAATAAGTTTGATCTGAGCATAATGTAGTTATGCATTTTACATCTTCAAGTTAAAAATTAAACAATTAAAAAGTTACCAAAAATGCAGATTTACATATATTGTATGAATAAGATTTAAAATGCAACGCATTTAAGATAAAATCTCTCCAAACATACAACTTTTAAAGAATGATTATCGACCAAATCAATGCATTAATTTGTGTCTATCAATGTTGTTAGAGGTAGATAACTATTTATTATATATTTGCTACTATATGCTAATTCACAAAATCAATCTCCAAACTCTTCATATTTTTCCTGATTTGAAATAAACTAAGTAAGAAGATGAAGATATATTTAATTTGAGTGCTGATATATACACACCCTAAGCTAATAAAGTGACTAATTTATTTATTCTTAATAAATCAGACATCAATTCTTTTAATTACTACCTCCGTTAATTCCAAAATTAGAGATATAATTTGACTTCGAAGTTAAACGGCGGCGTATTAAACTTCAAAATTAGTATGACGTGTGCAAATTTACAATAATTTTTTTTATAGTTAATAGTTTTGGTTATATTCTGTACAGGTATAATAATTGTATCAGCTTAAATTAAATAAATTTATATTAATTTAAAATTTAAAATATCGTCGTTTGATCTCAAATTGTATCCCTAATTTTAAAATGTATGGAGTATAATTTATCCATTTTACCCTCAAACCTATTACATATAATAAGTACGGGATATAACATATATAATTTGATTTTACAATTATTAATTGTTTATCATTTTTTATAAATAAAACACAATTGTTAATTTTTTTTCATATAAAAATAATCTTATCTTGATGGCAAATATATATATATATATATATATATATATATATATATAAACTAAAAATCAGCAAATGCCTTGTCCTGAATCATTTCTAAGGCGTAGGCCAGAGTCTTTAACTTATTGAGTTTTATTTTGGTATTTGTATCCCACCAGCATAATACAGTGGTTAATTGCAAATTTACAATGTTCATTTATCAATTGATTGTTAGAATTTTTCTTATTACAATAATATTTCCTTCTTTGATTACAATTTCTTAAAATGTTTGTTTACTTTAATTAATTTTAAATAATATTATTTATTTGTAAAATCAAATTTTAATTATAAAATATTTTTTGGATACACGCATGTATGTGTGCCAAGTTTTTAGAATTTAAATTTTAAAAAAAATTAGCAATTGCATTTAATTTTAAAAAAATTATAAAATAAAGTTTTATTTTATCTTGTAATTAATGTGTGTAAGAGGCTCATGAAGGATAACATTGGTAGATAGTAAATATGTAAATTAGAATCTCAAATTAATAAAGATAAATTAGTCATTTAAATGTACAATTATTAATATAGGGTGTGCATATATGATATATCAACACCCAATAACTTTCATTAATTAGGACTCTTATATATGGTTGGTCCACCCGAGCATCTAAGCAGCTTGCACTTACTTTATAAAATCTTATTATTTAAACTATAAGAAAGAGAGAGTTTAATCTGAACACACTTAATTAAGTCAAACCAATTTTACTTTCACAATAAGCGTTAAAAAATTACTATGGTAGTAGGAGTAGTATTTTGAAATTATATTAAAAGAAAGGAATGATATTAGGGATTATATATGTTAATTCTTATGTTTAACTAATTACCAAAATATGATTTTGAATAAAGAAAAATATTACGGGAAAAAAGAATGGACCCGATCAATCATGAAACTCCATGAAAGTAGGTGTCATTAATATGAGATTTCAAAAATAGTAATAACCAAAATATTTTTATGGAATTATTGCATGTAACTCTTGCATGTCAACCAACATACATAATCAAGTAATCTTTCCCATTTCAAAATTAAATTGCTTTCCATCTGTAGGAGATTGAGCATTAAACTCCCTCCATATTTAAAGAACAAACGTTCTTCTTCAGACTTCACCCCATCTCATCTTTATTCTTCAAACCCTAATCTAAATAACGAGAGATTTTTAGCCATATGGAGCCACATAGCTCCGAACCCTATCCTTCTGAGGCTTCTAGTATCTCTGCCGCCTCTCAAACATCTCATTCTCAAGATGAGAAGAGGATGAAAATGAAAGAAAAAGTTGTGGAACTGGAAAATTATAAATCCCAAATTCCAAAGCCACCCGAAATATCATTATCCAGCCTTCAACTCAATCTGAAACCCCCAACCGTTGAACTCAACTTGTTTAACCCGCCAAACATGGGTTCTAATTCCTCGATCGCGAGCGAGTCTTCCAATGAGAAAAAACCCGACTCCTCCTCCTCGTCGAGGTCTTTCTCTTGTAATTATTGCGTGAGAAAGTTCTCAACTTCTCAAGCGCTGGGAGGGCACCAGAATGCGCACAAACAAGAGCGCACTCGGGCCAAAAGGCGTCAGGGCATAGATCTGGCGCCTTTTGAACATCCACCGTATCTTACTTACTATCCATATCCTCAAATCTCTTTGTATGGATCCGCTCTCAACCGATCACTCGGTGTGAGAATGGATTCCCTAATCCACAAGCCAACGTATCGATGGTCGCCCACGTCATCATCCTCTTCCCCTTATCGTTTTGGACACCCTAACAACACCTGGTCCGGCTCGTCTATAATCAATTCGCAGCCACAGAATGTGGGCCGGCTCGATTCACCACCGCCTGCGGCGTGCTCTTCTTTGTTTGATAAAGGTAGTGGAGTGCGTGAGCTCTTTGGAGTTTCTTCATCCACAACACATCTCAATTCTGCAATCAACAAGGATGATCAACAGGAAGATGCGTCGGGACTTGATTTAAATCTCAAACTTTAGCTTGTTGAATTTTTTTGTTTCATTGTTTAAGTTTTGTTTCTAGGTTATTTTCAAATGCTTGTCGTTTAGGGGTATTATGTTTGTTAAGAGTTTAATTTGATTTAACAATACCGATGTTGTTATATTTTTTATGTGTTATATTTATTTCATGGGATGGTTGTTAAATCAAATTATTGTTATATTTATATACTAAGATCAGAGAGGAAAATAAATATATAATTAATATATTTTTATGTCAAATAGGATATATATATATATATATATATATATATATATATATATATATATATATATATATATATATCCTAAAAGTATATAACTAAGTTTTTTTTAAAGGGTTGATATATACGTTGGATCATCTTTAAGACAAATTCAAGTGTAACATACAAAAATATTTAAAATTAATGATAAATGCTCATATGATTTTAGTGATGTTTATCAACGAATTCATATTAATAAAAGCTTAATAAATATAAATCGACACTTATTTTACATGGCTATATATATATATATATATATATATCAACTTGAGTTACATAACGTAATTTATTGAATGTATTTTAGGAAAACGAAATACTAGGTGAGATATTGGTCTAGCTTGATAGAGAAACTAATTGTGTAATTATATATACTTTTTAGTTTGTAGTTTGGCTTGAGTACCTAAATTAGGTACTAAATCAATTCATGTACACACACATATAGCTACTAGGAAAATGATAATTAATAAACTTCATATTTCATATTATATATATATATATGCAAAAAATATTTGCTAAAATATTGCAGTCTAAACTACACTTGACTTTGGCAGGCAGCTATCAAAGGAAAAGGCTAGTCAGCCAATCCTCTTCAAATTAGAAACAGAAAACGAAAGGCTGGCGATTATAAAGGCCATTAATATGACACACCCTTTTATTATCCTTGCAATTTCCCCTTTTTGTTATCTCCAATTGCCCCCATACAAGTACCAACTCTCCACCAAAATAAGTACATTTTAAAATATAAGATTCATATGATTTAATTTAAGATATTCATATATTTAAATTTAATTTTAAATAATAAACTATCTAAAAATATTATTAATTATAAAATTTATTAAATAAATTACATTATTTTTAAATTTAAAAATATCTCAAATTAAATTTAAAAATTCAAGCTAGAAGCAGTATATAATAGAGTTTGAATTCCTCATTAGTAAATTTATTCCTTTTTTCTGTGTAGAGTTATGCCACTCTCAAGTTGTAACCTACTACACTAGCTATAAATCAGCAAAATAATTACAGCATATATATATATATATATATATATATATATATATATATATATATATATATATACCAAAGCAAAGTATATAACATGTGGCGACTATAAGCCTATATATGCTCAAACAAAATCTAGTTAAGTACAATTGCTATATCTTTCAAGATATTCCATCTATAATAATAATAATAATAATAATAATAATAATAATAATCTTATTAGGGTGTGATATAGATTTGTATCTAATAATTTTAGTTGTTACTTCATATTTTTCATAATAATAATAATAATAATAATAATAATAACTTAATTATCGCGTTATGATTACTAAACTAACAATCTTAACAAACATAATATAACACATGAAAAATATAACAATAATTTGATTTAACAATACCGATTGTTATATGTTATTAATTATATATTTATTTTCCTCTCTGATCTTAGTATATAACATATATAAGATGTGATGATTTAATCAACTTTAATTTTCATAAGATTTCTCTCATAGTATGAAATTAAGGAGAACATAATTACCTAGCTAGGATGAGTACGGCAATCGGTATTAAGTTGAACTGGATAGAAAACACTGACTACCAAAAAAGAAAAAGCTGTGTCTGTATTCTTTGCTCCCGAGGGAGGCATAGTGAAAACCGCTTCCAAATAAATCTATACAATATACATAGATTACCTCCACAATTATGCCTCAAATTTGTAAATTATGCATTGTGGTGCCTTTACTGGGAATCCTGTTATAATCTGGCTTGGCGTAGGGAAGATGTTTATCTGAACATTTGATAGGCAGTCAGGTAGTTGTCCTAATTTGGTTGGACTAGCTAGTAAATAAAATTCACATTCATGTGAATAAGTCTTTATGAAAATATCAAATTTCTCTTTAAAAAACAACAACTTCTTAATTATTTAATGAAATTTAAGGGGATGTTCCCATTCAAAATTCAAAGCACGCGCGATATGATTTTATTAAGTTATTGTGATTTAATATTAGTTAATCAGGAATATATATATATATATATATATATACGGGCGTGGAAGAAATTCTAAAGCTAGACCAGTACTATTCAGTTTTAATGTTGATAATTAACTAATCGTCCAAATAAGTAGAAAGAAAAAAGGAAAGAACATTAAGATCCTCTTGGCCATTGAAAAAATAAATGTATAAAATGACACATCATGGCATGATCATAAACTTATAGGCACTGATATATGAAAAATAATTTTGTTTATATATGAGTAGGCGTAAACACATATAATTAACTCTTCGAAAATCAAATTATTTATTGTTATCCTTTGTAGAATTTTATGATTTAATTAAAGGTACTAAAAATGGTGATATAGTACATAATATTTTACAAAATTTAGAAGATCAAAAAGAATGAATTGGAAGTGTAATATATGGAGCTAAAAGTAAATCACTCTGCATTATATTACTTCCTCCACTCTAGAATATAATATCATTATTAATTTTTAAAAATATAGAATTTATACTTAAAGTTGATAAAATTATTTCAATTTTAATAAATACAATAATAAATGTAGTAAATTATCTAAAATTCACTACTTATTGTAAAATTTATTTTTATTCAATCATCTCAATTTTGTATTTAAAAATATCTTAAATTAATTTTTTAAAAATTATTAATGATCTTGTAATTTAGATGGAATAGATTGTAAAATTTATTTATTCATAATTTTTAATAAATTATCTCAATTTTATATTTAAAAATATTTTAAATTTATTTTAAAAAATTAACAACTATCTTATTATTTAAAAGGGATAGAGTATTATCTAAGTTTGAGTGTGCCTTTCAACGAACTGATTTGTGTTTAGTCTGGGCTACTTGATAAATTTATTGTCTTAATTTGGATGTAATTTGAAATATTAAGTGTCACTAACAGCCCATCCTCAATTGGAGCCCAAACGAAAGTGTTACAAGTTCAAGTTGTTATCAACTTACTGGCTCATCTTAAGTATGGGTTTCGTATATGGACACATCAACCATCACACAACATTTACTATGATTAAAGGGTCCTTTACATAAATATACAACAATTAAAAAATAATTACATTATTAGTACATCAATAAAATAATTACAAAAAGAGAGTAATTAGGACCCATATTACAAAAATAGTACAATTCACATTAATAAAGAAACCTAAAATCATGGAGAAATAACTGCCATAATTAATAATTCAAATTCAAATATTTAGAATCTAACAACAAAAACAAATTCAAATTCAAATCTTCATCTCCCTTTCCATATTTTCTCTCTCCTTTGTAACTAAAAAATTTCATCTAGCTCGTTCATGGTGTATGTGTAGAAGATCTGAATCTGCATCTTCCATTCTCTAAAATAACTTCAGATTTCTCTCCAATACTTGATTTGCGTACTGATATATGTAAGATTTTTTCACATTCTGCAACCAATGTAACAGAATTAAAAACTATTCGCAATCACCATATGCTAAATAGCCAGACAAAACACGAACAACCAAAACAAAACAAATTAAAGAAGAAAAAGAAAAAGAAAAAGTTGGAGTTACCAAAATAAATCAAAGAAGAAAAAGTTGAAGTTACCAAACCAGCAAGAACAGATCCAAAACGAATTCGAAGTAGCCGAACAAAGAGGAAATCACGAACAATTTTTTTTTATGAATATTTGGTTACCCACAAAACTTAAAATGGTTACCTTTGTATGAAGGTTTGGCTACCAACTGTACCATATTGTCGATTTCATGCACTTATTCATCTCTTCTGGAGAAAGCACGAAAAAGAAAAATAGAAAAAGAAACCATGCTTCAAGCGTATAGGCTTTCATGCTCGTCAATTTTGCGACATCAACCACAAGAAAAATGATCCTAAATATTACAAAGTGGAAAGTGAAGAATTGGTAACCCAATTCAGTGTTATAAGAGAGTGATTTGAAATGTAATGTTAATAACCAAACTTTTATACCAAGGTAACAAAACATTTATACCAAGGTAACTAATCTACCTCCACATCTGCAGTATGAATTGGTTACCTTGGTCTGAAAGTTTGGCAACCAACTGCATGAAGGTTTGGCTACCAACTGTATCACATTCAAAAATAAATTGGTAACCTAAAAAAACTGAATTGGTTACCTTGGAATGAATGTTTGGCTACCAATTGCACTCTGAAAAAAATATCAAACAAAGCATGCCTTTTAGCCAACTGAAAAATATCAAATTCTTTTCAAAGCCTGCTTGCTTTTTGCAAATAAGCCTCAGAACTCAGAAGTTGTTGTGTTTCCATAATTAATCTCGCTTTTTAAAAAAACATTTAAAAAATAAAATTATAATGAATATGGTGCAGTTGGTAGCCAAACTTTCGTACAAAAGTAACAATTCTAATTTTTGTGAGTAACCGAATATTCATAAAAAAAATAAACCGCTAGCGCCCGCCACAAAATCATTTTTTCATGCAAGCCTCTCACCAAAACGAATCATTATCAATTGGGTGAGGAAGGCGATGAGAGAAACCTTCAAACAAAAAAGAAGGATAGAACAAAAAAAACAACCAGAAAGAAAAGAAAATAAATAATACAAAAAACTATATGTATTTATGTATATGTTTAATCACAACAAAAAACTATATGTATTTATTACATATAAATAATACACATGCAATTCACTCTACCATACCAATCTTTAGAATCCATTCAATTCGGGGTGATCGGAGATCCCAAAAACCGTTAAAAACCCGCCGGAGATCCCAAAATACGTTATATATACATCTAATGTAATATGAAAAATAAGATCAATTGAATATTTGATCAATTTTTACATAAACGTGGGCCATCAATGTGTGTGAGAGAGAGGTGGGGATAAGTGAAGAAGATGAAGATGACAGGCGGATGGATGTCCTCAGTTTGTAAAAATATTATTTTTAAATTTGATTGTAGTCCGTAGATAGTGGGAAAAAAATGAAAAAAAAAATGATAAAATATAAATCACACCCCAAAATTAAAGGAAGCATAAATATGTACTAATAATGAAAATAAAAATTTAAAAACATTAATTGTGTATATATTTTATGAGTGCACTATTATTGTAATTATTTTTTAAAATATAATAAAATATGTAATTGTATCATTAAATTACAACATAAAACTTAGTTTTGGACTGGCCTATAAGTCCTCTTCAACACATAACAAAGGCCCAAAATAAGATTTAACTTCAAAATATCGTACACGCATTACCAGAGGCTATTCCATAAAAAGTTGCGTAAATCGGAAGCTCAATTTACAAGCAATAGGCATAAATGGTTCAACCTTTTATTCACATTCCACAAACCTGAACATAAAAATACAGTGTAGGCTAAAAATAAATAAATAAGTAAAACCCAAGGTAGGCCGAAGGCTATTCATTAAGTTTGTGGTTTGTTTAAAATAGAAGCATTATTTTTATATGTATTTTTGTTGGAATTTAAGAACGAATAATATTACAATCATACAAATATTATACGAAAAATAGAAAAATAAAAATACGCGATATACCAAGTTCACCAATTTGACTAGTACTGCTTGTCTGATGTATTCATTAGTCTCACACACTATAATAATTCACACACCAAATAATATTTTTTTATATTAACTAGAAAATATTAATTGTTATAACATGAGACCCAATACATTAGTAAAATCCGACTACCCTGTCGTAGAGGTTATTCGTCGAACCCGCATGACTTTGATCCCAACAGTTTTTTATATTTTCACATAGTTTTTTCTCACAGAAATGTAGGACCGACCATTTTTTTTTAAAAAAAAATATGAGTGAAAGATACCAATTTTATGCATTTTCTTTGAATATGGTACTCTAAATTCTAAAGCTTAATTAATTAGCACTATTATCTATAATTAAGATTCAATTAATTAATACGAGCATATTATAATTATGACTATAATGCTTTAATAACACTTATAGACTAGCAGCAAGTCTAATTAGCATATAAAATGGAGTATATATTATCCACCACGGCTAACGGTCCCTTTGAACACATAGAGGCTATCCCCATTTTCTACGCCATGCCAACGGAGGCTACAATTCTCACGCATGATCCTTTGTTTGTGAACAAATATATAATCATCCGCGGGCAGGATTTTTCTGGCAATTAACGAATGCCTCAATTCGTTAACGGTGCTGGAGTCCTTCATTTCCACAGGAATCCTAGCCGCATCAAGCAAACTAGAAGAAGTCTGCACCACCATACTAAGACCTCTGGAAGGAGGCTCAGCCACCAAACGACTCATAGTTTTGAGGAACACAATAATTTCGGAAAATTCACAAATCCCATACTCAGATTGCCAAAGTCCTCGTCCATCTCTCTCCCGGAAAAGAAAAGTGACATTCTTTTGATTGGAGTGCCCTCGATTATATGGATCTTTTCTTTTAGACTTCCAACAGTTTCTGTGGTGTCGATTTCTATATTTATCTTTCTTGCAGAAAATTTAACAATTATTTGAATCTTACCACTACGATATTCCAAAGGGGGTGGCGCCTGCATGGAGGACTTGATTGTGAGATTGATTTCTGTACCTTCTTTGACGATTGGATAATCTTCCAAATCTAGTCCGTCTATTAATTCCCACCCCAGAACACTAAGGATTTGTAAAGCCACTGGGACTCCAACAAACTGTTGAATTTTCTGTTTGATTTCCAGAACGGTTTCTTTGACCGCAACTTCTATAGCCAATTCACATGCTCGCGTTACAATTAAGACCTTCATATTAATTGTACGTTAATATATATATATATATATATATATATATATATATATATATATATATGGATTTACTGTTCTAGAATTATCTATCTATATAAAAAAAAAAAAGAAAAAGAGACTGCATGGAATATTTTATTTAATTGTTTGGAGATCGATCAATTTTTCAGGAGGCTGATCATTATTTTGTTTGTTATGTTTTTCAGATCATGAATGATAAAACATGCATAAATAAAACTGAAAATCATGCATAGCGGAAGAATGAGTACGTATTTTCATTTGTTTGTTGTGTTCAAACTGCATACATATTTTGCTTTCTTACATGCAAGTTTCACTTGCAAATGAATACCAGAGTACTACTGTATGTTGCTAATCTAATATGAGGCGGTCAATGCAAACAAGAGGGGACTAGAATAATCACGCGCCCTTGTAATTAGCTCAAGGGTTGTGGTTGACATATACATTTAATTAATTATATATTAATATTGATCATTTCAACAATATAATTTTCATATATTTCTCAACATATATATATATATATATTATTATTATTATTATTATTATTATTATTATTAATTTGTTTTCTTATATATCTATCAATCCTACCCAATATAGTTAGCGAAAACGCTGACAACTTTCTGAAGGATTTTTTTCGTCATAGAAATTTTCTTTAATTAGTTTTTATTCACCAAACCATTACAAAATTATTTAGTTTTAAAGCTTCTTAATTCTCTGCATAATAATTATATAACTACATAATCTCCAATAAATAATATATACTATGTCATATATATATGACTCGGACTTATATACGTTTTTGTAGAAACATTCCAACTTTAAAGTAGAAAATCAGTAATAAATTAAACGTTTAATCCGTACGTTTTAATTAGTCTATAAAACAACATTTCATCTTTCACCAGCTCTAATGAGTACATAGTTAGATCAAATCTTCACGCCTTATACAACCTAGCTATTTAAACTGAATAATATATTACTAATTGATCACATCTTGTTACACATAAACTAATTAAAAATAATAATCATTCCGCCGGATTAGTTAAATTAGTTAGGTAGTCGTCCACGAGTTCATTGACCACCATAAGATTGAGTAAGGCTAGTTGTGTTCATGACATACCATGTAACTATGTAAGAATAGAATATATACCACATCTTAAATATTATTCATGTTAATTACTTGCACCGTACCACGGCGGCTATGTAAGTAAACCTATTTAAGCCTAATTAATCACAACTAAACCAATTGCTCTTAGGCCTCAGTATTTCCTGATAACTCCAATCTTCATTATAATCTAGGGTTCTAGTATATAATCAAAACTTCTAATCAAAGTGTACATCTAATTAATACATTTCTCTTCCTATAATTAAGATATAATTATAACTTCAATTGCATGTGTACTGCCTACAATTTCTCATCTTATTATTAATCTTGTTAATTATATACATTATTCATTGTCTGAAAAATGACAGTTTTATTAATTTATATTTTCCCGAATATAAAGGTGTGCAGCTGATCACACACTACTTGAAAATAATTTTTGATTAATTAATTAATTTCTTAATACAAAACTTTTATTTTTCAAAGTTTAATATTCAAAAAAATAATAAAATAAAAAAATTCATCTAATTAGTATACATACGTTTTAAGGAAACTTTATATTTGAAAACAATAAACAAAATATGTAAAATTATCTTTTTTTTAAGATATGAAAATATAATGAAGCTGGCAAGCTTCATCAGCCTGGAACACTATATAATTCAAATCAAAAGATTATAATAGAAGAACGAAAACACATAGAACCCACATTCATGTAGGTAGATGTAGTCAACCCTACTATTTTAACTCATGTTGGGATTTTAGTATTATACCTTCACCTGCAGATTTTGCAAGACAGTCACATAGATATTATATGAATAACAGAAAAATAAAATTATATATACTATATATTTAAGTTTGTCAATTTGACTAATTCCTCTAATCTAATACATTCATACGAGCACAAGTATAAGTCAATCCAAAAAAAGACCTCTACTTATTAATTATAAATACAAGATGCATGTTTCACATTCCATATCAAAAACTCGTAATTAATCATATCCATTGAAGTTCAATTCTCTCGAAGGAAAATGGTGTTTCAAAAGCAGCTTCTTTCAGTTTTTATTCAGATGATGTTTGTTTGTTTAGCGTTAGACCTTGCTAATGCACAAGACCTGAAACTTGGAATCTACCAAAAGAAATGCCCAAAGGCTGAGTCTATCATCAAGCAAACCACTGCAAAATTCATTTCTCGCGATCCTACTCTTGCCGCTCCTATACTCAGAATGCACTTTCATGATTGTTTTGTTAGGGTATGTTGTTCCATATGGCAGTATTAATTTACAAAATCAATAATTTTTAATATTTGTACTCTCTTTTTTTTTTCTTCCTTTTCTTTTGCAGTTTTTTAATTAACCTATGAAGTACTTTTGTTGCAGGGTTGTGACGGTTCCTTGCTACTAAACTCTACAAAAAATAGCCCAGAGGATTCCAACCAATCCCTAAGAGGATTCCAAGTTATTGATGCTGCAAAAACTGCAGTGGAAAAGAAATGCCCCGGTGTGGTTTCTTGTGCCGATATCTTAGCCTTAGTAGCTCGTGATGCAATTTCAATGGTAACTAAATCACAAAAATATATACCAATTACATACTTTTTAATTAGTGTATATATATATATACACACATATATATATATATAATATATGAATTATGGTCATAGTTAAATTATCGAATTGAACGCATGATTGGCTTGCATGCAGCTCAAAGGACCGGTACCATACTGGAAGGTTCCCCTCGGACGAAGGGATGGAAAAGTGTCAATATTGTCAGAGGCCTTAACAGATTTACCACCTGCTTTCTCCAACATCGCTCAACTAAAAGCATCATTTGCTTCGAAGGGTTTGAGTGTGAAGGATTTGGTAGTTCTATCAGGTAATTACAGTTGCATGTATGTGTAATTAGTTAGGGCTGCGCGCAAATTAAATGAACCGTGCTACTTATGAACATGATCAGATTTGGTGAAGTTAGTCTTCGCACATAATTGCATTTTATAATCGGCTTTCTATGACTTTCGATAACTTACATATACCTAGTTCAAGAGTCCCCTCCAATCCGAAACAACCTATTTTTTCTAAATCCTTTTTTGTAAATTCTTCTCTCCTTTCCTCTTTATTTATCATTATATGACGCGAATGCAATCTAAATGGACAAATTGATTAAGCCGAATTATTGGATAGAAATCATTATTTGATTGATCTAAGTCATGCAACTTCTTATTTATGAAAATTTTCATTTGGTCAACGCTAAAGAAAATCAACTAAAAAGAAAGATCGTTCTATAAAACTGAAAACATTCCCTTTTTTTTTATACGCAACTCTGTTTATATATTTTTTTGGGTTCATATATAACATTTCTCGAAAAAAAATTAAATAAATTAATGCAACTCTTTGTTATTCAAACGCAATACTTTCCTATGAATCGACCAAAGGCTAACGTCATTCATAAACAAGCTAAACTTGATCAAGAAAATTAAATGCTCATCTCACCTAAGTTAATTCATTTGCATGCAGCCCTATACTCATAACATTTCCTGGAAGCCTAATTTATTTATTTATTAATAACCTTACATTTCTACAGGATCACACACCGTAGGGACTTCTCACTGTTCTAGCTTCAGCAATCGGCTATACAATTTTACGGGCAAAGGTGATACAGACCCTGCGTTAGATCCTAAATACATAGTCCAACTGAAGAAGAACTGTAAGCCAACAGATGTGAATACACTGGTTGAAATGGATCCAGGAAGCTTCAAATCGTTCGACGAAGATTATTACACCCTTGTAGCTAAAAAGAGAGGCCTATTCGAATCTGATGCTGCCCTTCTCAATGACAAGGAAACCAATGCTTACGTCAAGCTTCAGGCTGGCCCCTATGAATCTACTTTTTTGGAAGATTTTGAGGCATCTATGGTAAAGATGGGTAAGATTGGAGTCCTTACGGGTAGTGCTGGTGAAATCCGAAAACGGTGTGCTTGCGTTAATTGAAATTTTTTTATTTTGATTTTTAAGTTTATTTGTAATAATATTGTTGAGTGAAGCATATTTAATTCTGCTAATTGTTCCTGATTGTTACTTTTATTAGAACTTTTTTTTGTAGCTCGTGCAATGCACAAGCTAGTTTGTTTTTCGATTGTATAATTTTCTAAAATTAGAATGAGAAAGATTTTTCATAATAATAATATTTTTTTTCATATAAATTTTTCGATTTTTTTTTGCATTGCATAGCAATTACATGTATAAATATGTTGTTATTGCTATTTTATTACTTCCACAGTTCCACAGTTCCACTTTTATTGCGATAACCCATTTTATTTAAGATCATTCAGTTGTTGCTCAATTTTCTGAATCTTCTCTTTCATGGCTTCGATCTTTGTTTGTAGCGTAACAAGTTTTTTCGATCCTTGCATTCTTTGCATATCCATAACCACCATTGTCACTACTGTTATCATCGCTTATTTCAATAATTTGGCGTTTGTTCTGCCCTTTGTTTTTTGTTGGTATAGATCTGCAAATAAATGAAAACACATAGAATTTTAAAAATAACATACAAAATAGGAAGAATATATTAGTTAAAAAAACAAACTAATAGTTGCTCAATTTTCTGAATCTTCTCTTTCATGGCTTCGATCTTTGTTTGTAGCGTAACAATAGTTTCTTCGATCCTTACATTCTTGGCATATCCATAACCACCATTGTCACTACTGCTATCATCACTTATTTCAATAATTTAGCGTTTGTTCTGCCCTTTATTTTTTGTTGGTATAGATCTGCAAATAAATTAAAACACATAAAATTTTAAAAATAACATGCAAATTAAATAGGAAGAATATATTAGTTAAAAAAAAACTAATTACTTTACCTGATATCCATTATTTAGTATTTTGTATGATATTGTTTGTGTATTGGGTTTTTTATTTATGTGATAGTAGTATTTATAGGTGTTTTATATTTAATGAGTATTTATTTTTTTGTCATCAATTCTTATCCGTTATATGTTACCAAATTTAATATTTATGGCTATAGTGAGTGTTGTCGTTTGGATTGTCTATTGATTTAACTCTGTATCTTAATTGTAATGCAATGTTGTATAGCATGAATCCGTGTGGCAGTTTTGAAGATGAAAGAAAAAGAAAAACTATTGGATTGGAAGAGGCAACTAAATTAATGATTTTCTGTTATGTATTAATGGTTAATATTATGTATTAATGGCTAATATCAATTGTATATGGGATTTCAATTGATTAAAATTGGGTTGTATGTGGGATTTCAATTGATTAAAATTGGGTGTGTTAATTAATTAATTGATTTGAAATTAATTGAGTTTATTGAGTTTTTGTTGGAAATCAAATTGAAAGACAGATTAATTACTTGATTTTTAACCGCCAGATTAATTAATTGATTTGAAATTGATTTGAAATTGATTGAGTTGGAGGATAGGCTATGAAATTAATTGAGTTTCTGTTGGAAATCAAATTGGAAGATAAATTAATTAATTGATTTTTAACTATGTTAAAAATCAAATTGATTTCAATTGATTAAAATTGGGTGTGTTTGAAAGCCAGATTAATTAATTGATTTGAAATTGATTGAGTTGGAGGATAGGCTGTGATGTATTTATATATAAGGATTGATTTGACCCAAATTGAAAATGGATTTCATAAATTATTTGAAGTGAATCTACATATTAATGTGTCCATGAATAGATTAAATTAAGTATTTAGAAGCTCAAATACATGCATAGAATAATGAATGAGAAATTAACTCCCAAAATCATCTAAGAAAATGATAATAAATATTTGTGGGAAGTCAAGAATTAAAGTATTAATTGGTTTATATCTATACAATAAAGTTGCTCTTTTGTTTGGACCCCAAAAGGCATCTCATTTTTGTGGAAGGAAGAGGAACTAGCTAAGGCTTATTCACTTGTTAGCTTGTAGCGGCTGGGATAATTAAAATAAGACATGTTACCATTCATTTTAATATTTTGTAATATTATTAATATTATTATATTAATATTTATATTTATAATATTGATATTAATAATAATATTTTGTAATATTATTAATACTTATATTAATAATATTAATATTAATAATAGTAATAACTAATATGAATATTAATACTAATATTACTATTATCCTTATTAATATAAATATTAATATTATTAATATTACTAACTAATATTTTATTGTAATTTAAGTTTTTAATTTTTTGTCCAGCTCAATTTGAAACTCGACCAAGATTCATATGGATAGATCGACTATGAAAAAAAAAACAAGCATAGTAGAATTGAATCCAAGAATTTTTAAGAATAATATAAATTAGTTACTAATATTAATAAATTTTATTAATACTAATATTACAAAATATTAATATAAGTATTAATAATATTACAAAATATTATTATTAATATTACTATTATAAATATAAATATTATAAATATTAATATTACAAAATATTAATATATATATATATATAATAATATTAATTAATAATATTACAAACTATAAATATGAATAGTAACAAGTCGCTACAAGGTATTGTGTCATGACTTTTTTAATTGTTCTTAATAACTAGTTGCCATGAATGTAGACTCATATATATATATATATATATATATATATATATATATATATTATACATAGTCAAATATTTAAACCTTTGGGTTGAATATATCTTGTATGGAGCAGGTTTAATCTTTGTGTATAAAATATTAATAGATATTGAAGTTGCCGACATTATACATATGTAACTGTCTCTCTTTGATTCCTTACTTCTATTCTGTCCTAAGACAATTAGAAAATTAAGGGTTTTTTTTTGTGGCTCAGAAAATATTAGAGTACGTCGGTGAAAGAAAGTACGTAAAAACAAATATGCATATATGTAAAAATGAATTTCATAATCAACATCGAGAAACCTCCGGCCAATTACATTATTATGCTCTATTAGTGAGAATAGAAGTCTTGCAAAAATTCAAACTCAGAATCGAACATGAAGCCTAATGATCCCATTTCCTTAATGTTAAGACTCTTTAACATATATTTATTATTATCTCCGTCCCAAATTAATTGTTCAGTTTTAACTTTTTAAAGTCAAATTGACCATTTTTAAAACTAATCTTTTTACTATTTTTGCTAAAATATAGGTGAATATATTATAACCAAAAGAAAGTATATACAATTTATTACTAACCCTAATTTTTATAATTTTAGAAATATATTTATATATGCTTAATTATTAATTCTAAAAATAGTCAATTTGACTTAAAAAGGTCAAAACTGAGCAATTAATTTGGGACGGAGGGAGTAATTATTATTCTCTCCGTTCCTTAATATATGTCGTTTTAGGATTGTACACAAGTATTAAAAAATGTTTGTATAATATTAAATACTATATCAATTGTCTATATATATATATATATATATATATATATTATACTTGTATTAGATAAAGAGGTGTTATTTCTTTGGGCATAAAATAGTGAGAAATCCAAATTTATATTTAATATTGGGGTAATATTAAAAATTAAATAATTAATATTTAATTAAAATTCTCAAACGACAGATATTAAGATAAAAAAATACTTTTTTAAAACGATATTTAAAAAGAGACGGAAAAAATAATAAGAAAGCATATTTAACCAAAGAGTTAAGAAAACTGTTATTGGAAGATTCCTAGCTAGCTTTTCTTTTCAATATTTGCTTTACATTTATTTAATTAGTTAATCTTTTCTAATACTCCTTCCTTACGTTCTATATTATTTGATCAGATTATTTAAAGTCAATTGAAAGAATGAAGTACTTCAAAGTAAATCCCTTCCTTTTCTAGTTAGTAAGGGTGTAAATTAGTTAAACTGAAGCGAACAGAGAGCTATTCGAATTCGATTCAAAATGATAAATTCGTACTCGAATTCGGCTCGAATTCGAATTATATTTGAAAAATCCTACTCAGATTCGACTCGACTCGAATATTTATTACTCGAATTCGATCCGACTCGACTCGAATATTTTTTCAAACTACTTGCAAGCTTTAAATTCAAGCTCGAATTCGAGTCTCCACATAATAACTTGTTTTATAATAAATATAATTATAAATTGAATTTGTTATTTTACTTAAAAATGAGAAAATATATTTATTATTACACTTTGCAAATATAAAATCACAATTAAAATTAAAAACAAAACAAAATAATAACTAATTATCCTAATTTGATTTAAATTTGTATATATTATAAGAGAATATATCGAACATCTAATAGAATATGTATTAACCGAAAGTATGTATCGAATAACAATTAAAAATTGAGTAGTTTGAATGTTAAAGCGAAGTTGAGTATAACTTCTCAGATTCTACTCATATTTTTATTGAACTATTTTAATACTCGATTTGGATTATATTATTAACGAATCAGATCTCATTTCGTATTTTTTAAATCGAAGCCTAATCGAAATCCCGGCTGTGATGATTCATTTACAACTTTACTAGCTAGGAATAAAGGGGTTATTAACGAGGTCCGCATGATTCGTTACGTTAGGCCTTTCCGGTTGGCAAACTATATTAAGAGTCTACATATATAATAGGCCGAACAAAATTACATTTAACCCAGAAAAAGAGAGGATAATTAAAACGGAGTGGGAACTTCTTATTATATGTTGGTGCAACTAGTTTAATTAATACCCACAGTGACCTTTACCATCTTCCAAATTAATTATATTAATTAAATCATGTCCATGTTACTTTTCTGCATGTAGGCCTCTCTCCATTTAAATAATGATATGATTGTGTGTTTAAGAATCATTTGTAACAGATGGAGAGTTTAAATGAATCATCATTTGTAGTGTTAATTAGGACAAAATAAGCAGCTGATCGATTTTATGCACGAAGCAGGGTATATGAAGAACGAATTCGGTTATCATGAAGTTAACTTTATGATAATTAAGTTGATCAATTTATAAATACGGTGTTGGACGTGTAGACACTGTATTACTGAATTAACTAAAATTAATTTCATACTAACTAGAAGAACAGACATGTTATGTACCAATAATTAGTGTTAATATATACATATAATCAATTACTTAGTCTACGACCCAAAGTCCATGTGGCACGAAGCAGGTACCAATTATTGGACGCCTGACCTGTATTCTAGCATTCTTCTATTAGGAGCAGGTGACCCGAAAATTTTAACTTTGTCCTGAATTTAAATTAATATTCCAATTTTAATGCGGTAAATACTTACTCGCCATGCGAACAAATTAACACATGGTTCTTCTATAAGATGCTGATTAGTTCTACAGCACAGCACTGGTGGATTCATCTGTCTCACAAAGTTCTCATAACTTCCATTGAATTGAATTAGAGATATATTTTGATTATTTTTTTTTTTTGCAAATTGAAAACACTTAATTTTAAAAATTTGGTACAAAATTTTAATACAAACAATTATTATTGCTATAAACTAACTAATTAAAAGAATACTACTAATTGTTAAGTTGTTTTCAAAACTTAAACAAAAATAATAAATTTAAATTTTAAGATAACACAAATTAACTTTAAAAGGTTATATATATATATATATATATATATATATATATATATATATATATATATATATAATATGAAATGGAGGTATTAGGTCGAAAAGGAGGGGTGCGAATCTGTATACGTGCGTATGCATTAGACGAGGTCGGTCAATAAGACAATGATATCTCACATATATATATATATATATATATATATATATATATAATACAATATCATCAACAACCCTAACTAATCATTTCTCTGGTGCTATTTTATTTTATTAATTAAAATTTTGATAAAGTCCCAGGAAAAAGCACATGTTAGTTATCCAATTCCAAGGCCAAGAATTTACGTTTTTGTTTTTATCTTTTGACTCTACTCCGCCAAATACATGTACATAAATTTGTTCTGATCATATGTTTAGAATTGGAAGCAACATCGATCCATATGTATATAAATGATATATCATTACAAATTAATTATATTCAGAATTAATCGTGCTTCCATTCCAATCAAATAAAATGAGCGCGGTGGGCTACTTTTATATTGTAATTATAGGTACTGTGTGCCTATTAGGATCTGCTAATGCGGATCTAAAGTTGGGTTTTTACTCGAAGAGCTGCCCAAAAGCTGAGAAGATTGTGCAAGACTATGTTAATAAGCACATTCCAAATGCTCCCTCGCTTGCTGCAGCCTTAATTAGGATGCATTTCCATGATTGCTTTGTCAGGGTAATTAGTAATTAGTATTAATTAATTTTCCTTTATTTCCTTCGATAATTACACTAGCTAGCTAGCTATATATATGTGTGTGTGTTTAAACTTAATTAATTAGTGTCATAATTATCAGGGTTGTGATGCATCTATTCTACTGAATTTTACTTCGAGTTCGGGCAACCAAACTGAGAAGCTTGCGCCACCAAATCAAACGGTTAGAGGATTCGGGTTTGTTGATGGGATAAAGAGCTTACTTGAAGCCGAATCCCCCGCGTAGTCTCTTGTGCAGATATTATTGCTTTGGCTGCAAGAGACTCCATTGTTGCTACTGTAAGAATCAACCAAGTTTTAATACTTAATATTTTTTATATATCGAACAATTAATTAAATTTATAGAAATTTTTGTATTTTTAATTGGCATTGATATATATATATATAGGGTGGTCCTTTTTGGAAAGTACCGACCGGTCGAAGAGATGGGGTGATCTCAAATGTCTCAGAAGCCAGAGCTAACATCCCAGCTCCAACATTCAACTTTTCCTCCTTACAAACATCTTTTGCTAACCAGGGACTTGACTTAAAAGATCTAGTCCTGTTATCTGGTACCTAAACTTAATTTTCCTCCTTCTCCTTGTATTACATATGATCGATCTATGTGCCAGAAATTGAAAATGTTTTACAAAAAGTTTTTTAGAATTTATATATATAATTGGTTGATGCGTAGCATGCGGGACGTTGAGACTTGTAGCTAATTGATTTATTTGGGTTACATATATTATATATATATACTCAAAGAATACTGAAGCAATACAACTCAAAATCAATATATATATTGTTTTTGTTTAGGTGCTCACACAATTGGTGTCTCCCACTGTTCGTCGTTCTCAAAGCGGCTATACAACTTCACCGGAGTAGGAGATGAAGACCCGGCTTTAGACAGTGAATATGCTACAAATCTCAAGGCCAATAAATGCAAATCAATCAACGACAATAGTACGATAGTTGAGATGGATCCGGGAAGTTTTAGGACATTTGATCTTAGCTACTACACACTTGTACTCAAGAGAAGAGGCCTATTTCAGTCTGATTCCGCTTTGACAACAAACGCAACCACAAATACGCTTATTGTTAACGCCAGGATCTTTTCCAACGTCCCAATCACGTAAGACACCCTGATCCTGCACAGTAAACACGGTAAACACCACAAGCTTGACGACTGTTCCGTCGGGGGATAGCTCAGGCGTGAGAGTCGATATCGTGTTCACAAGGTTAACAATGGAGGAATGTAATGTCTAAGTGTCTACAGAGAGATCATAATTCCTGTTGTGTGTATGTGAGAATATGAATATGAAAGTGTATGAGAACGCACCTCTTTGTGAAGACTTCTTCATTTAGGTTATACTCTCTCTTTGCACGGATTCTTTGTGCCACCCACTACCATCATGACGACCGATCCGATCGATGGGTTCTGCTGCGCATATAGTCCATCTTGCTTTTGGCCATCGTTTTCATCTGGCACGGGCTATGATCTCATCCACATTAATGCATAGCGGGAGTTTTGGTCAACCGTCATGCTTTTTTCATCATCTGTAAGTCAAAGCAATAGATATTAAAATGTCTAATGGGTCGATCCACCGAAGCAGGCCGGTCGTATATAGTTAAAATGGAAATAATATGGTGTTGTGCCCGATGACTTTTCACGGATTCAATAATAAAGGCCCGATAGATTAATTAAATGAGTAAGCCCAATTTACACCTACCAAAGAGAGAAATATCATGACCCAACATTGCCCCTAGTTTTTGTTGAGCAGTAATGTTTAATGAAAACTATAAATGGTCCATGATAATTTACTAAAGGTCCATAGTAAGAAATAATTGAAGTGTACCCGATTCTTTGTTCACGAGATGAAATGAGAGGAGAAACGGAGGCCCAAATCGAGAAAGGCCACAATCTATTAAATATCCGGACCCAAATCGGACGCTTCCCATTCAAATTCTAAATCATTACTAACATTTAATGTACTCTACTTTTAAACACCGTGTAGCAAATCTTAAGTATAAAAGATAACTTTACCAAATTTGTGATTTTACTCGCCCATTTGAAATTCGAGCGCCTTTTGAATTTTTCGCTCCTTCGAACTCTCTTTTCTTCCTCTGTGAAACCAATAAAAAATGACTTCCCAAGACTCGAACAAGGTTCACCCATCTTTTGGTAACACCGATCACCGTCGTTCCACCAAACCCTAACCTCATGAAGGGACTTGACCTTGAATCCCAAGGGTTGAAACCGACAAGAACCCTCCAAAAACTCCCAAAACCCCCTCAAGAATACTACAGAGCACGGATCGCTTCTCGCGTGCCAATACTCCTCTATCGTGACCGAAATTTGAGTTCTGAGAGGATTCGATCCGGTACCACATTAGGATACCCATATACAGTTAGGGTTCTAGATCGTGCGAAAGGATGATCGTGATTCGGAGGTTGGACGGTAGATTCTGTGACATTGCTCGAGAAGGGGGTTCGTTTCCCTTTGCATATTTTCATAGTGACTTTACTGGGGTTCCTGGGGGTGGGGTTCGCCCAACTGGTACCAAATTCTTACATTCATATTTTGGCCTTCATGGCCTTCTGTCATGAATTGGGCGTCGAGCCTTCCTTGGACTTCTTCTTCACCGTATACAAGATAGTCCAATCTAGAGAAAAGGGGTTCAAGGCCCTTAGCAAACATTCCCCGAAGTCAGGAGAAAAGTTTGAGAGGCGTTCGCTGGTGAACACTCCTTCGAGCAATAGGTGATGGCACGAGAAGTGGTTCTACGTCAAAGGTCCCGAAATTTCTTCTTTACCGAACTGGGCCACTGACGAGAAGATCTCTGCTGACTTCGGAGATATTTCTGACGAACGGGAAGTTGAAATGATGGAACTTTTCGACAATTTTCCTAAGGAGGAGTGGAAGTATGGACTTCTCTCGAAGCAGGCATGGTTATATGACCATAAACGTAAGTGTCGGTCTATTTTATATAAATTTTTGAAAATGCTTTTATAATGTGGAATCTAACACAGGACTGTTTGGTTCATGCAGTATCTTTGATCAGACCGAGCTCCTTAGAAATAAAGGAGTTCGAAGATTTTTTGTCAGGAAGTCTTTGGAAATTTGTTGAGACTCGCCAACGAAAGTTACTCCCCGGCCGAACCAACTTTTAGAGATACACACCAATCAATTCCAATGAAGAGCCGAAGCTAATGAGGCTCATGCTGCGGAAGAGACCCTCCGTCTCTCGTCGTCGAAGAGGAGGCCATTAGAAAACCCAAATCAACTCCTCTCGCTTAATTTCTTCCGGAAGCCACCCCGTAAATTGAACCAACCGCAACATCAATTCCTCGAAGAGAGGCTTACTCGATCGTCTCCGATCGAAGAAGTATCCTTCGGACCAAAAAGCGAAAACCAAGATAACGCCTCGACCGTAGAAGAACTCGGGGTGCCGAAGCCGATCATCCCCCCCCTTCGCGCGCTGTAGAAATACAAATAGCCGAAGAAGGTGATCCGGACAAAGCGGTTCAATATTTGTCTAGAAGAGAAAGCGTCGACACTGATGACCATCTAAGTTCGCTTGGCCCCATCTCCTCAGAGCCCATTCCCAATAAAACTCCTTCTCCAGAGACATATATCGCGGACCCTACTCCTCCGTAGCGAATGAATTCCTCCGGAAGGTCGAGACCTCTCCCGAAACGACTTGGATCCTTGGTCGGGGTTATCATGCCAAGGCCATGGGGTCTCCGACTCTGTGGCCTAGATTAAATGCAAATTTCCCCTTCGACCTCTTCGGGGCTTTCGTCCAGAACGCTGACGACCATCGGTTCAGTGATCATATGGACGGAAATCTGCTCGATGAAGGGATGAGCTATCTCGCTAAGGTAAATAATAATTTCTTTATCTTCTGTTTCTCTGTTCTTGTTTGGATATCTGAACACTGACTTGAACACTTTGAAAATATCTTGTTACTTATTTCTTCTTGGACGTTTGCGTCCGAGGCACATAAATGGGGAGGCCGAGGAGGATTTCATGAGGCAAGAGATAAATATCTTTGAAATCAACCTTGGATCGAGAAAGGGCCGATCGTGAAGAAGCTCTTCATCTGAGTCAATGACCTTCAAAGAGACTTAGATCGGGCTAGGATGGACTCAAGAAGGCGTCGACTGACGAGCTAAGGGCCCCACGAGGATAAATTGGCGATCCGAAAGGTTAGCCAACAAGTTTTAATCGATATGAACAGCTACTAGTTGAAGAAAACCTACTCTGAAGGCCAAAATGAGGAGTTTTTTCTACCAACCAAGCTTAAGCGAGACTCAAAGTGAAGGCCGGATGAAGAAGAAGACATAAGGCTAAGCGCCATAAACTTCGTCCACAAAATAAAGGAGCTTGAAGGACGGGGTCCTCTTCTGACCAAAGAGCTTCAGAAGCAGATTCAGGCGGACTACAAGGTCTATTCGGAGGGGTATGAAGACTGCCGAGTAGCGAGGTAAAGAAAAGCTATCTGTCATTCAATTTGGATCCCGCCTTCTTAACTCCGGGGACGAAGGTGGTGCTGAATGTCGCTCCTGCTTTTGTTCTAACTATGTAAAAATTTAACTATTTAAACTGTTTATGTTTTTTGGGATTGTTTTTGAGACTTCATGCATGGATTTTGACATTGTATCTATATTGGCGTAGTTAGTCTATGAACGAATTAAATGAATGAATGTTCTATTTTATTGATGAATTTTAAATTTTCTTGATTGTGCACTCTGCTTTGGTTAGTTTCTCGTCAATAATTCGGTATCAATGAACCGAACCCAAATAGTGAATCAGCTAAGGCATATAACGGTTAATTTATGAAATGAAGTGAATTAAATTTTATAGACAGAATTTAACTTAACTGAATTGAATGGACTGAACTCAACACTTAAAATAAAATAAAGTAATATATACTCATCGGTTCCGAAGTATGAGATCGGTCATGTGTGAGGTGAATTCGGCTGATCCTCCTTGCACCATTGTGATCTTAGGACGAACAGGATTAGGATCAATAGTGACCATTGACTTACCACCCGTGGTAAAATCAATATAGGATTATAAGGACCTTTGTCTACCACTCGGGGTAGAACAACAAATGGGTTGCCATCGAATGGCCAGCGAGTCCTACCATACCTCCTTACACCATTGTGACCTTAGGACAAATAGGACCAGGATCAATAGTGACCATTGACTTACCACCCTTGGTAAAATTAATATAGGATCATAAGGACCTTTGTCTACCACTCGGGGTAGAACAACAAATGGGCTGCCATCGAATGGCCAGTGAGTTCTACCATACCTCCTTACACCATTGTGACCTTAGGACAAATAGGACCGGGATCAATAGTGACCATTGACTTACCACCTTGGTAAAATCAATATAGGATCATAAGGACCTTTGTCTACCACTCGGGGTAGAAACAACAAATGAAAACGCCATCGAATGGCCAATGAGTCCTACCATACCTCCTTATACCATTGTGACCTTAGGACAAATAGGACCGGGATCAATAGTGAAAAATGAATGTGGATGAGTCATGAGAAGTCTCTTCTCGTCTTTGAATCCCGATTCTTTCAAGAATATCGCTGCCGAAGTGCTTTGTAAGTCAACAACTTCGGGCCAAATAATCGCCACAAATGTCTTTGTGAACTTCCCGAAGAACATACTCTGCTTCGGATGGAGCCAAATGTTTGAGCAATGATGACGAAAAAGGTCTTTCGATAAAGATTCTCATCAATAAGAGAAAATTGAGACTCTTGTATTTGCACTACTTTGCCAGCATCTGATCCGAGGGAAAGACGCCGTCTGCCATCAAAGTTATAAGCATCTGTAGTGGTCAACTTTGATAATGCATCAGCAATGGAATTGTTATTGTGATCAACCCCTTGATAGTCTGCTGTACTGATGTCTGAAACAGAATATCCATCTGCATACAATGTCCACGAGCTCGCTCATTTGAAATCTTATTGGCTTTTGTCGGACTCTCACCGCTTTCCATCCGAGCTATGAACTTTAGATGGATTTCCCAGAAGACAAGTGCCCATGGTGGTGTGCCCTCAATGGACTCTCGGGAGTGTGATTTACGGATCTACTTGGTGAAACTTTACATCATTTGTGGTGAGGATACTCAAAGCGAGAATGCCTTATTTGTATTCGAGTGCATACTCCTGGATCGGTTTCTTCGATCTGCTGCGACCATAATCCAAAAACCGAGCAGCGGAATACCCTTTTTCTATCAATCGGGAAAATGGTTGTTGGGTCTTCATCTACTCGCTTTCAAACCATAATCCCGAAGACCAATGTAGGCGGAGTACCTCTCTTGATCAATCAAGAAAATGGGTCATTGGGTCTTCATCTACTCGCTTGACCATAATCCCAAAGACCAATAGGCGAGTACCTTCTTCGGTCAATCAAGAAAATGGTTGTTGGGTCTTCATCTACTCTGCTTCGACCATAATCCCGAAGACCAATAGGGCGGAGTACCCTCTTCGGATGCTCAGGAATATGGTTCTTTGGTCTTCTTTGGTCATGAGGATCACCTCGAGACATGTCCTCAAAGTGTATAGACTACTTTCCAACTCATGGTTGTCCATCTTCAGGCGTACCACATCTTTCAGACTGGACATAATTGAATGCTTTGTCCTCGACTTGGCAATCCAGAAGAATCAGACAACTATATCCTTGCTCGCTCATTTACATCCTCGCCAAGACAGTTTACATCCTCGCCTCGCTTCCAAGAGAACCTCCAAAGCTCTATCTGCTTTGTCCACCATCTTCATCACTGACCACTTCGGTCTTTGAGTTCTAAGTGGTGCCTTTTACTTGCCTTCGGCCATGATCATGCTCTTTGTCAGCAGCAAAGACCAACTATCTTCGGGCTTCGCCGTGGGATCTCGAACGAGAACCCCCTGATTTGTGCCATAACTTCCGACGTAGAACAACTAGAAATATTGTGATTGATAACTCAAGAACACTAGAAAACAGCCCCTCCTTCTAGCGCCAATGTTAACGCCAGGATCTTCTCCAACGTCCCAATCACGTAAGACGCCTACGATCCTGCTGCGACAAGAAATACCAGAACACCACAAGCTTGACTACGTTCCGGTCGGGGATAGCTTCGCGCGTGAGAGTCGATATCACGTGTTCACAAGGTTAACAATGGAGGAATGTAATGTCTAGTGTCTGCAGAGAGAGATCATAATTCCTGTTGTGTGTATGTGAGAATATGAATATGAAAGTGTATGAGAACGTACCTCTTTGTGAAGACTTCCTTGCTAGGTTATACTCTCTTTGCCTGGATTACTGTGCCACCCACTACCATTTGACACAGCCCCCTGATCTGATGGGTTCTGCCTACTGCATATAGTCTATCCTTTGCTTTTCGTTTTCATCACTACCGTACGGCCATTATGATCCCATCCACATTAATGCATGACAGGAGTTTTGGTCAACCGTCATGCTTTTTCATCATTGCAAGTCAAAGCAATAGATATTAAAATGTCTAATGGGTCGATCCACTGAACCAACCCGGTCTTATAGGTTAAAAAAGGAAATAATATGGTGACTGGGCCCAGTGACTTTCACAGTTCAATAATAAAGGCCCAATAGATTAATTAAATGAGTATGCCCAATTTACCCGGCCCAAAGAGAGGAAATATCATGACCCAACACTCATCATTCAACTTCTTCAGGGATCACTTCAGAATTTCTACGCTGAATATGCAAAGTCCATGGAGAAAATGGGTCAGATTGGTGTTAAGACGGGATCTACCGGCCAAATTCGGAAACAATGTGCCTCCGTTGTGAATAGTTAACTAATTTCATCATTTATGATGGATGTATGGATGCATCATACATGCATGCATGCATGTTTCGAATAATTTGTGTTTCTTCTACTTGAACAAGAATCCTCTCCATTTTAAATAATTGAAAACTCTCTCTTTCATGATTTAGATTTAAAATATGTTGGAATGTAACATTATGCTGACAAAAGAAAGAAATAATTTTAAATCTGAATCATAAAATGTAGATTCTATATTTATTTGAAATGATCAAGTTAAAATTAATAATTGAGTTATTATTTATATATGCTTGTTTATCTTTTTCTTGTATTTACTCAATTCTGTCGTTTATGTTTTTGTAAGTGTTGGGTCATGATATTTCTCCTATTTGGGCCGGGTAAATTGGGCTCACTTATTAATTTAATCCGTTGGGCTTTTATAATTAAGCCATGGGGCTCGTTGGGCCTAGTCACTGTGTTAACTTTATTTAATCCTATAGGACTGGGTCGGTTCGTTGGATTAGCCCATTGGATCATTTAATATCTATCACTTTGACTTGTAATGATGATATAGTATGATTGATTGACCGAGATATTCGCCATGCATTAATGTGGATGGGATTATAATGACCGTGGTAAATAAGGGCCAAAAGCAAGTGGATAAGCTCCATGCAAATGGCAGAACCCATCGGATCGAGGGGATATGTCAGATAGTAGTGGGTGGCACAGTAATCCAGGCGAAGATATTATATCTTGGCGAGTAAGTCTTCACAAGGAGGTACGTTTTTGATATATACACATACACACAACTAAGAAATTGAATCTCTCATTACACTAGATTTTATCATCTCTTCGAGTTAACCTTGTGAATGTATATATTTACTTTCTCCGCTCGAAGCTATCTCCGGCGTGATCCTACCGTCAAGCTTGTGGTGTTTGTCGTGTTTATTGTCTTGAGATCAAGACGTCTTCGTGATTGGGACGTGGAGAAAGATCTGGCGTTAACATTGGTATTAGAAGGAGGGCGTGGTTACAGTGTCCGAGTATTTTTCAATCATGATTGTGTTTTATTCTATTCGGTTTTAATGGGGAAGAGTAGAACACCTACACTAGAAGGACGTACCGATAGGTGGTCATCGGTGAATCAAAGACCATGAAGTGTCCGCTAAAGATAGTTTGGGACCAACAATAAGTGTTCATGCTAACACGGCGTCAAACGATCACCTAAAGATTCTCGGTAGAAGCAGCGTAAAGCCAAGTAAGCGTAAGCTAGTATTCCCGACGGAGAAGGGTCCGGCCATGGTCGGAAGCGAGTAGAAGGCACCGCGCCTAGAACTCGATACCGAGATGACCAGGACGCAAAGGCCTCTCGGTTGGCTAAGATGGCAGATGAAGCGGATAGAGCCATGGAAGTACTGGTGAAGCAGCGACAAGATATAGCTGAGCAGTTGGCTCGGATGGCAGAGTCGAGAGCAAGGGCATCGGAGTGGGAAGGAACCTGCTCATTCAGGGCGAGAATCTCTGGGCCGAACTAGGGAAAGAAGGACCCGAAGCCCTACTCCTCAGAGATCAAAGAGGACATATCACCCCGTCGATTCTAGGGGACAAGGACGAAGCGAAAGAAGAGGTCGATCCAGGGATCGCACTCCAGAGCATACAAAGAAAGCAATTGTTGTTGCACATTCTCACCATAGCGCCCGAGTTCAGAGGCGAAGCATATCGAGAGGACATATTCCCGAGAGTCTACTGAGGGCACCCCGCCCTGTAGACACTCATCATCGGAGAAGCCCCTCTAAAGTGGAAGGTTCTGTTGAAAGAATCCGGTCTGCTCATAAGAAGAAGGGGTCACCAGAGAAGGAGGCATCATCTTAACCAGAAGGCGTGGAGTATCTGGTTAAAGAATTGAAGGAGCTTGAGCAAACTTCTTTGAAGTGCTAAAACGAAAGACACTCCGGAAAGAAGGCATCCCCTTTTTCCGCGGAGATTCTTAAAGAGAAAGTTGATCCCACCAAGAAGTTGCCCCATATCGAGAGTTATGATGGATCGGGGGATCCTTATGACCATAGTCAGGCGTTTGACCGACTCATGGATTATTATGACTTTAGCGATGCTGCTAAATGCCATACTTTTGTCACAACGCTCAGAAAGGATGCCCGGCAGTGGATGGGGACCTTATCCTCGGATTCAATCTCATCTTCGGAAGATATGTGCAGTAAATTCCATGCTCACTTTGGGAGCAACAGAAGAAGGGGAAAACCAACTGGTTCATTGGCTCAAGTTCGACAGTCCTCTAATGAGTCTTTAGGCCAGTATGTGAAGCGGTTCCGGGAAGCAGTCGGCCAAGTGGCAGATTTGAACGATCTACAAGCTGTGGGACTGTTTCACAATGGGTTGGATTTGGTCAAATCGGAAAAGTTGGTGAAAAAACTTATGTTTAACCACCGAAGAGTCTCATGAAGCCTTTGATAAAGCCGAAGGCTATATCGTAGTGGAGGAAGCCATGAGTAGCCTCAAGCGTCCTTCTTCGGATCGGCAAGGAGACAGATCGGGACAAAACCGATGGAGACCGGAGGAAGAATGAAGGAATAAGGACCGTAATGAAGGCGGGTGAAGAGATACAATAATTGGAGGCGAGGTGGAGGACGTTCGTCCGCTCCAACCCGCAGAGTAAATAGGACGTACTACAAAGACTCAACGCAGACAAGCGTTTGTTATCTTGGATCGATCGAAATCAACCTATCTTCGAGCCACCTCGAGATAATATTAAGCTTTAAAAGGAATCCTCGCAAATATTGTGATTACCATCAAGCTTGGTTCATGAAACGAATGATTGTGCCGATTTAAAAGACTTCATTGAGAGAAAGGTACAAGGTGGGGCTTTAGTTCAAAGTATGTATCCGCGAGAACTAATCAACAAGAGGGCCGATGACTGTGTCGGCCATTTCAACCGATTCAAAGCAAGCATTGCTGGCGGAAGAGACGACTGCGAGGCATGTGATAGATGTCATCACCGGGTACTTACGCAAGCTCTTTGGAAAAAAAGCCTAAAGCTATTTGGATTTGGCCGTGTCGATTGGCGGGTACCTTCCCAAGATCGACAGACCTATCCGAATCTGATAATCTCCTTTCTTGATGAAGATTACCCCGGAAGTCATCGAACCGCATACGAGGATCATTAGTCTTGATTGCACAAGTAGGTTCGGTGGATATGAAGAGGATGATGGTAGATAATGGGTCTTCAGACATCACAGACGCCCACGCTTATCAAAGGATGAATCTGGACGGGCGAAAAATGGAAATAAGGCAGGAGGCTCCTCTTTATGGTTTCAGCAATGATCCAGTTAAGGTGGCTGGGACCATTGAGCTACCAGTCATATTCGGAACGGCCCCTCAACAGGTAGAAATTATTTGCAAATTTATGTTGTGCATGTAGATTCTGCTTATAATGCTATTTTGGGGAGGCCTACTTTAATTTCTTCACAAGCTGTAACATCAATACCTCATTTCAAAATCAAATTTCCTACGGCTCATGGGGTTGGGGAGGTGAAAGGAGATTTGGATCTGGCCAGAAGGTGTTACAGAAATGTTGTGATTACTTCGGGAGTGGGGGTATCGAAGCAGAAGCAGACCATGGCGATAGAGATCGAACCCTTCACCGAGAGTAGTTCCGAACCGTTGGTCATGCCAGCTGAAGAAACGGAGGAGATAGATCTCATCCCGGGCAAGGTGGACAAAACAGTGAAAATAGGTTGGTCTGCGGAACCTCTTCGGACGAACCTCGTGGAACTCCCGAGGTCTTATGTTGACATCTTGGCGTGGGAACCTCGGGATATGCGGAGATGGCGGGGATATTCTTTGAGCATCGATTGGAAGTGAGACCGTCAAAGAAACCCAATCTGGCGAAGAGGAGGATCTTTGCACTGGCGTCAACGGATCATAGATGAAGAGATTGCAAAAGCCGTTGGCGGTGACTTCATCTTTGAGATCAAACTATGATGGATAGCAAATGTGGTCTTTGGTCCGAAGCGAGAATGGTAAATAAGCGAGTCTGCATCGACTATCTTGATCGAACAAGGCTGTCTGGAAGGATTTCTACCACGCCCCACATCGATCAACTCATTGATTCCACTTGGGGGTATGCTTTATTAAGTTTTATGGATGCATTCTCCGGGTATCATCGGATCTCCATGTGCAAAGAGGATATACCAAAGGCGGCGTTCATTACGCATCGTTAAATTATATGCCTAAAAGAAAATGACTTTCTACTCATCATCGATGGGAGCCACATACCGGAGGATGATGAACCATATCTTCGGATATTAGTCAAGGGGAATATTGAGGTGTATGTGGATGACATGATTGTCAAAAACATGTTGGTGCATAAACATTTGGATGACTTAGAGGAATGCTTTCATACCATTCGTCATCACAACTTGAGACTGAATCCCACTAAGTGCACCTTCGGTTTGAAATTTGGTAAATTTCGGGTTATCTTGTCGATCAATGAGGAATTGAAGCCAATCCAGGAGAAGATTCAAGCGATCCTGAACATGAAGACTCCTCGGTCGTTTAAAGATGTTCAACGTCGTTTGGAAGGATTGCAGCTTTGCGGAGGTTCATGTCCAAGTCAGCAGAAAGATGTTTACCGTTTTTTGACACATTGAAAGGGCCGAAGAATGCAAAGACGTTCCAATGGACTTCAGAGTATGAAAACGCCTTTCAGAGCATCAAGTCCTACTTATCTTCTAGCCTTTCTTTGGTGAAGCCGTTCTCGCCGAGCCTCTATATTTGTACTTATCAATTTAGCTTCGTTGCCGGTGAGGAGCGGTTTTGGTGCGTGAAGTTGGAAATTTGACACCGGTTTATTATGTAAGCCATGTCCTTCGGATCTTTGAAACAAGGTACCCAAACATTGAAAAGTTTGCTTTTGTTTAATAAGCTGCTAATGAAAGCTTAGGCAATACTTCTAGGGTAGATTGGTAATAAATATATACAGATCGGCCTTTAAAAAGATTATGGGCAAACCAAAGGTATCGGGAGACTAAATTGCATGGACGATGGATTTGTCCCAATTCTTTATTGAATACCATCCCGAACCGCCATCAAAGGTCAAGCCTTGGTGATTTTGTGATTGAGTGCTCATTTTTGAAAGTTGATGAAGTCGTACGAGGTGAAGGATCTGACAGAGTAGTTGCCGATTCTTGTTGAAAGAGAGTTCATGGATTTGTCTGATGAGATGGGTCTTCTACTACGGACGTCGATTGGGCGAGGATTATCTTGTCGAGTCCGGAGGGATTCAAGGTGCAGCAGGCCATCAGGTTTCAGTTCAAAGCGACGAATAACGAAGCGGAATATGAGGCAGTACTTGCAGGGTTACGATTAGCGAAGAGTCTTGAAGTGCAGAGAATAGTCATCTTCAGTGATTCTCAGTTAGTCGTTAAACAATTCTCTGGGAATACGAAGCTCGAGGCCCTAGAATGATCAAGTATTTAGCAGAATTGAAAGAACGGCTTGAGATTTCCAATTCTACGAGTTTGAGGGGTCGGCGTAATAACAATTCCATTGTTGATGCTTCGCCAGACTAGCCACTGAGATGTTAATGTTTTGAAGGGTGGTGTGTACGGAAATTTTGCAACATCTAGTGTTCATCATGAAGTAGTGATGTGCATTGACCGAACCAACTGCTCTTTGGTTGACTCCATACCTAGAATATCTGGCGGATGGTGTCTTACCTTCGGATCGGATGCTTGCCAAGAAAATCAAGTACAAGAGTGCTAACTTTGTTCTGATTGATGGGGATCTTTTCGAAAGGGCCTTTCGTGTCCATTATTGAAATGTTTGACTCCATCCGAAGCTGAATATACTCTTCGGGAAGTGCATGAAGGCATTTGTGGTGACCATATGGCTGCTAAGTCATTAGCCTATAAGGTACTTCGTCAAGGGTACTACTGGCCTACCATCTTCAAGGAAGCGACTGAGTACGTCAAGAAGTGCGAGAAGTGCCAGCTCAACAGTCCAATATCGCATCAGCCACCAGAAGAGCTATACTCGATCTTATCTCCTATACCCTTTGCTGTCTGGGGGGTTGATATACTGGGTCCACTACCGAAAGCAAAAGGTCAAGTCTGTTTTGTTATAGTTGCCATAGACTATATAACCAAATGGGTAGAAACAAAGCCACTTAGGTCAATAACGAAACAGGAGTGTTTGAAATTTGTGAAAGAATCAATAGTATTCTGTTTTGGAATTCCTAAGGTGGTAGTATCGGACAATGGGCGTCGGTTTGTGGGATCGAAGTTTGAAGCATTTTTGATGAGCGGGGATCCAAAGACAGAAAGACTTGAGTGGCTCATCCTCGATCAAAGCAGACGAGTTGAAGTAACCAATAGAACGTCTTTGAATGGGATCAGCGTAGGTTGGACAAAGCTAAAGGCGATGGCGGAAGAGCTGCTAAGTGTCTTTATGGGCTTATCGAACTACTCAAGGACTACAACGGGATTCACCTTTCAGATTGGCCTATAATGCGATGCCTTAGTCGGTTGAAATTGGATCTCCAAGTCTTGAGTTAGTCATTTCGAGAGATCTACAACGAGGAAGAAATTTGAATGCCAATCTTGATTTGCTTGAACAAGTAAGAGAAATAGCCTTAATCAAATTGGCTACTATCGGTGAAGAGTGGCTAAGCATTATAATAAGGGGTAAAACTTGTGATTTGAAGTAGGAGATTTTGTCCTCGGAGAAGTCGAAGCATCTACACCGAGAACAGGAAAGGCGATGCCAAATTGGGAAGGACTATCTGAAATCTTTGAAGTTAAAGCGGGGACTTATCGGTTGAAGGCATTAGATGGGTCGATAATTAAAAATACTTGTACTTATTTGGCGAGCTTAGGAAGTACTTTGATGAGATTCAATATCGATATATCTAAGTATGTAAATGTTTACATCATCATCAATAAAAGTTCCTCTTTTCTCAAATTTTGTCTCTGTTGCTGCTCAGTTCATTGGTGTTAGGAGGATCGGGAGGACTCGCTGACCATTCGATGGTAGCCTCTTCGGCAGGTGGTCACTTTTGGCATTGTCAGGCCCTTCGGGGTAGGCAATTGTCGCCACTTAGACCTTGTCGGGGCCCGCCGTGGTAGGCAAGTGTCATCTTCAAGAGCGTTGTCGGGGCCTGCGTGCGCGGTGATTGTCGACACTTAGACTTCGTCAGGCCCTTCGTGGTAGGTGAATGTCATCTTTTAACTTCGTCAGGCCCTTTGTGGTAGGCGAATGTCATCTTAGACTTCTTCAGGCCCTTCGTGGTAGGGGAATGTCATCTTTTAACTTCGTCAGGCCCTTCGTGGTAGATGATTGTCATCTTTTGGTTCTATTAAGCCTTTCGGGGGTAAACAAACTCTCAATGAAGCAAATCATCTCTCACACTTGAGAATCGAATAAGTATCTCTTTATTTTATTACCTAAATTTTTTCTAAGTGTTGGGTTGAATGCCTCATCCTTTAACCTCACCATATCTCTGTTATATGACATGCTTAATTGTTAATTAACAATTTGAGTTGAATCCTTGAAGGATTTTTTACATTTGTCGGATGAATTCATATTCAAGTATTGATGTGAAGTAAAAATACACTGAAGTCATAAGGAAGAAGATCACTTTTCATTAATATCTCATCTACTTACAATATGGAAAATAAAAGAAAATTTTTACAAATGTTTTTAAATGAAACCAAGAAAAAACAAAAGTTATTGCTTCAGCAAAGCACCTCAAATCATCCTAAGAGTCGAGTAAGGATGGATCTATGTTGGCTTTGATCAACTTCTCTTACCATGACTTGGCGAGCTTCGTAACTTCCGTATAAATCTTCATGATTTTTCCATTGATTTCATCCGAGTTCGATACTCTTCATGATTTGTTTGCGAAGGGCATCATCGAGAGGAGGCCCAAGGTCGAAGAGCCTTGAGTTCTCGGATTTCTTCTTCGAGCTTCTGTCGTATGTTCATCTGACGGGTTTCTTCCCGCTCCAGCTTATGAATCGTCTTGGTTAAGAGCATAGAATTAGCCATCAGCTCCTTGATCTTGTCCATCCTTATTTCACTCCTCTGAACTAAGTCGACGTTCATCTTGACGATCTCTACATGTTATGCTTTAGTCGACTTCAGTTCTTCCTTGGAGGCCGTCACGTCTTCCTTGGCTTGGGCCAACTCTTTCTGAAGTCCTTCATTTGTATGAAGGATGCCTTCACATTGGGTCTTTTTTCGAGCAAGGTAGATTTGGGATGGAGTTCTCCTTCCTCATCGCTTCTTCTTACGATTCAAGATCGAGAGATCTTGGGCGCTTGAGCCCGAATCGACATTTTATGCATGCATGTTCAGTATTATTTGATCAGTTTCAGATATATGAGTACGAAGATAAGTATGGAAATAAAGGAGAGAATCATTTACCTTCGCCAAGTAGCTCATGCCTTCGCTAAGCAAATCCCCATTTGAACTGTTCCCAAATCGATGGTCATCGGTCTCACGAACGAAGGCCTCGAACAGTTGAAAAGGGAAGTTGGCATTAAATCGGGGCCACATGGTTGGAGAGGCCATGGCATCATGCTGAAATTCGGTGGTCGTTTGTCTTGGAGGAGAGGGCATAGATTGATTGCGAACCGGCGAGGGATCCGCATGTACCGTTTCTAAAGAAGGAGATCGGGCAGGAGTAGGCTCGGGGTGGGGAGAAAGAAGAGAGAGGTTACACCTAATTTGGTTATCGAAGGTTGTTTTCTTTTTCGGGATAAGAAGGGATGATGATTCATTTCATTGACGTCGGTGTTTGGTTTTCGGTTGGGATTGTCGGGGGATTGGCCGTCGAAGACGTTGGAATTCGAAGTTCTTCGGCGGTGAGTGGAGTTATCTTTGACCTTAGCTTCTTAACACGAAGAACTTTCGCCCTATCGCATATAGGTATGTCAAGCAAGCTCCTTTTAGTTGGACTTGATTCAGAAGGTGCAGTAACGGGGTCAGTTGGAGGAGTTGATTGTGGGTTTGCTTCGGGAAGAATCTCCTCGTTGCTTTCAGGATTTATCTCGCGATGGATAGTTCTGGTTTTTTTAACAGCTTTCTTCCTTCGGCGAGGTCTGAGGGTTTCTTCGGGAATGAGAGGCTCGTCGACTTGAGTTCATCATTACGAAGGAAATGGTTGGTGGATCGGATAGGGGGGTCGGTTCGGAAGGCATTGAGTAAAATCTAGTTACTGACGCAAGTATCGTGGTCGATAAGTAATAAAGTGATAAGTTGAGTATCGTTCCCGGAATTCTAATTAATAAATTCCAACTACTAATACTATATCAATTCAATTTTATTCAAACAATGAGAAATTGCGATTTTACGAATCATTAACTCAAAATTAAACACTTAAAGATCTTTGTCTTAAGATAAACAATTAACTAAGCTATTACTTGAGTGAATGACTTAGGTAGGTAAATATTAAGACTTCAATATCCCCAATTATGAATTATAAATCGGTTATCTAATCATCCCAATTATTATGTCTCATGGATTGTTAATGAGGAATTTTCAAATGCCAAAAGCCCTCTTCCAGTGATCGATTGACTTCTATTTAACCCTTGATTAACCTTGCTATATTCTATGCAAAACAATTGGATTAAACTCTTTCCGGTCCCAATTCCTTATATATGTTACATGCATGTGACAGATATTTCCATTCAATTCACAAACCTAATTATTTCTGAGTGTAAATAACTAAGTCACATGTTATCATGTCTAGTTCTAACCCTAGAATTCCTCTCCCGATTCCTTACAGAGTAACACTGATAATTATTGGCCAAATAATTAATCACTAAAATCAAACATGATAAACAATCCACTTCAACATAAATAATTATAATGACAGAATAACTAAGTTATAATCATAAAAGGTTCAATTGAAATCTTAATTAAAGAACTAGTTCATCACGGAAATAAGAATCATTAATTGTTGACAAATCATCCTTAAAGAATTACAAATTAAAAATAAGGAGAAAAAGAAGAAACTCTGTAGCCAATCCTGAATCTCCAAGTAATCTCCTGTAATCTTCAATGGAAAAGCTCCTTCAATACTCCTCGAAAAATAAATCCAATCCCCTTTTTTAACTCAGCAATTAGTTTCTTTTTATAGTCTCCCCCAATCCTCTTCCAATTAGGTTTTTTATTAGCCTTAATAGACAAATTAAGTCCAACCGGAAGTCAAAGCGCTTAATCCAAATTCAAAGCAAGTAGAGGGCTCGGTAGCCCGTATTTGAAGGTAGGTAGATAATTTCAGTAGCCCATTTTGGACTTCTTTGAAATTACCAAATTGCCATTCAATGCTTGAAATTCCCATAATTGCCCTTCCAGCTTCCAAATCTGCCAAACAAGATATAAACACAATAAAAATGCTACTAAATAACTTAAGAATGCAATAATTTAAGTCTAAATATATCCGAATTATGGGTATACTACCCATTTATCAAAGACTCTTCGGTAGGAAGTTCTTCACTCGCCTCCGTAGTCTTCCCTGCTAGAAGGTCTCCCAATTCTTTCACTTCCGAAGAAGTTGGTTTGATCAGAGACACTGCAAATAACTGTAAGACCCCGAATTTTATGAAATAAAAGTATTCAATTTTTCTTATAATTATTATTCAGTAAATGGTTAAATTGATAAAAGTTTAAAGTTATGGGTGAATTATGCAAATTTTACACAAAATACTGTGATGGTATAAAATATTCATTGTTGTTAGGAGAATATTCGTTTGGTCGTGGAATATTCTTTACATTTGGTGAATATTAAATGCGACGGCCTTTGACCATTTATGGGCCCCATAATGTAAGAATAAGCTTGGGATAAAGAAAAAGACAAATTAAAGTTTTTATAAATAGCAGGCGTAGTAGTTCTTAATGTTAACATTGGAATACCCGGGTGGGTAAAGTAAAATGTCTGGCGTTGTTCTTGAGACCATTTAAGACCTTAGGCGCTTAGGTTTTAAGATACCCCTTGAGGCGTATTTGCTCAAGTAACACAGCCCAAAACAAGACTAGTCACCTGTATATTATCATTATTATTTATATATATATATATATATATATATTATTTTATTTTTATTTTTTTATAGATGGATGGTTGGTGAGTGCGTTTTCGCTCCATCTCACGCTTGTGTTTATGGGGAGTGGTTCCCTCAACCCACCACAAGACTCAACATTTGTTTTTTTATTATATTTTTTTTTATATTCCAAATGTTTCCCCCCAAACTCGAGTTTATGCATGAATTGGTCTCATCTAGTTATTCAAATTGTTCTTCCATATCACTAGCAATCCCCCTTTAGAACTCTATTCTACAACCATTTAAACTATCATAGCTAACATGGTGCGTTTTATTTCAAAGTGCCTTCTTATAATATCAATGTCAAACAGATAAAGATCCAATTCAAGTCACGAAAATCATATCACCGAATCAACAATCCTTACTAGGCGTGTTCATGCAATTCTACTTTCATCATTGGCCCCGGATATCGCACTCTCAAAAGCTGGAATTAACATGCAATCCTAAATGCAACTTTACTACTAATCAATCCACAAACTAATAACAAACTACAATCTGGTGAAAATAAAAGCGTAACCACCCCAAACTTAGCTGAAGCAATGTCACCATGCGAAAAAATAAGTCAAAATAAAGCAGAGGACTTCCACGGCGAATTTATTCTTACGGGGAGCATCATCGTCTCGCTCATCTCTTGATCGGACGGAAATCTTGGCGTAAGCGGGGCCGTAGGGAAATGGCTAAGTGGAGCGGCGGGATGGGTCGGATGGTGGTGCGTTACGTGCGACAAATTGGTCAACTAAATACTTGAAAATCACGTCTTGGCGTTCGATAAGCGCACATTATGGGACTTAATGTTGTAAAACCGGCCCGTCATCTCCATTTGGGCGACCGGGGACCACACCTCGATGGCGGCCGAGGGGCCGTAAGGAAGGAGGGGAGCACGAGGTGGTGGGGCTTGTGGAGAGCGTAGCGTGGGGATAATGAAACCCGGTCCCCTAGGGTGATTAAGCATGCCGGACCACACTTTATAACGACGGATCAAGTTGTGGTCCAACAGGCATAGGAGTTTGAATCATCTCGTCGATTTCCATTTGACCCCAAACTTAGCACATAAGACGCAGATCGGGACGGATGTGGTAACCCTCACGTGGTCCCATGGCATGAGATCTTGTGAGCATCGATTCTTTGAATAAGATGGCCGACATCGATTCTTAGGCCTTGTATGATGGAGTATAATATAAGACACTTTCTTTGGTGGCGTGACTCACATGTATGCGAGGCATTAATTTGCAGCGTATGAAGGCATACCATGCCTTTCCATATAGGCGAGGTGAGACAATGGGAAGGTCATGCCGCCACGCCATGGATGGACCAAGTAGTGCCCGGTTGACACGACTCTCGAATAATCTTTTCATAGTCCGGCCTATCACTCACTAGCTGGCGCGGCATATTCATCATGAAGGCCCTCTAAGGGTAGTTGATAGCATCCATTGATATCCTCCTCGCCAAATTCCACGGTCTTTACCTCGACAAACACCCCATAATGGTCATGCTCGAGTGCAAGTTGGCATAGAATTCTTTGACCACTGCAATCATCTTCTGCTATGTCAGTCGTTCGGTGAGGCGAACCGGTTTCGTTCAAAGAATCATCTTCGCTATGTCTCCATCCTTAGTTTGATCGGGAATGGAGACCCGTTCGGGGACTAATAAGCGGGTGGCCATGCGGTACAGAAGCGTTTCTTGAGCCGCATAACACTAACAAAACGCCTTTCTTTGTCAAATTTTGGCGGGGAAGTTAAGCGGCCGGACCACGAGCTTCGATGACGTTTGGATGTCATGTCGAGAATTCGCAAATAAAAACATACTCATAGTTTAGCTTTAAAAGAATGTACGGTTGGATAAATGTGCGCCTAGCGATACATAGAAATTGTATAAAATACTGGTAGTGTGAGAACGCAGGTGGGGGTGAGGCATGAAGCTGGCGAGTATGCAAGTTGCACATGATTATTGAGTCGGACAATTTGTCAAACACCTAGGCAAAGAATCGAGAACTTGTTGATCCATTATTAATTCCACTCTATTCATGCCATGCATTTAGCGTGCGTGAGTCTCGTGTGTAGGAGTCGTCAAACAACAATGCGTTATCTATGTGCTCCATTAGATTTCCAGATGACAAGAATAACGAATGAAGAACATCTTAATTAGCAATAGTTGAAATACACATCAAATCATACCTTTTGCTACTTTTAAAGAAGTTGGAGGGTAGAATTGACACACAAGATGCAGGGCGACCAATATGGAAGGAAGGATTGATGCGTGGTGGATGGGTGGAAGACAATTATCCAAAGTTTAATGACTTTGTGCTATGGAGATGGAGAGAGGGGGACCTGACTGTCACGTGCTTGCGTGGGGAAGAGAGTGGGCTAAAAGGCACGGTCGAGGGTTTAAAATACCAGAGCTGATTCTCGACTTTCAGCCAATGGGTAGCTGGGTTTAAGTTGTATGGGAGTAAAAGGGTACTGAATGACAGAGTCGAGTGAGATGGGATGGCCGGGGCTGGGATTGAACCAGAAGCGGTGGCCGGGGCCGGGCCTTGTTTTCACTTTCGGAGCCTAGCCAGGAGGGCGCTATGATCCTTAGTGATGTGGTGGCCGGGCGCTGGGATTTCACACATGTGTAAGCGTGCATACCGGACCCGGTGTAGGAATTAGTTTAGTAAACTTGGAGTCTTCTCTACTAAAAAATACTTGATGAAAATAAGAAAAGTTTAACTCTAAGAGGCATAAAATCAAATAAAACGAAAAAGTTATGGAATTGCATGGGTTGCCTCCCAAGAAGCGCTTGTTTCTGATCGTCGGCCCGACTTTGCGGTGTTGGTCGGGTTGTCCCTTTGGGTCTAAGAGTCTTTGGGACCGTAGTAGCTTGATGTTCGATTGGTCCGCTCAATAGTGTTTCAGGCGTTGACCGTTGACCTTGAATGTACGCTTTGAATTCGGTTCCTCAACCTCAATGTTTAGTGTGGAGTAGCAGATATGACTACAAATGGTCCGAGACCACTGGATTTCAATTTTCACGAAATAGACGCTTGGCGTGAGTTGAGCAGTAGTACTTGATGGCCGTGCTTGAATGTTCTATCGAGAATTTTTTATCGTGCAAGCTTTGACTTTCTCCTTGTATAGCTTAAGCGTTTTTTCGTGGCGTTGAACTGAATTCATCCATCTCGTTCAAGCTGCGATATGATTTTTTTCACTTTGCTTCTAGATCAAAGTTTAATTTCCGAATGGCCCGGTGTACCTTTGTGTTCCATTTCGACGTAGAAAGATGACACGCCTTTCCAAATACCATTACATGCGGGGACATGCCGATCGGGTTTTGTCTTGTTTGTTCGATAAGCCCATAGGCGTCGTCAAGACGCCTTAGCGCCCAATCTTTTCGTGACGGATTGACTACTTTTTCCAGGATCCTCTTAACTTCCCGATTCGACACCTCTGCTTGGCCATTGGTTTGTGGGTGATATCACATTTGCAATTTTATGATGAACTCCATATTTTACAAGCAATTTAGTGAAGCTGCTTTGTTACTGAAGTCGTTCCTCATCACTTATTATAGCCCTTGGTGTCCCAAATCTGGTAAAATGTTCTTCTTTAAAAATCGGGTGACAACGTTGGCATCATTCGTGGGTAATATTTGCGGCTTCTACCCATTTGGAAACATAATCATCGCTAATAAGATATAATGATTATTAGCGAAGATGGAAATGGTCCCATAAAGTCGATACCCCACGCGTCGAATAGTTCCACCTCTAGAATTGTGTTAAGTGGCATTTCATTCTGACTTGGAGATATTACTACAGCGTTGGCATCGATCGCATTTTAGCACAAAGAGATAAGCATCTTTGAATAAAGAGGGCGAGAAGAATCCGATTGTAGTACTTTGGGTTGCATACGATCGATCTTTGGAATAATGACCTCCGTAATCGAGGAGTGACGGTGGCCTAATATCTATCCATTTCTTCGTGAGGTACACAACGTCTTATCATTTGATCTGCATACATGCTTTAAATGAAATGGTTCATCCCAAAAGTATTGTTTCAGTATCGTGGAGAAACTTCTCCGTTGTTGTGATGTCAAATCCGTGGTAACACCTTGGCAACCACATAGTTGACATAGTCAACATACCAAGGCAATATGGTAGTTACCGGGACGATTGCTCATCCGAAAATTCTTCATTAATCAACGAGTTGTCTTCTTTGCGTTCCTTTTTATTTTCCAACCGAGAGCGGATGATCCGCCACTTGATTTTTACGTACCTTTTCGTCCGGATCTCGGATCAAATTCTTGTAACAATGATACCCAAGTATTAATCGTGGTTTAGCATCTTTCTTCTCAATCGGATATTTAATAATTTGAATGATCGATGTGAGACAATTACCTTAGTCTTGAGGAGATAAGCTCTGAATTTATCAAAAGCAAACACCACCGCAAGTAATTCCTTTTCGGTTGTTGTGTAGTCAATTTTGGGCATCCGTCAATGTCTTACTAGAGTAGTAGATAGTATGAAAAATCTTATCATGTCGTTGTCCAATCTGGCTCCCCACTGCGTAATCATGGCGTCAAGACATCAATTGAGCGGTAAAGACCAATCGGGTCTTCTGATGATTGATCACGAGACCAATTTCTTCTTTAATACCTCAAATGCCTCGATGCATACGATCCATCTTAAGCGGTACATCTTTCTCCAAGAGTGAGCATAGGGGTTTGAGATTTTGAAAAATCTTTAATAAAGCGTCTATAGAACCCTGCGTATCCCGAAAGCTCAAGAATGCCTTTTTACGGATGAAGGAGGAGGCGGTTTCTCAATTATATCAACCTTCGCTCTATCCACCTCCAATCCGGATCGCGGAAACCTTATGTCTCGAGAATAACCCCTTCTTGTACCATAAAATGACATTTTCCCAATTAAGTACCGAGTTAGTCTCCACACATCTTTTAACACCAAGATCAGATTCTTCAAACACGAGTCAAAACTATCGCCAACACGGAGAAATCATCCATGAACACCTCTAAATTACGCTTTCGACCATATCGGAAAAGATTGCCATCATCTGACGTTGAAAGGTCGCCGGCGCATTACATAAACCAAAGGACATACTGGCAGGAATGCAAAGCGTCTGCGTATGGACATGTGAGCGTGGTCTTTTCTTGATCTTAGGTCTTTATGGCAATTTGATTGTACCGAATATCCATCTAACAGACGGTAGAATTGATGTCCGTAACACGTCCAACATCGATCAATGAGCAGCAGAGGAAAGTGATCCTGCGTGTGGCTTTATTCAACTGCGGTAATCCATACATCTCTCCACTGTATATGATTCTAGTTGGGATAAGCTCATGCGCCGTTTTTACCACAGTCATGCCCCCTTTTTTTTGGTACACCGCATGCAGGACTTACCCATGGTATGCGAGATTGGGTAGATAATCTAAGCATCCAACCATTTTATAATTTCCTTCTTCACCACCTCTTTCATAATGGGATTTAACCTTCGTTGCATCTCAATGGTTGGTTTTGATCCTCTTCCATTAAAATCTTATGCATCTGAAAGATGGGCTAATACCTCGAATGTCGCTATAGTCCACCCAATCATTTGTTTTGAACTCGCCTTGAGAACTTCGTAGCAATTTTTCTTTTTGGGTGTCGATTAACGTTGTAAAACAATAATTTGGTAAGTCGAGAGTCTTTCCCTAGGTAAGCATATTCAAGATGAGAGGGGAGTGGCTTTAATTCCAACACCGGTGGCGCTTTATCGAGGGTTTGCACTTTTTACCTTCCGTTTAGGCCTTTCGAGGGTGTCGAATGGTTGATTATTTTTCGGTAGAATGATGGTGTGTTCAGCCATTTGACTGCTTCATTATCTGCATCAAGACTATCATTATGCCATTCTAACCATCATGGATTCTATCGGATCCTACGAGTAATTCACAACAAATCTTGTGATTCACTATCTCCTCCATTACATCCACCCGCAAACACTCACCTTTTTCCTTTGGATCGACATTGCTTTAAACACATTGAAAGTGACACATTGATTGATAAATCAACTCTCATCGTCAATTCTCCTTTTTGCACGTCGATTAACGTTCTCCAGATTCTTGCTAAGAATGGTCGTCCGAGAATGATGGGAAGTTCCGTATCTCGCTTCCACAATCAAGATAACGAAGTCTCTTTGGAAAGATGAATTTATCCACCCCTTACTAATCGTCTTCAACGATACCTCGTGGATATATAAGCGATCGGTCTCGCTAACGATGGCCCGATATTTGTCGGTTTTGGTACTTGGAGCGAATTGATGGTAGGTGATAATGGCATCAAATTAATCATCGGCCCCAAATCACACGGCGCTTCCCGGCGATTACCAATGTCGCATGGAATGAAAAAGCTACGGATCTTTCAACTTAGGAGGTAACATTACGAATAATTCTATTTACATTCTTGATTAGCGCCTTTAATTTCAAAATCCCAGTTTCCTTTTCTTTGATAAGACATCCTTCATGAACTTAGCGTAACTTCGGCATTTGTTCTAAAGCTTGGGTGAATGGGATGTTGATATGCAATTTTTTAAAATATCCAAAAATCTTAAAAAAGCGCTTATCTAACTTGGATTTCTGAAATCTCTGTGGATATGGTATGGGTGGCATTGTTGTAGATGACCCGTGCATTTTCTCTCTCCTATTTCCTCTTTATCTTTCCGGTTTCCACAACTTCTTACATTTTTGGTTGTTGCGTTATCCCCTTGTCCTTATCCTTAGCTTGTTTTGCGCTCCTTTCCACGCCGTAAGAAGATTATCGCTGCGGTGCTCATTCTGCCGGTTATTTACGTATCACTCGGGCGTTCTAGTGGGCGGGTATTCAATCGTGTCTTTATTTGTCCCAATTGATTTTCAGATTCTTTAACGATGCCCCATGGCTTTGCAACGTCATATCTAATTGATTCAATTTCTTGTCTTGTTCCTCGTTCTTTTTGTCGGAGGCTCTAATAAATTTTTCCAAGGTCGCTTTGACTTGATACCCTACGGTTGTTGAGGTTGATTTTGGAATCGAGAGGTGTGTTGTTGTTCAGGTGGTTGGCTGACTTGATTGTTACTCCATGAGAACCACGGATGATTCTTCCAACTGGATTATAGGCATTTTGGGTAGGATACGGTTGAGTTGAGCGATTATAATTTTCTCTGAACTGTCTTTGATTAGAATTTATGGCACATTGATCCATGAAGATAACCCCCAAAGACACAACTCACAAACCATCGCTACTTTGTGTGTGGCTTGTGGATGCCATATTTCTATATCTTGCTATTGCGATCCACTTGTCTTTATTAATCTTTGTTAGCAGCGTCCACTTCATATTTTCTAATGCTTTTGGATGGTTGGTCCTCGTCATGGGGCCTTTAATAGTTGTTGGTGGCCATTGTTTCTAACAATTGATCGCCTCATCAAAATTTTTTGGACATAATCGCTCCTCCATTGCTGCGCATCAATATACTAGACCTCGTGGATGCGTGCAAACCATCACAAAATATCCCTAATTGCATCCCTGCGGAATTCCATGATGAGGGCACTTACAGACATATCCTTAAACCTTTCCCACGCCTCATATAACGATTACGACTCAAGTTGTGCGAAAGTATGAATGTCGTTAGTAGTTTTGCCGACTTATTTGGTGGGAAGAACTTAGCTAAAAATTTTTGAGCTAAGTCATCCCATGTGGTGATTGAACCGGGAGGCAGAGGAGTGTAGCCGACTTCGTGCTTTATCTTTTAAAGTAAGCTGGAACATCCTCAACCTTATAAGCGTCTTCCGATACATTGTTAAATTTGAAGGTATCGCAAACTTCAAGAAACTCAAGATATGTTCATTAGGATCGTCATCGAATTACCCCAAATTGGCATGTGATACAGTAGCATACGAATTGATCCGGTTTTATCTAAAGCTGCTCGCATTGATTGCCGATCTCTTAATACTTGATCAGTAAATCTGTAACATTTGCGCGGGCGTAATCCCTAAGTGATTTTTGTTCGATTTCTCGCCATGTTCACGAGTAATTCTTGGGTTGTCGAGTTCTTCTTCCAAATGTATCACCTCACTATTCAATTGCCTTTATGCGGAACTTCTTCTCAAGGTTGTCTCATATCGTGAAGTTCCTTTCTAGCTTTCGATCTAAAGTGTGCATACACGAATTCTCGCCAATCAAGAAGAAAGATTAAGTAGTGTTCAAATTAAAATTGAATTGATTATAACTAATATGAAATTAATATTAATAAAAAGTCCCAAACAATGGCGCCAAAAACTTATTGAGTAAAATCTAGTTACACACAAGAAAGACCTAGTATATCGTGGTCAACAAGTAATAAAGTGATAAGTTGAGTATCGTTCCCACAGGAATTCTAATTAATAAATTCCAACTACTAATACTATATCAATTCAATTTTATTCAAACAATGAGAAATTGCGATTTTACGAATCATTAACTCAAAATTAAACACTTAAAGATCTTGTACTTAAGATAAACAATTAACTAAGCTATTACTTGAGTGAATGACTTAGGTAGGTAAATATTAAGACTTCAATATCCCCGATTATGAATTATAAATCAGTTATCTAATCATCCCAATTATTATGTCTCATGGATTGTTAATGGAATTTTCAAATGCCAAAAGCCCTCTTCCAAGTGATCAATTGACTTCTATTTAACCCAGATTAACCTTTGCTATATTCCTATGCAAAACAATTGGATTAAACTCTTTCCGGTCCCAATTCCTTATATGTTAAATGCGTGACGAGATATTTCCATTCAATTCACAAACCTAATTATTTTAGTGTAAATAACTAAGTCACATGTTATCATGTCTAGTTACAACCCTAGAATTCCTCTCCCAATTCCTTACAGAGTAACACAATAATTATTGGCCAAATAATTAATCACTAAAATCAAACATGATAAACAATCCACTTCAACATAAATAATTATAATGAGAATAACTAAGTTATAATCATAAAAGGTTCAATTGAAATCTTAATTAAAGAACTAGTTCATCACGGAAATAAGAATCATTAATTGTTGACAAATCATCCTTAAAGAATTACAAATTAAAATAAGGAGAAAAAGAAGAAACTCTGTAGCCGATCCACGAATCTCCAAGTAATCTCCTGTAATCTTCAATGGAAAAGCTCCTTCAATACTCCTCGAAAAATAAATCCAATCCCCCTTTTCTAACTCAGCAATTAGTTTCTTTTTATAGTCTCCCCCAATCCTCTTCCAATTAGGTTTTTTTATTAGCCCTTAATAGACAAATTAAGTCCAACCGGAAGTCAAACGCTTTAATCCTATCAAAAGCCGGTAGAGGCTCTCGGTATTATTTGAAGGTAATCTCAATTTCAGTATCGCCATTTGGACTTCTTTGAAATTACCAAATTGCCATTCAATGCTTGAAATTCCCATAATTGCCCTTCCAGCTTCCAAATCTGCCAAACAAGATATAAACACAATAAAAATGCTACTAAATAACTTAAGAATGCAATAATTTAAGTCTAAATATATCCGAATTATGGGTATACTACCCATTTATCAAAGACTCTTGGTGGGAAGTTCTTCACTCGCTTTCAAGTAGTCTTCCCCTCTTTAGAAAGGTCTCCCAATTCTTTCACTTCCGAAGAAGTTGGTTTGATCAGAGACACTGCAAATAACTGTAAGACCCCGAATTTTATGAAATAAAAGTATTCAATTTTTCTTATAATTATTATTCAGTAAATGGTTAAATTGATAAAAGTTTAAAGTTATGGGTGAATTATGCAAATTTTACAAAAATACGCAATGGGCTATAAAATATTCATTGTTGTAGGAGAATATTCGTTTGGTCGTGGAATATTCTTTACATTGGTGAATGAATATTAAATGAATTGTAAATGACCATTTATGGGCCCCATAATGAGAATAAGCTATGGGATAAAGAAAAAGACAAATTAAAGTTTTTATAAATAGCAGGCGTAGTGGTTCAAGAATTAACATCATTGGAATACCGGTGGGTAAAGTAAAAAAATGTCTGGCGTTGATGCGATGGGACACGGTATTGCACCAATTATTGATTCTTACGTAAGAAGGCACTACTCAATAATTGTTACGATAATTCTTATTCGATATTTTATTGATTCAATAATTGCTTTGCGTTGATATTTTATTTTATTTTGATAATTGTCACTTTATCGATTATCTTCCATTATCGAAGCAATAATTCATATTATCTGAATAATATTATTAGATAACATTATTGGCAATGTCTAGAAAGTTACGTCAAGGAGAAGTTTGGTCACCTAATTGCAGTAGATAAGGAGAAATTCTTATTGGAAAGCCCCTCTTTCCCTTGAGGCTGCACTGGTTATCGATAATGTGTTTACGTAATATTATTTTTGAATAATTAATTATTGATTTATATGATGAGGAAATATTGATTTTATGAGGATATAGATGGAAAATTTTTAATGTGACAATTGTTGAAAATTAATATTTTATCTTTTTACGATAAAATAATTGATTAAATATATTATTTTAATAATATATTAATGATGATATTTTTACGATGAATGTGGGATATATGAGTATATGTGGAGGAGGAGTATTTTGTTACCAAAAATATTTAAAGCATGTTTTATATGTCGGTGGACCCCATTTCTTGACTGAAATTTGATTATAGACTATAAAATTGTCCGTTTGTGAATTTTGGTCAATTTCTGTTTGGAATTTGGAAAAATTTTCTTCTGCAAAGTTGTAGAGAATTGAATTTTCTATAAAAACCAGCGAGATTTGAATTTTCTGACAAAAAGGCTATTTATTGTGAATTATTGAAGTTCTGGATTAATTAATTATTATTTTTTTGGAGTTTTAAATTAATTAATTGAGAAAAACATTTTTTTAATGTGTGGGCATATTTAACACATGGTTAGTTGCTGAAATTGGTTGATGCTAGGTGTGCGTGAAGATATATATATATATATTAATATTTTAATAAATTTTACGCTTTTGGTGTTCTAAGCGATTTCTATAAATAGAAAGTCTTGGGTTATAATTGAAATTCACACCGGCTGAAGTTTTCTCTCTCTATATTATCGGCGTATTCTTGTGAGTATTTTTAGTATACTTTGAGTATTGCTATATCGGTGCAAGTTAGATTCGGCGTTATTCCGATTAAATCTCTACTTTCTTTTAAGGTAAGGGATAATAATGGATTTTAAGGGTTATTATTTCGAAATTCTTCTGAACCTTCAAAATTCTGGAAAAAATTGAAATGATAATTTGATGAGTTTTATTGATTGTGTCAAAAAATGGCGATTTTTGGATGTATATATTAGGAGTTATGGATTTTATGAGAAAAGACTATTTTAAAAGTAACTGCTTATAACTCATTGTGATTAACTCCAAAATTGATGAAATTTTTATTGTGAGTACACCTATATAATATCAGTATACCGTGTAAATTTCAAAATTTTTGGATAAAAGTACAATTTATGATAAATGTCTGAATATTCGGTGGTTTTGGCCATATGAAAAATAGTAAATGAATTTTAAAAATTTTGAGAAAAATATATATTCAATATGGGACTATATTCTTCTAAATCTCAGAAAAGAAATATTTTTAGAACTGATTTGGTATTTTTCATGAAAATGTTCTAGTTATGAGTAAATGAATTAAATATGTTATGTGAATTAAAAAAATTGGAAAATATGATTTTATGGCTTGAAAATTATATATGAGATATATGCAGATTTTTGATGAGGGTTTTGGCTATTGGTGATGAAATCTTATGAGGTTGGCATTTTAAGATGATTAAATGCATTTATTAGTAAAGTGTAAACAATTAAAATAAATTGTTTATAAGTTTAAGAAATGATTAAAATATTGTGGTAGTATTAATAATATTAGATATGAGATTATTAAGTGATTTATAATATTTTGATTAAGTTGTTATGAAATCATTGATTTGTGAATCTTACTCTTGAGATTAAATCTATATGTTGATTATATTATTTTTATATAACATTCTTATAACCCTAATGATGATATTTCTCTTTGACTTGAGTGTAAAGATGGATAGATTATTGGTATGATCGTGACTATAGGTTCTCTTTGGCTAGTAGTGCAAACTTGAATTGTTATTTGGTATGATCATGACCATTGAATTTATAATTGAATATCTTTTAGCTTAAGTCTGAAGGTGAATTGATCAACATATATGGTTATAATTATGGGTTATATAAATTACGAAATGATTATGTATTTCTTTGAGATATGAATATCTTTGAGTGCAGTAGTGCAAAGATGACTTGTTGATGAATATCTTTGGCTGTAGTAGTGCAAAGATGAATTGTTGATGAATATCTTTGGGTGCGTAGTGCAAAGATGACACAGTAGTTGAATATCTTTGGGCTGTAGTGCAAAGATGAGCTGTTGATGAATATCTTTGGCTGTAGTGCAAAGATGAAGCTGTTGATGAATATCTTTGGCCCGTAGTGCAAAGATGAATTTATTAGTATGATTATGAGCGAGGCGTGATTTGGTATAACCATGATCTTTGATATTTCGGGTAAAGACAAGTGATGAAAATTATCTTAGATCACTGAATGAGAAAAGGAATTTAGAACTACAATTACGATTACGAGTTATACATGTGATTGTGGGATGAGGAATTGTTGATTGATGTCACGAGGATAAAACATTGTTGGTGGACTTTTAACATGGAGAAGATAATAGACTTTATAGTCTATTTGACTCTTCTAATGGATTGCTCGTTCACCGCAACTATGGTTGAAAAGTTTTATCATCTACCATATCTTCTAAATCTCGATTTATTCTTTGTTGAAGGCTATTGATAATTTATTTATCTTTAGTCATGATATTTTTTCTTGAGCTAGTTGTGTTTCACCATTTTGCTTCACAATTCCTTTCGGGGTAATAAAAGTGTATTTGGGTCGGCGGGAGAATAACAAGGAATAGAAGCGGTGGTCTATAGATGTTGAGGTGAGGTGAATTTAACTTGGAAGGGTGTTTTCCACTATCATATAAGATGTCTAATGACATACAACCTCGTGTCATCATAAAAGGCAGGGGTTGTCTTTAATCCACTTTTTTGAGTATATTTACAAGCACTACTACTATATAATCTTGGTGTTTGTTTGGAGTATAATACCCAATTAGAGGCGGTGGAGATAATGATATGTCGAAGAAGACTCACCATTGGGAAGAATATGATAGTAATCTTCTCATTTTTCTTTGGGGGTCTATTAGGTTAACCAAGGATAATCATGTGGCCATATGATATCTATCATAACCTAGAAGCATGGCCTCCCGTATACGAAGGTTTCTTGAGCACTTCCCAAAGATTCTAATTTTTAAAACAGTTTTCGACTATACCTTTATGTAAGGTGTCATTATGAGATGCTGTCCACGGTTGGGACATGTGTCACATATGTGTTGTTGTATTTTGCACGACAATTGTTGTAATAAAGTTGTAGTTATTTTCTGTACCATGTATTTGGCGATTCGAGAATGGGTTGGATGGAATGGACCTATTTTGGGGTTATTCTGATAGCTTTGTAAGACCCGAATTTTATGAAATAAAATTATTCAATTTTTCTTATAATTATTATTTGATAAATGTTAAAATTGATAAAAGTTTAAAGTTATGGGTGAAATATACAAATTTTACAAAACACATGATGGCTATAAAATATTCATTGTTGTCGGAGAATATTCGTTTGGTCGTGGAATATTCTTTTTGTCGGGAATATCAAATCTGACGGCCTTTGATCATTTGTGGGCCCCATGCGGAATAAGCATCGGATGATGAAAGCGACAAGTTTGAGTTTTTACAGATTAACACTTTTGGAATACACGGTGGTTAAAATACAATAATACGCGTTGTTGCGATGTAGCACGATATTACGGTATTTTTGAATTATTGATTCTTACGTAAAAAGGCACTACTCGATAATTATTCAGAAATTCATTCAATATTTTATTTTATTGATTCGATAATTCTTTGCGTTGATATTTTATATTATTGTTGTTTCAAAAATTATCAACTTTGCACAATATTTCTCATTATCGGATCAATAATTCATTATTATTTGAATAATATTATTAGATAGCATTATTGGTAATGTCTAGAAAGTTACATCGAGGAGAGGTTTGGTCACTAATTGCGGCAGCGGTAAAAGAAATTCTTATTGGAAGCCCCTCTATCACAGGAATGGCACGGTTGTCGATCTTGTGATTACGTAATATTATTTTGAATAATTAATTATTGATTATTATGATAAAGAAAATATTTATTTTATGTGGATATAGAAGGAGGAAAATTTTAATGTGACAATTGTTGAAAATTAATATTTTATCTTTTTACGATAAAATAATTTATTTAAATATATTATTTTAATAATATATTAATGGTGATATTTTTATAATGAATGTGGGATATATAAGTATATGAGGAGGAAGAGTATTTTGTGGCATTAAATGTTTAATACATGTTTTGTGTGTCGGTGGACACAATTCTTGACCGAAAATTTATTATAGACTGTAAAATCGTCCGTTTGTGGATTTCGGATAATTTCTATTTGGAATTTGGAAAAATTTTCTTCTGCAAAGTTGTAGAGAATGGAATTTCCCATGGAAAGTCGCAAGTTTTGAATTTTTCAGATAAACGGGCTATTTTTTATGAATTGTTGAAGTTTCGGAAAATAAAATAATTTTTATTAAATTTATGGGGTGGGACCCACTTGTGTTTTAACACATGTGAAATTTCTTGAATTTTCTTGTTCCAAGTTGGTGGTGATCGGTTGGTGGAGGGCGGCGGAGAATAAAAATAAATAATAATTTATTATTTTAGTCTCGCTTTGGCGTTCTAGCATTTTCTATAAATAGAGGCTAAGTTAGAATTGAAAATCACACGAAACAAAGTTTCTCTCTTCTCTCTCTATATTATCGGCGTATTCTTGTGAGTATACTTTGAGTATTGCTATATCGGTGCGAGTTTACATCAACACTATCTAGAAATTGATCGGAAATGCGGTTATTTTGAGGTAAAGGATGTTATTTCTTTCATGAAATGATATTATTTTCTTGATATCATTATGCCAAAATATTGGTTGAACTTTTATCAAATTTGGAACTTTTTCATGTATCGGGGTTACTTATTCATGAATTACTTATTCACGAGTTCTTATTCATGAGATTCTTATTCACGAGTTCTTATTCAAAGCGTGAAGATGTTTTTTTTGAAATTTCTATCTTTTTTGTGTTGGGAGTTCTTATTCACGTATACAACCTTTATTCACGATATCTGACTTTATTCACAAATACGGCATTATTCAATAGAAAAATGAAAATTTTTCTTTTTGTCCAAGATGTCTATTTAAATTCTTATCTTTGATTGTATCCATGTTTTGATCGTTATTTTTGAGTTACGCTTCAAAATCGTTTATTATGAAGTATTATCGATCTTGGATAAAAGGCATTGTATGAATCCCTAATATTTGTCCTTATCTCACATTTGGATTCGTTCTTAAAAATATTTTCATCATCCTCGGTCTTAATGGTGATACTTGATGAATATCTTTTGGCTGTAGTGCAAAGATGAGCGATTAAGCGATGAATATCTTTGGCTGTAGTGTAAAGATGAATATTGATTGTTATTTGAGGATAAAATATTAATGATGGACTTTTAAACCTTAGAAGGCGGTAGAATCTTTTTCTACGTGACTCTTCAATGGATTCTTTATTCCATTGCATTTGTTGATCTAAAACTTGTTGTCTATTGTATTCTATTAGATTTTTCCTGTTGAAGACTAACGATAATTTGTTGTATATTATCTTAGTCATAATATTCTTTCTTGGGCTAGTTGAGCTCACCTTTTCCTTGTTGTTCCATTTTCTTTCAGGAGGAGGTGAGAACATAGCGAGGATCAAGTCGGGGGTATGGAATGAAGGTTCTAGAGAGAGTTGTTTAGTAGTCCTCACCATTTTTGTAAAATAATGTATCCATAATTATGATGGGGATTTATTTGTGTGTGGATATTGTCAGGCGGCAATATCGTATTTAAACTCACATAGATATTGTCGTATTTCACACGACATTTGTATTATTGAAGTTGTAGTTATTTCTGTACCATGTATTTGGCGACTCAGAATGGGTTGGGTGGAATGGACCTATTTTGGGGGCGTCACAATAACCGTATATTAAAATCCATGCCACTTAAATACCTCATAAAACTATATTGCAGAGTTGTTCGGAACTTACATTTATGATCATACAGCCAGGCTTGTTTGGTCAGAAGTGTGAAACTCCATTCTTTTGGAGGATCTTCTTGAAAAGTCTCCATCTCCTTCACACGCTTCTTGGGAATGTCTCGAAGTCGCCAGAGATCCGATCCGAGATGGTCCAACTGGAAGAGAAAGGATCTCTGGTCCTGTGACGAAGAACCACTTCTCGTGCCAACCCTTGTTGCTCGAAAGGGTGCTCATCAGGGACCTCTTCTCGAATTTGGAGTTCGGGAGAGGAGATTATTTGCTCAGCATCTTAAACCCTCGTTCTCGGGATCTAGAAGTAGAGAAGAGGGTGAAAAAAATGTCAACCAGAAGGAGTAATCCCTAATTTCATGGCAAAAGGCAATGAATGCCGATTATGAGGATGTAGGAGTTAGGCACTTGGTGAAATGAAACCCACTCCTATAAACCTACAGGAGGTAACAACGAAGGCGTGAAGGGGTGAAGCGAATCCCCTTTTCGGAAAGGTAGTAGGTATGGCGACCCGACCATCCGGTCATTGGTATATTCGCTCCTCGGGAGCAGAGAGCCCTATAGCATTCTATATTCGAATCGATAAGCGAATCCGGTGTGCGTATCTCGGATTCTATGATGGTAGATGCAATGTTGGCATGAGGAAATTGTTCTCCATCCTTGAAGAAATCGGCGGGGAGATGTAGGGTTTGAACTTCGAACCTACGGGTTAGGGTGTGGATTGGGAAGCCGGAGAAGTGCAGCTAGGGTTCACCATTGTTGAGATTCCGTAAGCTAGAGAGAGAAGTTCTGGGAAGGAGAAGAAGGTTTAAGATTCAAATTAGCAGGTAAAACCGTCAGAATTGGTGAAGTTTACCTTTTATATTGACGGTTACACGGTTTACGAGGCCGGCACTTTAAATGCTAGTAATGATGAGAATTCGAATGGGAAGTGTCTGGGTCGACCTTTGGATATCTTATCAGATTGGGCCTCACAGTTGGATTTCTTATTGTTGGTCCATCTTGTTCAATTTCAATCCTTTATTGATTGGACCTATTACTCTGGGCATTCAGCCATTCCACGTCCCATTTTATGCACCAAAGTGGGTATGTCTCAATTATTTCCTGTTTTGGGCTTTCATTAAATTCTAATATCATGGACCATTTGTAGTTTTTCATTAACCATTACATTGACAAAAACTAGGGGGTAATGTTGGGTCGTGACATTTCTCTATTTGGTAGGGTAAATTGGGCTCACTTATTAATTTAAGCCGTTGGGCTTTTTTATAATTAAGCCATGGGGCTCGTTGGGCCTAGTCATTCGTGTAAACTTTATTTAATCCTATAGGGCCAAGATTGGGTTCGTTGGATTAGCCCATTGGATCATTTAATATCTATCACTTTGACTTGTAATGATGATATAGTATGACGGTTGATGAGATATATCGCCATGCATTAATGTGGATGGGATTATAATGGCGTGGCGGTGTATAACGATGGCCAAAAGCGGTGGATAAGCTCCATGCGATTTCACAGAACCCATCGAGATCAAGGGATATGTCGGATAGTAGTGGGTGGTACGATAATCCGGCGAAGATATTATATCTTGGCGAGTAAGTCTTCACGAGGAGAATGCGTTTTTGATATATACATACACACAACTAAGAAATCGAATCTCTCTCATTACACTAGATTTTATCATCCTCTTGAGTTAACCTTGTGAATAGACATACTTACTCTCACGCTGAGCTATATCACGTGTCTAAATTGGTGTTTGTCGTATTTCTTGTCTGCGAGAATCGGAACGCGTCTTTCGTGATTGGGACGTGGAGAAAGATCCCGGCATTAACAGTAAGCTAAACAAGAGTCAACAAACATATGGAACCTTGTACGTACTCTACTATACTTTTTCTCTTCAATAGCCTAGTGTTCACTAAAAAATTATTCTCTCAGAATATTTATCCATAATCTTTTAAATTTTATACTATCTATATATCCATCCAAAGCAAAGTGTTACTCTAGGCACACGTTAGAATGAGAACACATCTCATAATATTATATTTATACCTCAAGTTATTTTATTTTTTATTATGCGAGAGAAACGTACGTAATAGAAAATGATTTATAGCATATAGGCATGGTTACACTTACACAAAGGTGTTAACGCCGCTGTGTCTAAATAAATGGTAGCCAATACAAAAACACAACCCTTACAACCAGAGTCGGCCCTGGACAAGGCACACACAATTGGTGTCTCCCACTGTTCATCGTTCTATTATCTTCTTTGGAATGTGCTTATTGACATAGTATTGCACAATCTATTGTTTAGGTGCTCACACAATTGGTGTCTCCCACTGTTCATCGTTCTATTATCTTCTTTGTTTCATCTCATCTATCTATTTCTCTTTCTCTTTCTCTTTCTCTTTCTCTTTTATTTATCTTCCCCTTTTTTCAAATATTTAAAAGTCTTTAGAGATGATGCGAGACTTTGAATATGAGTATCTCTTCTTCTAAAGTCTGTCAACTCTACCGTTTGATAGAAATCTGAAAAATCTATGACTTTTTGAATACTAAAATATTTTTAGACTTTATAAAAGTCTCAATTTAATACCACTTAACTTTTAAAGACATTATAAAAGTTGTAATTGAATACCAGTAAACTTTTATAAACTCTTTAAATGTCTTGATTGAATACAGTCAAACATTTAATGTCTTTAAAAATTTTAATTGAATACACCCTCCTAAATTCTTATAATTTTAATAAAATTAATTAGTTGATAATTTATTTATTTTTTTGTTTAATTTGTATAAAGGGACGCACTTAAAAAAATGTATCCTGAGCCTTAGAAAACCCAGAATTGACTACTTAAAACTTGAATATGATAGTGGATTTTAGGTAAATTATTATATAATTACATTAATTCTGCTTACCTTAATTACTAATTGACTTTTTTATATATAAAAAAATTACAATGTATAACTCAATTAATTACCACAACAAAAATCTAATAATTTAATGATTATCTTTTCAAAACCGTAAATAAATACATTCTCACTACATATTATTGATTATCTTGATAACTAACCGAATAACCTATATTAGTCTTTTACTAAAATATCTTTATACTAATTTTAGTTGAATAATTCACACATATAATTATTATCAAATAGAATCAACAATCATCAAGGTAATATTGAACTAATTAATTCAGTATTACTTAATATATCATATTAAAAATTTAATATGTTTATAAAGCAATTCATGATTTATTCAATTAAGTGTGAAATTTTTAAGTATATCGTTAATAATAAATTAAATTTATAATAATAAATAACACCAAATATTTTGTATGTACAAGAGTTTTTTAGTTAAACTAAATATGTCAGAAAAAAATCAAAAATAAATGTAAATTATGTGATTAATAAGAATATTTATGTCTCAATTATTAAATATAAAATATATTTTTATCTAAATAAAATTTTCAAGATAACCACTATCTAGTAATCTCATTACCACTAATTACTGAGAATCTTGACACTTTACCAACTACCTCATTATGAAGATTAATATAAGATTATTAGTGTAATAAACATAATCTATAAAGATCACATGTTCACATTGTTGGGTATTTAAGATGATCACTTTAGATAAGAGATACATTAGAACCTCTATAAATTAATATTGTTGGGACTAAAATTTTTTATTAATTTAGAGAGTTATTATTTAATCGATAAATTAATAATTTATTAAAGAGTGTTTTCCAATTCGATGAACATAAATCTAATTACATTAAAATTATTACATTTTATTGATGTTTATATCATACTTTTTTTGATGCAATGTATCATACTTATTAAATTAATGTAATAATAGAATTCATTGTAAGTGATATTAATTACTTTTAATAATTAAATAATGTTCATTGTATCTGTGACGCCTCCAAAATAGGTCCATTCCATCCAACCCATTACGAGTAAGCCAAATACATGGTGCGAAATAACTACAACTTTCTTAATACATTTTTTCGTACAAAAAACGACAATATATATCTTTGTGAGTTTAAATACAATTATTGTCTTCAGACAAATACATACCCAAATAAATTCTCATCACAATTATTTATACATTATTTTATAAAAATAGTGAGGACTACTAAACAACTCTCTCTATAACCATCATTGATACCCCAGGCTACGTACTACTCATTTACATTCTCGCGCCTCACGAGAAGAAAAATGGAACAAAAAGGAAAGGGTGAGCTCAACTAGCCCGATAAAGAATATTATGACTAAGATAATACACAACAAATTATCGTTAGTCTCAACGAGGAAAAATCTAATAGAATACAATAGACAAACCGGTTTTAAATCAATCTTCATAGCGGAAATAATAATTCATTAGAAGAGTTAAGTAAAGAATGCAAACTACTATCTTACTATATATGAATTTAAAAGTTCATCGTCGATATTTTATCCCTGTAACATCAATCGATATATATCGGAATCAAATATTCATCTTTGAACTACGGGCCAAAGATATTCATCGATTGGTCGTATTCATCTAAACACTTGTTCATCTTTGCACTACTGGGCCAAAGATATTAATCGATCGGTCGTATTCATCTCGACTTTTGTTCATCTTTTGCTACTGGGCCAAAGATATTCATCAAGAAATCATTCATCTTTGCTGCTACTGGGCCAAAGATATTTAGTAATATCATCATTTAGGGTGAGGATGATGAAAAATATTTTAAAGGAAGCGAATCCGGTGAAACAAAAGAACAAATATTAAGGATTCATATTTTAAACAATCCAAGTTCAAAAATACTTCATAAGTAATCAGAGTGGAGTAAAATTCAAGAATGGTCAAAACATGGATACAATCAAAACTAGTATCCATAGTAGATATTTTGGACAAAAGAGAAATTTTATTTTTAAATTGAATAGTGTCGTATTATTCGTGAATATTGTCGTATCGTGAATAGTAACTCAGACACCAAAAGATAGAAATTTCACAAAAAAACATCTTCACGCTTTCATGAATAGTACTTCGTGAATAGTAACTTCGTGAATAAGTAGCTCATGAATAGTAACTCATGAATAGTAACTCGTGAATAGTAACTCATGAATAGTAAGAAAACACATAAAAAGTTCTATATTTGATAAAACTTCTAACCAATATTTGACATAATGATATTGAAGAAATAATATCATTCTCGAATAAAATAACATCCCTTACCTCGAAAAGAGCAGTACTTAGTTGAAACAGGATATAAGCTATGACTTGAACTTGCATCATCGTATAGCAATACTCAAAGTATACTCAAAATACTCACAAGAATACATTTCGATAATATAGAGAGAAAACTTGATTTACGGTGTGATTTTCAATTCTAACCTAAGCACCTATTTATAGGAAAATGCTTTAGAACACCAAAGTAGAAAATTTAATATATTAATATTATTTATTTTTTCTACATCTTCCTACGCATCAAACATCTAGATTCAACAACTTGACATGTGTTAAAGATGCCCACCAAACACAAAAAATGTTTTTCTTATTTAAATTATTTTAAACTTCCAAAAATCAATTATTTCGGAGCTTCGGAACTTCAATAATTCATAATAATTAGCTCTTTTATTAGAAAAATTCGAAACTCTCGACTTTCCATAGGAAATTCCATTATCTACAACTTTTCAGAAGGAAGTTTTTCCAAATTCTAAACAGAAATTGACCGAAATCCACAAACGGGGGATTTTACAGGTTATAATCAAATTTCGGTCAATAATTGTGTCCACCAACACACAAAATATGTGTTAAACATTTAATGCCACAAAAATACTCTTCCTCCTCATATACTCATATATCCCACATTCATTATAAAAATATCACTAGTTAATATATTATTAAAATAATATATTTAAATGAATTATTTTATCAAAAAAGATAAAATATTAATTTTCAACAATTGTCACATTAAAATTTTCTCCATCTATATCCACATAAAATCAATATTTTTCTCATCATATAAATCAATAATTAATTATTCACAAATAATATTACGAGAATCACACGATAGTGGCTGACGGTAGTTCCGGGAAGAGAGGGTTTTCAATAAGGATCTCTCTTCTTGGGCGGCGCAATTAGGTGACCAAACCTCTCTTTAGACAGAACTTTCTAGACATTGCCAATAATGTTATCCAATAATATTATTCAGATAATATGAATTATTGCTCCGATAATGGAAAATACTGTGTAATGACAATTTATTGAAACAACAGTAATATAAAATATCAATGCAACAATTATTGAATCAATAAAATAAAATACTGAATAGTAATTATTGTAACAATTATTGAGTAGTGCCTTCTTACGTAAGAATCAATAATTGGTGCAATACTGTCTCTTCTTCTTATTCAACAACGCGTATTAGTGTGTTTTTAACCATAGGTATTCCAACCAGTATTATGATATAACAACTACTGTTATTATTTATAAACAACTTATATTTGTCGTTTTCTTCATCCAATCGCTTTTTTTGTTATGGGGCCCACAAAAGGCTCGGCTGTCCAATGCATACGAATATTCCCAAACGATCTGAATATTCCACGACCAAACGAATATTCCCCAAACAATAATGAATATTTTATAACCACTTGCTTATTGAAATATTTGCGTATTTTACCCATAACTATCCACATTAATCAAATCAACCCTTACTATTTCAAAATAATAAATAGAGGAAAATAAATTTCATTTATTAATAATTTGAGTCTTCTACAACCTCCCTCTTTATGAAATTTCGTCCTCGAAATTGGACGTGACGATACACAGTGTTTGAAAAGATGAGAATACCTTGATTTCATTTCCGTTTCAACTCCCGGTCATTTCCTCAATAACATGGTTTCTCCACAAAACTTTAACTTGTGGTATAACCTCGGTACATAGGACATGTTCTTTCCTATCCAAGATCTTGTGACAGTACTCCTCGTGACGTTAAGTCTTTAATTTATCTCGTCGGTTCTAACTTCAATAGCGTGGTTGGGTCGTCCACATATTTACGTAACATCGATCACGTGAAAAGCGTTATGAGCAGGCGTCATACTTGGCGGTAAAAGCGAGTCTATAGGCCACGGTTTCTATTCGATCGAGAATTTCAAATGGATTAATAAATCGAAGGTTTGAGTTTTTCACCTCACCGATTCTCGCTTTTGAAATAACAACTTCTTGCACCTCTTCTTCAAATTCATCACTCGGTGTGTAGCTTGAACAACTTTAACTTTATCGATTAAAGTCGATTATACTCGTATATCATCACATGGGTACCTAGAGTTTTCATCTCCATCTCTATTATTTGTAAATTATATGAAATTAGTGTTTGACAATATCGTATTTTCGTCTTGTATACGATCTTCTACTCAACACGTCGGCTACCACGTTCGCTTTTCCGGGATGGCATGGTCGAACATGTCTTTGAAATGAGTCTCCTCTTGAGTTCTTGAAGCTCTTCCCACATTCCTTGCTCCATTCAAATTTTGTATCTCTCTGAGTCAATTTTGCGTTAATGGAATAGTGATTGAGAATATCCTTGACGAATCTCAGATAATAACCAACTAAGCCTAGAAAGCTACGTATTTAGATTCTGACTTAGGTTGTTCTCAATTGTGACTCATATCCCAACCTTGGTAAGACGTTACAATGACACCTATCGGTTTCTTATCGCACGAATATGGCGTCCCCACGGAGATGCTGGTTTTGCATTCCACAAAGGAAGTCACCGGATAAAGGCTCGGTACCAAATTCTATAGTTGAATTTTTAACTCACGAAGTTCAATAGGAGTCATTCGATATGAGATTTTAGAAATGAGTTTTGTCACAGGGTTCAAAGTCGATACAAAATTTAATATCGAAGCTTTGGGAGTAAGCGAGAAATTCTTGAAATCGTCGGGAAAAATCAATAACAACGGAATATTATTCAAATCGGCGTGTCTTTATTCAAATCCATAACATGGACTAAGAAAACTTGACATCCGTAATAAAGCGAATGACTTCATGGCTTGATATGAAAATGTTTGACTACAATGGTTTGATTGCTTGAATTGAATAACGGGTTGCTTAGGAATATAAAAACTAACAACCTTACGAAAGTAATCAATTTCGGCATGATGACTAGTTAACCTTAAAATCACATCAAAAGCAAATATCTCTATAGAAATAAGGTTAACGGTAATGTGATAGTGCCAACTGAATCAAGCAAGATTTCTAAACAACGGATGTAATGAAAGTTTCTCCTAACTGAGTCTCCATAAATAGGTCAAAGTCTAATTTCTCCGTAGTCGAGTTCAAAGCGTTGGCCTTGAAAGCAAAGAGATAAAAGAATGGGTAGAAGCAGAAGTATCTATTAAGGTATAAACTTTGCAAGAATTTATAATTAACTAACTTGCGCTAACTTAACCGTTCGGGTTCTCGCATTTTAATAGAAGTCACGACAAACGCTCTTCGAGGCAGATTGACTTTGACTTTTACGGGACATCCTTTTGAGTCACCATTCTCATTGGGTGGGTTTTGATACCGTATGATCTCGGCGATATGTCCTTCTTTTCCACAAGTATAGCATACCTTAAAGCTGTTGTGGGCGGTTTGGGTGATATATCCCTCTTTCCGCATTTGTAACATCTGACCGGTGGTCTTTCTCCTCCTTGGAACCCGATTCTTCTCTGCACGCAGCGTCTTCACATGGTGGTTGTTGAATCTCCTCTTTTTAAAATCTCCTCCGACTCGCTTCTTCAATTTTCATGGCCACGATTACCACCGGAGTGGTTACCGCCTTTGTCCGTATTATTCTTTCTCCATTTGGTTATCGTTATTACGATGGATCGCTATCTTTGGTATGATCCTGGTTATGGTCCCTCGGTTGAGCGTCTTTCGTTATCTCATTTCTAACAACCTGAGCCACCTGTTGACAACATCTGAATAAAGAAAAATTTATGAGAAATGAGATCTTGGCGTATCTTAGGGTTTCAAACCTCTCGAAACATCCACGCGTCATACGTTCCTCATTCTCCACCAAATGAGGTACAAACACGGATAACTCATGAACTTGACTCGTCTTTGGGACACCGTCATGTTATTCGCTCGGTCTAATAAACTCCACTTCTTTCATATAGCCGAATACTTTCGGGAAGTACTTGTCATTGAATCTTATTCTGAAATGTCTCCCATGACATCTTTGAGTCGGCAATTTGGATGGGGTACGCTTCCTGATTCCCACGATGAATCTGCCTCGTTCACGGAACATAAAAGTAGCGAATGGAACTTTACATTTCTCCGTGCATCAAGACATCGAATATCTTGGAAATTTGTTTGACCCACGTCTCGCCTTTAATCGAGTCTGGCTTTCCCGAAGTGCGGTGGTCCCAACTCTTTGAGCTGCTTGTTTGTGACCACCCGTGAATTGCTATCATTTCCTCCTGTATTTTGAACACGAGTCTCCCTCATCTGATTTTGCATGAACTGCAAAAAGCTTCTAAATATCCCATCGTTCATCATCTGCTCAGTGGTGTTGTTCACAAGAGGTACATTGCCAGCCTGTTGCACGTTCTCCTCGTTGGTAAATCTGAGCATCTCCACGGTCTCATTTACTCTATTGTTAATATTCTCGATCGACATTCTCAAATATTATCATAAAACAAGAGTTAATTAAGAAATCAATATATCACATAATATCCCTATATATTAACCAACTAACAAATAAGCTTAGGTAGGACACACTAGCGAAGGATTTACTCGTCTTTCCCTCCTAGTTCTATTCCCCGATCTCGCTTGGAGATCATATCCTAAGCTACGATATTAAATGTGGCGCGCCCCAAAATAGGTCCATTCCATCCAACCCATTACGAGTCGCCAAATACATGGTACGAAATAACTACAACTTTATTAATACATTTATAGTGCAAAATCGACAACATATATCTTTGTGAGTTTAAATACAATTATTGTCTTACAGACAATATACATACCAAATAAATCCTCATCAAAATTATTTATACATTATTTTACAAAATGGTGAGGACTACTTAAACAACTCTCTCTATAACCAAAGATTCCATACCCGAGCTATTATTGCGCTACATTCTCGCCTCACGAGAAGAAAAATGGAACAAAAAGGAAAAGGGTGAGCTCAACTAGCCCGATAAAGAATATTATGACTAAGATAATATATAACAAATTATCGTTAGTCTCCAACGGAAAAAATCTAATAGAATACAATAGACATGACCGGTTTTAAATCAATATTACAGAAGCGGAAATAATAATTCATTAGAAGAGTTAAGTAAAGAATGCAAACTACTATCTTCTATATATGAATTTAAAAGTTCATCGTCGATATTTTATCCTGTAACATCAATCAATATATATACGGAATCAAATATTCATCTTTGCACTTCTGAGCCAAAGATATTCATCGATTAGTCATGTTCATCTAAACACTTGTTCATCTGCGCACTACGGGCCAAAGATATTAATCGATCGGTCGTGTTCATCTCAACACTGCTCATCTTTGCTACGGGCCAAAGTTATTCATCAAGAAATCATTCATCTTTGCACTACGGCCAAAGATATTGATAATATCATCATTTAGGGTGAGGATGATGAAAAATATTTTAAAGGAAGCGAATCCAGTGAAACAAAAGAACAAATATTAAGGATTCATATTTTGAACAATCTAAGTTCAAAAATACTTCATAAGTAACCAGAGTGGAGTAAAATTCAAGAATGATCAAAACATGGATACAATCAAAACTAGTATCCATAGTAGATATTTTGGACAAAAAGAAGAAATTTTATTTTTCGGTGAATAGTGGCGTATTTGTGAATAGTGCCGTATACATGAATAGTAAATCTGACACCAAAAGATAGAAATTTCACAAAAAACATCTTCACGCTTCGTGAATAGTACTCGTGAATAGTAACTTATGAATAGTAATTCATGAATAGTAACTCGTGAATAGTAACTCCGACATGAAAAAGTTTCAAATTTGATAAAAATTTCTAACCAATATTTCAGCATAATGATATTGAAGAAATAATATCATTCTCGAATAAAATACCATCCCTTACCTCGAAAGACAGTACTTCTAGTTGAAACACCGGATATAGACTATGACTTAAACTTGCACCGTATAGCAATACTCAAAGTATACTCAAAATACTCACAAGAATACGCTCGATAATATAGAGAGAAAACTTGGTTTACGGTGTGATTTTCGATTCTAACAGCAAGCACCTATTTATAGGAAAATGCTTAGAACACCAAAGTAGAAAATTTAATATAATAATATTATTATTTTTTTCTACATCTTCCTACGCATCAAGCATCTGAATTCAGCAACTTGACATGTATTAAAGATACCCACCAAACACAAAAAATGTTTTTCTTATTTAAATTATTTTAAACTTTCAAAAATCAATTATTTCGGAGCTTCGGTACTTCAATAATTCATAATAATTAGCTCTTTTATCAGAAAAATTCAAAACTCGTGACTTTCCATAGGAAATTCTATTATCTACAACTTTACAGAAAGAAGTTTTTCCAAATTCCAAACAGAAATTGACCGAAATTCACAAACGGGCGATTTTACAGGTTATAATCAAATTTCGGTCAATAATTGTGTCCACCAACACACAAAATATGTGTTAAACATTTAATGCCATAAAAATACTCTTCCTCCTCATATACTCATATATCCCACATTCATTATAAAAATATTATCGTTAATATATTATTAAAATAATATATTTAAATGAATTATTTTATCAGAAAAAGATAAAATATTAATTTTCAATAATTGTCACATTAAAAATTTTCTCCATCTATATCCACATAAAATCAATATTTTCCTCATCATATAAATCAATAATTAATTATTCACAAATAATATTAGAGAATCACAGTAGTGGCTGACGGTAGTTAAGGAAGAGGGTTTTCCAATAAGGATCTCTCCTTACTGGCGCGCAATTAGGTGACCAAACCTCTCTTTAGACAGAACTTTCTAGACATTGCCAATAATGTTATCCAATAATATTATTCAAATAACATGAATTATTGCTCCGATAATAAAAAATACTGTGTAATGACAATTTATTGAAACAACAGTAATATAAAATATCAATGCAGCAATTATTGAATCAATAAAATAAAATCTTGAGCGGTAATTCTTTGTAACAATTATTGAGTAGTGCCTTCTTACGTAAGAATCAATAATTGGTGCAATCTGTAGTGTCTTCTTGTCCAACAACGGCGTATTAGTGTGTTTTAACCATAGGATATTCCAACGAAGATACTTGGTAACAACTACGCAAGTTATTTATAAACAACTTATATTTGTCGTTTTCTTCATCCAATCGCTTTTTACATTATGGGGCCCAAAAAGGCTATGGCCGTCGTCACGAATATTCCAGACGATCTGAATATTCCACGACCAAACGAATATTTCCGACAATAATGAATATTTTATAACCACTTGCTTTATTGAAATATTTGCATATTTTACCCATAACTATCCACATTAATCATATCGACCCTTACTATTTCAAAATAATAAATAGCGAAAAATAAATTTCATTTATTAATAATTTGGGGTCTTACAGTATCCACTTTTCAAATTACATTCACATTTTATTTTAAGAAAAATTATATTCACATTAAGTTTAATTAATTTGTATATATAGATTCATTGTACTAGAATTTAATACATTCCATATATGATCATAAAGAAAACAACTATATAAACATCAACAAAAATTCTTCAAATCATACTCAACAATGACTTCTCATCTAAAAGGTGTTCATAAATCCACAATGACAATACACTAGAAATTATGCGAGTATAAGAGAGATCACCCTACATGTACTCAGAAAGATTTACAACAGTAGCTTGATGAATCATATTTTACAAGATTTACCCTAAATATATTTATAATTTAAAAGAATTATTAATTTATGATTTTGATAGGACCATATATTTATATAAGGGTCTTTTTAAAAATTATTATTTTATCAAAATTATTAATTTATTCCATTAATTAAAATCGAGACTGAAAAAGATATTATTTTAAAAAAATTATTAATTTATCAAGTATTAATTTATATAAGTTGTACAGTAACAAACGCCCCTTAGAATTACTTTCTCGGTCTTTTTGAATTTTGGACTTGCCATTTATTTTAGGAACAATTACATATTATAGTACATTTATAAAAGTAATTACAAAAATCATACAGTTATAAAATAATTATAAAAATATGACAATTTACCATATATATTTACAATACTAATTATATTAGGAGTCCTTAATTTAAGGAGTTAATATTATTTGGCTGACATGGCAAAAACTTTTTTTTTTAATTGCGTGATAACCGCTTTATCATTTTATCTGGGACTCTTGATTTACCAAACCATTCTGCATATTGAAACCATTGTTTTCTCTCTCCTACTCTGTTTGTTCGTTCTTCATCTACATCGATTGTTTACGGTGATTTAATTTGTTCATTCTTCATCTCATTTGTTCGTTCGTGATCTCGTTATCGTCTTCGTTAGTTATTCGCCATATTTGTTAGTTGTTCGTCATTGTCGTTGTTTTTACTTATTGCTGATCTGGTTTGATTAGTGATTTAACCCTTATTCTTTGTTAAGTATGGTTTTCTTCTCCATTGATTATTTGGTGTTTATTATTGCTTCAAGTGAGTATTTTCTTAATAGTTTAATGTATTATATATTAAAGTAGTTTACTAATAGAATAGAGTATTCATTGTTTTGGTTTGTGTTGTTTTTATGTTTTGTATAGAATGGTTGATCTGAGGAAGAAGGATGGAAAGAGGAAAAGGATCGTGGAGGTGATTACATTAAGAACTTGAAGAAGTTTGTTGTGGAAGCAAGGGAAGGGAAGGGGGAAGGATGTAGGTAATAATTGAGTAAGAATGAGAAGCGGTTTGGTGATACATAGTGATATCAAACATTAGAAGTGCTTGATTAGATTACGATTTTGATGTCCCTGTCGAGAATGAAGCTCAAGTGTTTATCCGGAAGATAATTCCAACTCAACGAATTTTAAAGGTGTGTTAATTTAAATATTGTTATTGTTTCTTGTATAATGCTTTAATTGGTTCTTGTATAATGATTAATTGGTTCTTTGATAATATTAATGATTAATGCTTGGTAACCACGTGATTAGTAACAATGCATTAGAATAATAACCACCATGTTGCGTGAAGGTAACCAAAAGCCTGACTTAGAGTCTTTGTCTTATGAGTGTCTTGGTTCTTTGTCTAATTATGTCTTAGTTCTTGTTTTATGATGTTTTAGTTCTTTGTCTTATGATGTCTTGGCTCTTTTGTCTAATGGCGTCTTGAGTTCTTTGTCTTATGATGTCTTGTTTCTTGTCTTATGATATTTTAGTTCTTTGTCAATGATGTCTTGGTTCTTGTATTATGTGTGTCTTGGTTCTTTGTCTAATGATGTCTTGGTTACTATATTTACATTGGTTACCTTCTTTGCATGACGTCTTTGTTCTTGTATAATGTTGTCTTAGTTCTTTGTCTAATGATTTATTGGTTGTTGTCTAACTATTATATTGTGTAATGTTGTCTTGGTTCTTTGTATTATGTGTGTCTTGGTTCTGAGTCTAATGATGTCTTGGTTCTTGTCTAACCAATATATTGTCTAAAGCTATATTAGTTCTTGTCTTGACATTGTATTAGTTCTTGTATAATCTTTGAATGGGTTCTTGTTAATCTTTGTTTTAGTTCTTTGCATAATATTTACGACTAATGATTGGTAAGCACATGGTTGGTAACCAATGTATTAGACGATAACCGACATGTTGCATAAAAGCAACCAAGACGACATTAATCGATAACTCCATTCACATTAGTTACCTTCTTGCAACATATTTGTTTCTTTGTATAATCTTTGTTTTAGTTCTTGTCTAATGATTTATTGGTTGCTGTCTAACTATTATATTGTGTAATGCTGGAATGTTTATTGATTAACGATGTTTTGTTTAATGACTAAAGCTATATTGGTTACTTGTCTATTTTGTTTTGGTTACTATCATATGATTGGTTGGTTAACTTTATAAATCTGATTTTGTTTACTTGCAGTTATGGGATCTTTATTACGAGGAATGGAACAGAAAATTCACCAGAAAAGTGATATATTGGTGCGACATGGAAGTCCCCAGTATCATTGCAAAAAAATTGAATAATAGTCAGCTGGATAAATTTAAGGCAACATGTTTTTTGAATTTTCTTGAGTTTGGTGAGCACCAAATGTATTCCCAGATTATTCACCACGCTCTTGTGAGGAGGTTTGAGAGGATGATGGTGAAATGTGGTTTTTGTTAGGAGAGAAAAGGGTCGAGTTCGGTGTTTTTTGAGTTTTGTATGATATCTGGGTTGAGATGGAAAGGTGAGGATGATATAACTTCGATATAAAGGTATGGAGAATATGCTTATTGGTAAGTTTTTGGTGATGAAGTTGTGACACGTAGTAGCATAGGTAGGATATATAGGAAGCGGTTTTTGATGATGATGGCGAGGCTATTAAGATGTCTATGATATTTTTGGTCTTTAATTTTATTATGTGCACATTTTACGAAAATTACGTTGATGGTGCGATGGTTAATTTTTTTGTGTTACTGGCGATGTTAGTAGTTTTCCTTGGGGAAAGTTGCTTTTGAGATGACAAGTACTCTTTATCTAATGCTTTGAAGAGGCGTTATAGGAAAGGAAAGAATGGTGTTTCAACATACAATTTTTTACATGGATCATTACACCAATTGTACAAGTTGAATGGGCTTAGTATGTATTCCAAGTTTTAAGTTTGAAACTATTCAGGCATTCAAAAGTCGGGGTATATATGCGATAACGAGCATCCGTGGGATGTCCGATTTATTCGAGATGGAAGGAGTTAATGAAGCCGCTTTCTAATGACAAGTTGAATGAATTAGTTTTTTGTTATTGTGTATGTTGTTTTACCTTTAGTTATATACTTGATAAATGAAAATATTATGTGAAGTTTCTATCAACAAAGTAGTTAGTTACCTTTATATACACGTTTGTTCTTGATTATTTTATATGCATATTAATAATAACAATATTTTGGTTACTTGAATATTCAAATCTGATTCTTGATTAGATTACATTCGAGATTACTTAATGACATTGTTGTTGGTTACCAATCATATACACATTTGGTTACATTTATACATTTAGTTGGTTCTTACTTATTATACATTTGGTTACTGTATATATGTATTTTGTTCTTGATTATGTTTTATGATTCCTTATTTTACATTTATTTCAATGTAATTGTACAATGTTTGTTAGATGATATACTAAAGTATACTTATTATTTTCAAATTTGAGGATAAGCAGTTTGATTCCCACCGGTAGGAGAAGGATCGGCTTGATTTGGGCGGTTTTCACTGGGAAGGATGGTGATGAAAGTAGACAAAAAAGTGAAGGCCGATAACATTGGTGTTGATGTATCTGTTGTGAAAGATCTGATTGATGTACTGATCTGGCCGTTGGAGAAGAAAGTGTCTCGAATTGAAGAAAGAAGTTTACGAATTGAAAAAGAATTTGGAAAGTTCATGAATCGATATTAAAGATGAAATGCGACTTTTACATGTCGATTATGCGAGGACCTTAGGTCCATTATTAGAGATGAGTTACGTCTTTATCAAAGGCGTGGGGACAAAAAGCTTGATGGTGATTACGATGATGACGATTCTGACAATGCTGGTGATGATGATGATGATGATGATGATGATGATGATGATGATGATGATGATGAAGGTGATGAAGGTTATGAAGGCGGTGAAGGCGGTGAAGGTGATGAAGGTGGTGAAGGTGGTGAAGGTGATGGTGATGCTGCTGATGACGTTGCTGATGAGAATGCTGATGTCATGGTGGAGGAGGTCCATGTTGATGAGGATGTTGATCATGGTTCAAAAGTGAATAAGAATAATGATGGTGATGATGTGTTGTATGAAGTTGAGAAGAATGGTGGGAATGAAATTGAATTGGTTAATGAAATTGGTGATGATGTGTCGATATTCGTGGAGAAGAATGATGTGAATGTAATTGAGATTTGCTAATGAAGTTGAGCGTCTTTGTTATAGTTGAAGAACCCGATGAAAAAAAAATAATGATGATGATGAAGATGTCGAGGTTAGACATATTTGTTTGTTTTGTTATGTGATATATGTCTTTTGTTTTAATTATTAAATGGTTCTTTATTTTGTGTAGATTGACAATAATAATGACATGACGCGTCTTTTAACATATTAAGCCGATGTCTTGGGAAAGAGATTGTTGTGTATGATCTTTGATAAGGTTAGTGTTATAATTATGGGCCATCATTTATTTAAATGTTATTTATGTTTTGGTTACCATTATATAGAGAATTGGTTCTTTATGATATTGTGTTTTGGTTACCATAATATTGTGTTTTAGCTCTTATTATATTATGATTTAGTTCTACTAGTTTATGTTATTGATTCTTAATATAACATGTTCATTTTAGTTTGTTGGTACATTGTTATGCGGTCGGGTTGGTTATTAGTTTATTTTATTCAGATTCTTAATCGTATATATATATTACCTTTTTATGTCAAATTGAAAAAGGAAAGAAAGGTGAAGGCGACAAGCGGTATGCTTTCTTGATTTTATGGTTCTCACCACACGGGACATAGCTAAGTGTGATGATTTGGAGAGGAGTGTCCACAAAGGCGGTGGTAGAACTATCGTGAACACCGCAAAGAGTGCCATTTACTGATCTCCATATCTGGCTGACTTTCGGATCGGCGGGTTCATCATCTCTTTGTAGTAGGTCTTCTTTAGTCAAACACTTGTGACGTTTAAGTGCATTCCCCAAATCATGCATGGAGATGCCCTCAAATTTTGAAGAGGCATTGTTTGAAGAATGGTTCAAAATTGGAATAAACAACGAGAAAAATGTTTGTTTTTTGTTGTTAACAATCTTATAGTTTTTATGAAATAAATAAGTTTGTATTATTGTAGTAACATATGGTTAATATTAAATAAATGTTATAGTTCTTATTATTTTATATTACAGTTACTATTAGATCATGTTTTAGTTACCTAAGTAGTTATGTTTGATTCTTATGTGATTATGGTTTGGTTACAGATTAATGTTTAAAATTAAGTTGTTGATTAGTTTTCTTGATTTTTTGTATCTTTGTTTTATTCTTGTCGCAATGATGTATTAGTTCTTTGTCGAATGTTGTATTGGTTAATGTGTAACATTACATTGGTTCTTGTATAATACTTAATTAATTCTTGTTAATCTTTGTTTTTTGTTTCTTTGCATAATATTAAATATTTAATAAATGTTAATATTAAATAAATGGTGTGGTTCTTATTAAATAAATGTTATAGTTACTATTACTTTATATTACGGTTAATATTAGTTTATGTTTTGGTTACCTATTAGTTATGTATTGAATTCTTATTTGATTATGGTTATGATTTTAATATTTGTTGGTTAGCGGTCTTGTTTAAAATTAAGTTGGTTAATTAGTATGTTAATTATAGAGCGTCTGAAGTTTGATTTGTAGTAGTGTGTATATTAATACGGTAATTGTTAATGTTAGTGTGTATACTAATATTATGTTTTTATATTGAAGGACGGATAAATTTCACGGAAAAACGATATTATCATGCCTTCTTTTGTATTTGGATCCATTGTAATATCATCGAAGATGTGGTTACTATAAATTAAAAGGCGCTTTGCAAAGCGGTGGTTAAACTGACGATGTGAGTATTTGTTTTAAAATTATGTTTTTATAGTTATGTTTACATTATTTAGTTACATTAATCATATACTTGCATTTTCCAACATTTGTTAATATCCTATTAATTTTTTTTGGCTCAAAGACATCAATATTGCCTTGTATTATTTAGTAAATTGGCAAGACATTAGAAAGTGTTCTCTAAGGGTAACGAACACGGATTGTTGGTTTTCTGACAAGATCACCGCTTCTTTTCGAGGAGTATACAAAAAAAAATTGTGACAAAATTGTTCTGTTTGGGGAGGGTGATGTTGCCGAATACATACATGGGCTGTTTATGGATGTCAACACGCCGTGGAGGAGCGTTGACTATGTGTTGTTCCCAATTCATATGTCATCACCGGACCATTGGTTGTTGTTGTTGTCTTTTGATGTGCATCGTAGGTGTCTAGCATTTATAATTCTCTACTGACCAAAAAGGAAATCCATGCAAACTAAAATATCGATGTTTGTGAGCCGTACATCTTCATTTTTCCCATCTTCTGCTTGAAATCTGGTTTTTGGAAGGATAGGTCAGCGTTGACTTGGTGATGACCCGTATCGCTTAACAAGGACGAAGGCGATATAATTGAGTTGGAATTTCTTTGAGGCGGTTCTGAACAAGCAAGTAGAGGTAAAGGGTTAAATTGTGTACATTTTTTAATTATTACATATAGGTTGATTTTATTTTTGATTTTTGTTATATGTTGTTTGTTATTACGGTGATTGTGGGATGTTCACAATTTATTTTCTTGAAGCATGTCATTCATCGGAAGTTTGATCGATTCTATTCCTTTCCCCCATTGAAGATATCGGAAAAAGTTATGCCTGAAACCTATTTATGCATGCTAGGAACAAGCGGTTGGAGGCTATAATCTTGATAGAGAATTTCGGGAAGATTTGTTCAGATTTTGATTAGTTCGGATTTTATTGTTTTGTTTTTTTATTAATTTTTGTTGTGTTTTTTTTAAGTTTTGGTGTTATACACAACATTTGTGTATGGTTTATGATTTTTTGATGTTTCTTTGGATCTTATGTAGATGGGATTATATATTTGATTATATTAGCATTAATGAAAGAGATATTGTTTGTTGGTTGGTATTTTGTTTCTTTTTAAGTTGTGTTTGTTGAATTTTTTGAAATATCTGGTTGGTAACCAATCATGTATAAAGGGGTAATCGAGATAATGATTTGATAGTAACTGAGAGTTACAAGATTGTATCAAGACATATATCATATATTAAGTGTACATGTGTTATGTATACATGGGTTTCATAAACTTCAATACCCTTTTAATTACAGATTCTTGAATATCTGAGTTGTTTATATTGTGGTTACCATTATAAACTGGTTTAGTTCTTATTATGAAATTAGGTGGTTATTGTGATGGTTCTTTGTTATGTAATTATTTGGGTACCATTAAACATTGTTATAGTTCTTTGTTATGTAATTATTTGGTTTACATTAAAAGCGGCATAATTCTTTATTATAGTTCTTGTCATGTATAAAATGGTAACCAATTATAATTTTATAATATCTGATTGGTAACCAATCGGTATAAATAGGTAACGGATAATGATTTGATAAGTAACGGAGAGAGATTATTTGGGTACCATTAAACATTGTTATAGTTCTTGTTATGTAATTATTTGGTTTACATTAAAAAGCTGGCATGAATTCTTATTATAGTTCTTGTCGTATATAAAATGGTAACCAATTATAATTTTATAATATCTGATTTGGTAACCAATCATGTATAAATAGGTAACGGATAATGATTTGATAGTAACGAGAGAGTTCTGATATTGTATCGGGACATATATGTTATATATTAAGTGGACGTAATGTGAGTATACATGGGTTTCATAAACTTCAATACCCTTTTAATTATATGTTCTTTGGATATCTGAGGTTGTTTATGTTGTGGTTACCATTATAAAATGGTATTATTCTTTGTTATGAAATTAGGTGGATTCTTGTGATGGTTCTTTGTTATGTAATTATTTGGAAATCATTAAACATTGTTATAGTTCTTTGTTATGTAATTATTTTGTTAAAAGCGGTATAGTTCTTTGTTATGTTATTTAGTAGTAATTATTATAGTTCTTATTATGTAAATATGTTGTTACCATTAAAATTGTTATGTTCTTGTTATGTAAATATGTTGTTACCATTAAAATTGTTATAGTTCTTTATTATGTATTTATTTGATTATTGTTATTGTCGATGTTTCATTGAAATCGAAATTAATATATAAATGAATAACAATTTTGTTTCTATACACAATCAAAATTTTACAAACCAATCGTTTAATGGTTACTCAAAGTAAACAATAATACATTCATGCATCTACTTTATTAATTTAAGCGCACTATATCGGACCCTTTTTAGTGGTCTTAAAATCGGGGATTCTTGCATGTTTTTCATTGTGTCCTTTTCTTGCTTTTCTTTGCATTTGTTTTGAATTTTGATTTGAGATACGTGTTTGTACCTCTCTTTTTTGGTCTTCCTTTGGCCTTCTTGTGTTGGGTGGTTTTATCATATGCTTTTTACTTCTTACGATACATCCGGTTTTTCTTTTGTCATCTAATGGCATGATGGAAATTTGAATATGTCTTGACAAAGTTGCTTTAGTGTAATTTCTTGAGCAAAAATCATATCAACTCAAATTTCTCTTCTTTCATACTTAATTGACGTCTTGAATGAGTATCTCATAGTCTTGAAATTTACGGCATGTGTATGTCTTTTGTTCGATGTCCACAATATCTTTGTTTAGAGACATAAATAAAAGTGAAAATCACTAAGTTTGATGTCTCAACCTACAACACCCAATGTATACAATCGAGTTAACGATTTGCATCCCAAATATCAAGAACCAATTAACTAGTACACAATATTAGTCAATAAGTAACCACCAATATAAAAGAAACAATTATAAATCTCAGTAACATTATAATGTTATATAGTAACTAAGTTAGTATTGATCAGTAACCAAATAAGCATTATATAGTAACCAGTATATAAGTACACAGTAAGCAATTCAGTAGTAATCAGTAACCAATATAATGTTGCACATTAAGTAAGTTAGCATTACTCTGTAACCAATAAAGATTATAATTTTATCCGATAACCAAATTCTTTGTTAGTCGATATAATGTTACGCGATAACTTGACTCGATAATAGCCAACAACCATTATATGGTTACACAGTAACCAACTCAGAATAATCGATAACCAATTTAATGTTGCCTGATAACTAAGTTAGCATTAGTAAGTAACCAAGTTAGTAATAGTCGATAGATTGCAAATGCAAATTAGGATGCAATAATTTAAATTGAGTATTAATTACCTTAAGCATCTTTGATTTAAAGATATTAGATTGCAACTTTCTCACAAATTTGTTGTGGAAAGTGTTGTGAATATTGATATGGTACGCTTGTTTTGTTTGTGAAATACCATCTTTGAACCGAACAACGAGGCATTCAATCATTATCGCAATTGGAAGATCCCCGATAAACTTGATTGCATTGTTAGTAGATTCGGCGGTGTTTGAAGTCATTGTTGAGTACACCGCCACAGTCCATGGAGCTGGTGTGCTATCCAACTTGACCTCTTCCTCCGGATATGTCCTTATTCGAGGATCAATGACATCAAGTTCAACCGTGTGTTTGTTGAATTGTTCAGCGGTGTAAGCTTCTACAAACCCCGTTGTAAGCTTTGTTTAACCTTCTCCTTTCTTTTTGAATCTGTTTTTATATTTTTCAATATATATGATATATGCGGGAACCATGCATGATATCCAGGAAACACACAATTCGATCCTTGTATAATGGCTTCATGTCTATACGAAACAATACATTGACCTTCCCTAACTCCACAAGCATTTCTCAAATTCTGAAAAAACCATTTCCAAGACAATTCATTTCACATCAACAATGAAAAAGCAATCGGAATTATGTTTGGTTTGCATCTTGTGTGCTTCTTATCGATAATGTCCTCAAGTAAGTTGATTGTATGAATGTGCCATCGATTACAATGATTGGAAAACAATGGTGCCATGCTTGAATGGATGCTCCAATGGCAAAGAATAGATACTTGAAAGCGACCATTTGTTTCCAACTCAAGGGCTATGTAGACGGAACCGGATATAAAACATAAGACTTATCATTAGAATTACAAGTAGTATCTTTGTATCAAATCACTAGTAATCGGTAACCATTCATGTGGTTAATGGTATACAAATTGTATATTACATTTAGTAACTAAACATGCGTATTAAGGTAACCAAACATATATAATAAATAGCATACAAATGGTCTAATACTAATAATAACTAGACATGCATCTTTGCCTAAAAGGTGTATTAGTTCTTGTGTAATAGTTTATTATTTCATTGTATAATGCTTAATTAGTTCTTGTTAATGATATTTTGGTTCTTGAATAATATTCTTGACTAATGCTTGGTAACCACATGTTTGGTAACCAATGCATTATACTGATAATCAAACATGTTGCATGAAGGTAACCAATCTGATATTAATCGATAAATAATTTACATTGGTAAACAATCTATCGTGTAATCATATCTTGAGTTCTTGTGGAACATCATATTAGTTCTTTGATAATGATATAAAAGCAATAAATGTTTTTAAGGTGTTACCTGGATTTATTTTCTTCAGCATGTGTAACCATGATTGGATGAGTGAGTAGTCGTGTGGATTTCCTCTCACCTTTTCCAACGCTTTCTCCTTCGATCTCCATGCTTTTTGGTAAGAGATAGACACATTATATTCTGACATCATGTCTTCCACAATATTGGTTGGTATGTATATTTTCTTTAAATTTGCTATTTTTTGCATTATGCATTCACTGACCAACTCACTATTTGCCTGTCTGTGGTCTCCCAACAATACATTCACCGAACAAGTGTGGATATCATTGAATTCTCTAACCTTGAACATACTGGTTTTTCTGAAACTTCATGCTCTCATCTTCCATTTGCAATCTTCATCGCATACACACAATAACATGAAGTCTCTATAACATGTTCGTTGGACTTTGTGTTGTCTGTTTTTTTTGATTGAATGCAGCCTCATGGCTTGTGAGAGGATTTTTTTATGCATATAGGTTTGATGTAATTTTACTTCACATTCATTCGGATCCGATATTACATCATCATATCGTTCTAACCTGCGTATGATTTGTCATGTTATCTGTCTCGTTGTTGTTCAATAATTTCCATTTGCAAGGTGATCAAGATATTGCGTTCCAAATTGGCATGATTGGCTTCTTTAGTGGAGCTAATCTTTGAATTCCCTTGTGTTGATCGATTGGCATTACATCGTGAATTGTAGATTCTTCTACATTTGTCGAGTTATGCAAGATCGTTATGCGTCCCATTATGTGTTCAATATCCACAATCGTGGGAATTTACCTTGTTCATTGATTTTCTACTCATTTCGAGAAAAGAATTGTAAGGTTGCTTCATCCGATATCTTGATCGGTGGAATGTCGTTTAATCGAAATTTGATTGACAATGTTGTTGCGTTTGTGTCAGCCGTAATGCCTTGCATATTTTGGTTAGCATTTCTTTGAGCGAAATTGTTGATGGAACTAATATGCGATAACTTCAAATTTGGTGTCTTTGATTCTTTATCGACCCGTGTCTTAGTTGAAATAAAGTACAATTTGGAATCATCTCCATTATTCATCACAATGCAGAATAAGTAATGGTAAGTAACAAAATCAATGTTATCCAGTAACCAATATAATGTTAAAGCGATAACCAAGTCGGCATTAGTCGATAACAAGTCTTCATCGATAACCATTATAATGTTACACACGATAAAGTAATTTTAGTTAGTAACAATCTGATGGAAACACGAGAATATATACATAGTCGACAACGGTAACCAATGTAATGTTAAAAGCGATAATTAAGTCGGCATTAGTCAATAACCAAGTCTTCATTAGTAACCATTATAATGTTACACAGTAACAAAGTCATTATTAGTCAGTAACCAATGCAATGGTACACAGTAGCTAATTAATTATTAGTCAATAACCTATGTTAGCCTGTAACCAATATAATGTTAAACAGTAACCAAGTCATCATTAGTCATTAACCAAGTCTTCATCAGTAAACATTATAATGTTACACAGTAACAAAGTCATTATTAGTCAATAAACAATGCAATGGTACACAGTAACCAAATCAAGTATTAGTCAGTAACATAGACATAGTCAGACATTAAGCAATGTAATGTTAAGCAGTAATTAAGTCAGCATTAGTCAGTAATCAAGTCTTCATTAGTAACCATTATAATGTTACACATTAACAAAGTCATTATTAGTCAATAACAAATCATTATTAGTCGATAATCAATGTAATGGTACACGATAACCAAATCATTATTAACAAGAAACGATGCAACATTAGTTAGTACCATTATGCATTAACGATCCAAAGATTAAGCAAATAACATAGACATAGTCGACAAAGATTAACCAATGTAAGCGTTAAGCGATAACAATGTAATGTTAAGTAATAACCAAGTCGGCATTAGTCAAGAATCAAGTAATAATCATTAACCATTATAATGTTACATAAGTAACAAAGTCATTATTAATCGATAACAAAAACAGCGGTACATGATATCCGATTCATTATTAGTCGATAACCAATGTAATGGACACGAGAACCAAATCATTATTAATCGACAACCAATGCAACATTAGTTAGTACCATTATGCATTAACGATCCAAAGATTAAGCAAGAAGAACATAGACATAGTTAGCGGTAACGATGTAATGTTAGCAATAACGAAGTGCATTTTTTACATGCGATTGCAATCAAAACATTCATATTGCAATCAAAACATTCATTATTCTTCTGGTGTAACCATTTTAAGTGCAAAAAACTTAAGAAAGGTAACCAATATAGTAATTCGTAATAATGATAGTAACTATATGATTATAAATTTTAAACTCACATACCTCAAAAGTATTTTTTGATCGAAATTGATGTTGATTTGTATTCAACAATCACTGCTTGTATTTGGTTTACGATCTTGAAGGCGTTGTTGATTTTGTATGTTATTTTCGATCTTAGAGATGCGTCGCGACAACCGAAACCGTCTTATAAAATCCGTTGATCTGCGAGATTTGGCTTCGTCTTCTCCGCCGTTGATCTTAGAGATCGTCGTTGATCTTAGAGATTACGAGTTTAGTCGCATGACAGGAGGCTTCGATTTCAGTATTTTGTCTTCTCCGTCGTTGATCTGTTGTTCGATTTCAAAGTTCGCATGATTTTAGTGACGGTTAATTTCAAATATGAAATTGGATGGTATTTGGATAATGACACGTGATTTTAGGGGTGTTATATTGCTTATGTTTTATTTTTATAATTATATTGTGTATGTTTTATTTTTGTAATTACTTTCTAAATGTTGTATATTAGTGTAAAGGACCCTTTATTTTATGTAGGCCCGTTTGAAAGCGTTGAGAATGTATAATACCCAATAATAGCCCAGAGTCGAGCCTACTTAAAAAGCCCATAAATATTCCAATTGTCTCTTCTCCGTTTATCGGCTCGAACCCCAACTAAAAACCCTAGATATACACATTCCAGATCTTTCCAGTAGATGTGATCTGCCTATATAAACCTCCTCTCTCTCGATTCAGTGTACTATACTGTTACCCAGCGGCCATATCTGACTGAAATGAATCTTAGGTTTTGTTATGATTTTTGTCATTAGTTTGTATAGTAGTGTTTATGTTTTCGGTTAATTAATGCGGTGATGAAGCTATATGGTTTAGGGTTCTGATATGTTTTAATCCCCAGAATTTGAAGACAATCCCTTTAGGGCTTTTTGAGCTTGCCCCCTTTTCTTTATAGCATCTTTCATTCGTTTGTATCGTTTGTAGTAGTGTTGTTTATGGTTTGGCCTAATTAATGCGGTGATGAAGCTTATATGGTTTAGGGTTTCTGATCTGGTTTAATCCCCAGAGTTTGAAGACAACCCCTTTTGGCTTTCTGAGCACGCCCATTTTTTTAGGTTAACTTTCTCCCTCTAGGTTTTGGGTTTGAAACTGATACCTCTAATTTGAAAGGGTATTTTGCAGTTTCTGTTTTCTTTTCATTTTTGCCAATTCTTGATTGACCCATTTTGGGAAAAAAAATTAGGGCTTATGATGATAGTTTTAATTATCTTAGCGGATTTCAGTGAGATTACTTTATCAATGATCTGATTGTTACACACACTGAAACCCTTGATTATAGCTCATTAACTTTATACTTTTATCAGTAGTATAATTATAAAATTTGTTTTTAAGTTTTTATGTCGCTTGATGTTTTGATGAGGTTAGGCACCAATTGGTGTTTTAGGGCAGTGGACAAGGCTCAATAAGTCTTGCCGTGATCCCATCTTTATAACGACTTCTCCTTCCACTGAGCATTTGATTTAATTAATTTATTACTTGTGTTTTTGTTGCTTAAGTTTTTACAGATGGTTATTGACTTTTGATTTAAGGAGTGAAAGAACAAAATAGCCTCTCTTTTTTAGCGTCCATTACCAATTCTGGTGGAGAAATTTGTTCCTCTAGACATAATGGCTTGGACGCCATAGTTTGAGTGGCTATCCTGATAAGTGGCTATTTAATGTCATTTGATCCTGGAAACACCACCAAAATATTTCCAATGTCTTGGCGGACAGGTTCGCTAGGCAGGAATATTGGACAGGTTAAATTTTATTTTTTTTGTTTTTCTTGTGACTCTTAAAATATATAGTATTTATTTTAATTGAAATTTTTATGAAATAAAGTGTTTTAAGTATAATTTAAATATATATATTTGAAGTCACAAAAAAAATTAAAAAAAATTTGACCTATCCGATATTCCGGTCAATTGGATCTCTCCGTGTCGCATAACTAATTCCATCTACGTTGCATTTGGAAAACAGCAGAATTTAAATTGTATTTAATTAAAGCTAATTATATAGTATATATATTATATATATATATGGAAATTATTATTATCCTGTTTTTATTAAAGTGTCGAGCTTTATGGGACGGATATTGATACCAAGGCAATTAGAGAGATTACAGAATGCTATAATATAATAGGGCATTCGGCTCCTTTAGTTGCCGATATGTTGTTGAGAGATAAATGCTTGCATGTGCTGTTCTGTACGGCTTGTGCACTAATATACTCGTATATTTTGAAATGTTCCATTAGTTTAGTTAAAACTGAACAGGAACAAGCTAAGCTCACTCAACTTTAGGAATGTTGACAGGTGGTTGCAAATAGAAGAAAATTACAAATAAAACAATATATATAAAATTGGTTGGAGAAATATTCAAATATTTCCACCAAATTTGATTAGGATGAAGCCCTTATACAAAGTAGCAAACGAAAGTTATCAGAAGCACAAGCAACCACCCAAAAAAATACAGACCAAGGCTCAAGCAATTACTGGTTTTATTATTGGATAACAAAAGAATTTAAGAGAAAAGATCTATGGAATAAGGCTTTCACAGGAAACAAAAATAATTTAGGAAAATAGGGCGTACTATTATTTAGTATTACGTCACCCCCTAGAAAGTAAAATGCACACATTATAAGAATTTATCGAAACTTCCATATTGCTAAAATAGATATCACATGAAAGTTGATTAATCTGGAATCCTACATATCCTTAATTCCCTTAAATTACTAGGGTAAAATTTAGCATCGACATAAATAGTGAGAAAAATATCCTTGCTGAAGTGAATATTACTAGGTTTCGTTGTCCAAATCTATTGGATAGAAGGGTTGTTTCAGCTGTCAATCACATTTTGTATGTGTTTGTAATTTTTCAATAAAAAATAAAAAAATAAAGTTTAGCAGCTCTTTCTCTGTTTGGGCAAGTATTTTACATTCTGTCTAAAGAGGTGCTGGTGCTATTTTCTGCATGAATGATAGATGCAAGAGATAATGGCCACTCCAGCAAATGTAATTCCAAGAGTTTTGAGGATCTTTACTGCAGAAACCACAGGTTTATTTGAAGGCATTTCCAAAAGCTTGTCTAACTGCAACACCACCATGTTATGCAAGAAATCAGACATGCAATTTATCTGCTGGTTATCAAAAAATATTAAATCATGGGAGTCCATACATTTTCAGACTTTTGGGAACGTAAGAAGAGTGAGAAACGAGAACAAATACATTAAGTCTACAGCAACCAGCAGCGGGTTTCGACTGGGGTAGTGACTGGCTGAAATTTTTTTATTTTTTATTTTTTTTATTATTGCTTTTGACTCAAATATTTAATGTGATTTATTGAAACTGAAATTTGTATAAAATGCAGCAATTTAGGTATCATGTAAAAAACAGAGTTGTACAGTCTGATTTTTTATATATATCCAAATAACACTTAAATCACTTCATTTTGTAAAAATTTTAGTTTCAATAAATCACATTAATTATTTGAGAGTCAAAACAAAAATAAAATATAAAATAAATTTCCAGCCGGTCAGAATTCCTTGTCGCCGTAGAAGGATTCGAACAAATAATAAGACAATGAAATTTTAAGAAAATTAAAATAAAAGAAAATACACTAACAAGTAACATATAATAATATATACACTTAAAATATAATATCTATAATATTATATCTGTTTTATATTATATTAAATTATATATAAATATAATATAAAGAATATCTAGTAAAATATATAATATTATAGTATTAGTATATATTATATTTATTTTTTATTATATTAAGTTATAGTAATATATAATCTAATAATATCATATATGATATATAATATAATATTATTATATTATATATTAGTATAGTATTATAATATTAATATGTATTATACTTATTTTACATTATTATAAATGTTACTTAGTTAGGGACTTTTTGATCATTGCATTCTATTTCTTTCCATTCCTATATAATTAATTTTAAGTAACGTGCCAAACGGATGAATCAAGAGTTCCACCCAACGCCCGTTAGTTTTTTACATAGTATACTACATCTCAAATTAGGAGTCCAACTTCTCTTTCTGAATGCCCAGGATAAGAGTCCATTGCCAAAATCAATGTACCATAATATGACAAAACTCAATCACTCATTATATTAAGCAAATTTTTATTTAGGCTTTTAATTATTTTAAACTCAAAAATTGACCTCAAAAAATAGTATTGCAATATATGGGTACATATACTATGTGGCACTACAAACTTGTCTGAGCACATAACGGAGACAAGCTTCTAGGTGCTTTGGCTGTTGCTAGCTTATTCTCACAAAAATATTTTTACTAACCTCAACAGGCTGTTTCCAATGCTTTTTGATTCCTTGCAGATGCCCTTTCCCAACAACTGCAACTACTGAACTATGCTCGCTGGCAACTTTTAGCAACTTCGATGACATGTACCTGAATATGTAAAACATTATAATCAAGTTATAGAAATTAACAACACATTTTCCAAAAGGAAATACATCATAACACATCTTTTAGGACCAAGAAAGAATAGGAGGAGTATTAGTTACACTAGAGCATAAAAAATCCAATAAGAAGCAATAGAAAATGGGAATCAATTTAAAAACCACACCCATATAAGCAAACTAGGTATCCTATACATTAATCGACTTGTATGGGGAATAATATTGTACATATATTACTAATATTGCATTTGACTTTATCTGGGTTATACATTAGTAGGGTTGTTCTTATTAATTAGAAGTTAGGTTGTTTAGAGTTTTGTTATATTTGGAATACTGGATGAGATAATGGTTATTTATGATCACTTGATCTCTATAGATGGCCAAGCTTATTTGTTATTTGGAGGACAAACTATTATAGTATTATTATTAAAATTGAATAAAAAGTCTCGAGTTACCTTTTTGTGTGTGGACACATTCAATTCTCTGCAGAGATGGGCAAATCTATCTTGGTTACAATGAAAAGACCCTAGCTTTTAAGTGCTAAACCTAATCCTAGTTATTTTGATGTATGATCCTGCATCACATTATAACAGATTTCAATCCGGGACTTTTTGTATGACTACACAACATAAAAACCTTTGTGCAAGAAGTCTAACGTTCAGTGGTTACTCATTTGCATTGAATACATCACTGGATCCGCTTCTACAAAACTTCCATCTAGGCAAATTAATCCTTTCAATTATTTCCCTTGCATTGTGTGTGTGCATATTTGTAAGGAGCTTTTTTTGGGGGAAGGGGAAAGGGGGATGGGGTGGCGGGGTAGTTACTTCAACAGTAACTTTTACATCAAAACAGTGGCCTTTAATATGCAGGTTTATTGGTATGACTGCCAGTTATATAAACCTACTCTGTAAGAAGTCCAACAATCTGTTCCTTTGGTCGTGTGACTTCCAATGCATTATTGTTTAGGTTATTATATAGCATCCATCTAGGGAGAGTTTTTTCCGTTCTATATTCTGAAATATACCGTCTCTCCTGCATACGAAATTTCAAGCAGATACAAAAATTTCTAAACAGTCAATAAAAGTCCCAATCCATTTAAGCTTTCAGAACAGTCTATAGACATTATAAGACCAGTCCAAACAAGACTGAGCTTTGATATCCATCTAAACTTATTTGGGTGATGTGGGCGTTGTTACTATTTGGGTGATGTGGAGTGGGTGATGTGGAGTGACGAATTTTCAATCTATTACATTAATTAAGAGTGAAATTCTTGCCAATACAAATGAAAAGAAGAAGTAAACACTCACTACCAAAACCGGGCCTCTGCAAGCAAAACTAGTAATGACTAATATAAGAGAAACCCCAGGGCAACCTCAGTGTGGGACATGATCAACATAAATTCCTTTGACATATCAAGTTTAAAGATGCTAGCAATAGAGAAAATTCCCCAGAAAAAGGACTAAAAGGGACCAAAAATATGAACATAAATCAAGGTAAAAAAACAATTATACGATATGTATGTAAACAAGAGATACTTACTTATCTCGCTCATGAACAAGGGTTTCCATTACAGTCGGGAACTCTTTGCTCATTTCTTGTATCACTAGGGTCAGCATGTCCACGTCATCCATGTCCTTCAGCTGCAAGCCAAAATATGAAATATAATCACTTAGGTTTAATAGTATCTTTATTTATATTCAGATATGATATTTAGTAATATCTTATAATTTAATTCCCCTCCTCCTCCTCCCTCCATTGGCATCTAAATTTTGCTACATAGATGAGTCTGCCTTAATATAGGGAATAATAAAGCTTACCATTTGAAGTTATCAAAAAATAAATATACATAAAACAATTACCATTTGATTGAGATGTTCAGGGCTTGGTAAAAAAACAGCTTGAAATACTAAGGAGTATAGTAACTTTGTTTTATGCCAAAGCGGCATTTTTCCCCATGTGCGACGCAATGTTATCTGTTTAAGAAAATCAATTAAACCTAAGTTAGTGAATAGTAAAATTTTCAGTTATGTCCATGCTTTTGCAAAAGCTTGAATTTCAACAAAATAGTCACAGTAGATGATGAAGCAGTAAAAAATATTACTAAATATGTTAGAAACTAATCATCGAAACTTAGACATGCAAATTCATAAAGCAAAGCCTTGGCCAATTACATGATACCTTTTTCCCGCCAGTATCCTGTCTAGACAATTATATTTCTTCTTAACTACCTTAGTCCATTTTAATCATGTAATACTGATTTCCTAATCATAAGGAGTCAGACAGATTTAAACTGGTTATTATCTACCCTGCAACCTTATTTTCTGACCGGAACCATTATATGAAGAAGACAAACCAACATAGAAGATGGACAACGCATAAAGGCATGTCACTACTGAAGAAATGAAACCACAGATTTCGACATATTACGTGACAAGTTTTTGTGCCCATAAACGGGTGAAAATAATATTCCAACTAAAGTTACAGCCAATAAATGCAAGGATAAAATCCACATGCATCCTGTGGAATTGAATCTCACTACCAGGCAGTATGAAGCTTTAAACTAATCAACCCACCCAAGCAATCCCCTACATTACTAATCCCTTCCACTCTCCTCCTGACCAGCAATCCTGTTTATAATAAGAAGGCACTGTGTCATGCTAGTAATTGAAAATACACCTGGAAAGGCAATTTCGACTCCAGATGTAGACAAAAACATATACTCTGTTATAGTGGAAAAGGATTTAACTGGCATCTGAAGGAAAGAACCTTAAAAGATGCAACTTTTCTTGCTTCCAAATGAGAAGCAAATTCAGAAAAAAAAGAAACTTACATTTACCGGGCGATCACCAAGTATAACCTTGCCACCATATTTCATTGCTTCTTCATATGCCACACGAAACTCAGAACCAGGGAAAACCTCAAGCTTACTTGCAACCTAACAGGAAAAAGAGAAACAGAAAATGTGTTGGAGGAAAAGTTAAGGTGCAAAAATAAAAAAAAAGACTGAGTTCATTATTATGTTTCTTGAAACTAAATATAGATTCAACAAATTCAATGTACTTATAGATGTTGTATTTACACCTTAGCAAGAAACCAGCTGTAGAGTATCCCAAAGGCATTATTCTTCTTCTTCCACTGTTCTATCATTTCTCCTGCGGTAGGTACCTGACGAACTAAACATGAGTAGATGTGAAAGTGAAAAGACTTGGAGAGAGAATACTAAAAGCCAGAAGTATTATGTGAATAGAAAGTTATATCAAATTTATGAAAATAAAACACTTAGCTACTCTGCAAAGTCAATAATTGTCTAATAACTACATGGTTAGCAACTCCCGCTAGAAATAAGATAGTCCAAAATTGGAAAAAAAAAACAGAAAAACAAAACAAAACTTTAAACCCACCTAATGGCATAACAAACTTGATGAACAACATTAACCATGCTATCGTGTCTTAACGAAAATCAATCTATCAACTCTGGTACCAATAAAAAGCATCTTTGACAAATTTTGTGTAAACTGTACCAAGCTCCCTGCATTTGAAAACCAACAAGGACATCCCTAACATTGTAGAGATTAAATAAACCTACTCTGTATTCATGAAGTTCCGTAATAACTTTCCAAAAAGCGCTGCCATAAACACTTCAAGATTCAAGGTTCCAAATATACACTTACTAAAGTCATTATCAAGTGTAGACATTTTAGATTACAATATTGTAAAATGTTAATTGAACCCATAGTGCAGAGAGAGAGAGAGAGAGAGAGATGGTCCAAATAAAAACACAATCATCAGGTGTCATCTTATACACTTCAAGATTCAAGGTTCCAAATATACACTTACTAAAGTCATTATCAAGTGTAGACATTTTAGATTACAATATTGTAAAATGTTAATTGAACCCATAGTGCGAAGAGAGAGAGAGATGGTCCAAATAAAAACACAATCATCAGGTGTCATCTTATTTCTTCATGAAAAAAAATGACATCTTTTCAGTTTTTCATGAGAATTTATGTAACCATACTACCACAACTTTATTCTGCAGAACCTACTTTTCTTATTGGGGGGAAGGGAAAAAAAGTTATTCACAAGCCTTCGAGTGGAATAATCCTATGATGGAGTGAGAAACTTTGTAATACGTGATGAGGAGAACTCCCGAAAGTTCCTTTGCTCTGGGACAAATGGATTTTCCATCCCAATAGCTTAACATGCTTTTCCAGAGTATGAGAAAAAATAAGCACACAACTGAACGTGGAAAAAAAAAAAAGAAAAAGAAGAAGGAAGAAAGAAACATCTTAAGAACAAGTACAAACCTTCAGATTCTGAGGGGTAAGTATAGCTATCCGACTTGCACATAACTCCAAAAAAACAACCTGAAATTGATAAAATCATTCTGAAGTTTATGGTGGTATTCCAAGAAGAACAAGCAACTTAAAACAACATAAAGCAGGCTGCTAACCTTCTAAAGACCCATCCATGATTCATAAATAAAAAGTTAGTTTCTAAGAGAAGAACCTGTGGCTTTAAGAAATTGATTACAGCTTGAACTTCATGACAGGATTCCTGCAACATCAAATAAAAAAAAGAAGAAGAAAATTATTACCGTGCATGTATATATAAATATGTTATATATCAAACAGGGTAACTTCAAAAATATAAAAAAAAAAACAAAACAAAAAAGAAAAGCAAATTCACATTCAATAGCATTTCAAACATAATAAACAGTCTCCCTTTGTTGTTTTAACATGAGCAAATGAGCAATTATTAATTATACAAGAATTGCACCAAACATAATTTCCCATAATATGAGTTTCACTGTGAAACCTCTTGCCTATGGTAGCATGAGGACAATATTTTAGTAACAAACGGCAAAATGTAATGGAATTTGTCAATATTAGTGAAACCTGCTTCCACCTAATCTTCAGACAACAAAAGAAAATGACAATAAAGCAAATTAACGGCAAAACTATTGAAGCACCCACTAGTGTTAAATCATTTCAGTTTTTATCATACGTGGATGTGAAAAAAAAAACAAATTTAATTTATCCTCTCTCTTCCTTCCTCTCTATTCTCTCTCTTCCATCAAATTCGATGTTTCTCTCTTTAAAATCAAATAGATCTGAATACCCTAAACATTGAATTGAGTTCAAAGTTCAGCATTAGCTATAACAATGGAGTCTGAATCCCCAATAACAACAGATGAAGTAAATGGTGTTGCAGTAGGTTTTCTCCCTCTCACCTCCGACTCTCAATAACCTTATGTCTCCGAACTCCTCTCAATCACTCTCAATCTCCTCCACAAGATTCACTCCTTCCCAAATCTCTATGTGTGTGTATATATATATATACATGTGGTAGTAATATTTAGTTAAATTGATTTTGTTGGGATTGTATTTATGATGTAATAGGAGCATAGGATCATGAGTTTTTACAAATGGATGCTGAGATAATTCAGAAGCAGATGCAAAATGTGGTTGTTGCCAATTACCGCATTTTCATTTCTGCTACTGATGCATGGCTTTTCACTCGCGAAGAAGTTTCTTCTATTGATAAAAATCTAAAATTAAAGTACCCAAAATATTTTGATTTTTTTGCTTTCACTTTGAAGTTTTTTTATTATTTTTTTGTCACATAAGTAATATTTTTTATTTTTGAATTTCTTTTCCAGAGCCACGTAAATAAAATATTAATGTCTGCTTATTTTTTTAAAGAGATTAACTTAATTTTAAAGTAATAATTAGTTTACTGGGATAATTTGAAAAATTAAAAGTTAATCAGTAAAATGCGTCAACTACAGTGGGTAATTCATTAGTTTTGTCAATAATTAATTTTTTTAACGGAATGACTCAATTTCAAAATAATAATTAGTTTATTGGGTTAATTTGAAAAATTAAAAGTTCAATGGTATAATCAGTAAAACGTGTCAACTATAATTCATTACCGCAAATTAACTAATTCCTTGTCCCTCTCTTTTCTCAGATGTCAACAAAATGGACTTCAAAGGTGCATTAGTATAGATGGTTGATCCCCTCAATTATGGCAAAAGATTGTAGCTTTGCCCCTAGCTTATAAATATTAACATTCAATCTTTTGCCCACCTTGAAAGTATGTTTTGTTTACCTCAGAGAGGAAGATCAACATTCAGATTTTGAGTTGAGTTCTATTTTCCAGATATTTAAGTAAATGAACCTCAAAATAATTTGTCCTGATCTACATATATACTCCACCTATATCAATTTCAATTCTCCATAAGGAAAACAACATAACAGATTCAAAACAACAATTTCCATTTACTTAAGTTTTACATGCACCCAAAAAAGACTAGAGAATAATATACAATGATATACCATAACAATTGAGAATTTATTTTAGTTATAACACGCAATCCGTTAGTTATACATGTACAAAATGCTTCATTTCAATTCTCCAATAGCAAATTATCGTGACAAAACAAACGCAACAATTGAATCAATTTCTTTAAATTTTGTCGGCAGTGTGATACGATAAGAAAATATGAATGACTGAATAAATTACCAGAGAGACATGAGCAGTTCCGACCAAATAAACATCACAATTCCCTCCTTCAGCCGAAGTCTCGCAAGTAAGCTTCATCACACTATTCCATAACTTCTCCGGCAAGACTTTCCTCTCCTCACCGTCAACAACACCGTTAGGGGAGCTTGCGTCTTCAACGCCTCTATTTTCATTCACGGACACAACGCTCTGATCCGAATCTTCGTCGTCGGAATTACGGCTTGCAGCATCAGATTCCAGCCGATTCGCAGCGTCGGAATCCATCACCTTCAGGAAATAGTGGAGCTCGCGGAGTCGAGAAGTGACGAGGGAGGAGAAGTGGCAGTTAGGGTTTTTAAATGTTGCGAATTGGACGGGGTTGTGTTTTATGAGTAAAGATGCACCGGCACTAAATCTGGCCGTAAGGTGCGACGGTGTGGTGTGGGATAAAAGGTGCAAGCGTGGTTCGGTCGAGTTGATGAGATAGAGTCGGCGAGTTAAGTTCTGCATAGCATAGATTATACTGTTGCTTTTGTTGCCTTATGGCCCTTACCTAATTAGTATATGTACACATCAAGTAAACTCTCCTTTTTCTTTTAATTAGTTGACTGTAAAGCAAGAAGTTATACCATAAAATATCAATTATGATATGTTAAATTTGGAATTAGCCTTTTATAAATAAGTATTAAGTATTATATACGGTAATTGTTTTTTATTTTAATTTAATATTAATACTAATTGAATCATACAACTGCTAAATTTCTTATGTTTATTCTTATATTTTAAAAACAATAACACTTTAATATTAAGTAAGATATTTTTATAAAAAATGTTTGACAAATTATATTATTAAATATTTTAATATTTTAAGACATTAATATTAAAAAAAATGTTAAAGTATACTACTTTAAAATATATTTATTAAAGTTGTAATAATTTTATGGAATTCATTTATTTCAATTTTACGTCTTTTTCCTCAAATTTGTTAGGTTACGAACATATCCTAAATAACTTTACAATAAAAGCACACACCTGGAGTGAATTCCTAATTGATTTTTAATTTTCATATTTTACAAAATTAGAAAAATATGAAAATAAATTTATATTTTATAATAAAGTTTATATAAAAAGTTTTAACAAAACTTTGTTGCGAATTTATGTTACGTTTCTGAGTTTGAAGGGATGGAATAGGAAGCGAAAATATAAGAGGGGAAGGGATGAGAATTGGGAAGGGTTGTGAACGAATTATAATTTTTTCTTGTCATATTTGTGAGTTTTAGAAAGTAAATGAGTTGATGAAAATTTTGTTATAGTTTTTTTTGTTTGTGAGTTTAGAAAGAGAAAATTGGAAAAAAAATATTTTTATTTTTAAACTATACTATTATTATATTACCCTTATATATTACTCCTTCCGTCCCAAATTAATTGCTCAGTTTTAATTTTTTTAAGTCAAATTGACTATTTTTAGAATTAATAATTAAGCATATATAAATATATTTCTAAATTATAAAAATTTGGATTAGTAATAAATTGTATATACTTTCTTTTGGTTATAATCTCTTGACCTATATTTTAGCAAAAATAGTAAAAAGATTAGTTTTAAAAATGGTCAATTTGACTTTAAAAAATCAAAACTAAGCAATTAATTTGGAATGGAGGGAGTAATGTAATAGATGTCGTGATTTATTTTAAAAGGTTACTTTACCATCATTACCCATCCCTACATCATGCATAAAAATTTAATATCAGCTTTCTCTCTCCTATGTGGCCAAATCTTTAAAAGTCAAAAGGATTTAATTGTTTATTAGAGTGAAAACGAGTCGAATATCAGCAAACACTTTAATGCTCAAATTTGGCTTGACTCGAAATAATTGAGCTCGAATTCAATAAGAAATTTTTAATTTTGCGTCAGATTCGACTTGAATCATTACTCGGACCTACTCAGCTCGTAAGTACTCGACTCCTACTCGGCTCGTAAGTATTCAACTCGTTTACAAAACGAGTCACTCACGAGTCTTCAAATCGAGTTTTGAATATGAACCATTTCACTTAATACTGAACCACTACATACTAAATTGATTATTGAACTAATATTTATATATAAAAGTCTTTTACTTTTATTTATGTAAAAAAATTATAAAGAATGTAATACGAAATGACAATCAATTTACTAAGTTATTTAAGTACAAGTTTACACAATTTAATACTACACTTTATAAATTATAAAGATTGATACAAATATCATATATTTAACTTATTAGTTTGGATCAAACCAGTATTCGAATATATATATATGATCCATCGAGCAAGTATCAAGTATGGTTCGAAAAAAAATAAAATACTCGAACTCTGATCTGAGCGAATGCTGGTATACTCGAATTCGACTCGTGTATTATTAAACGAGTATGGATCATATTCGACTCAAATCAACTTCGAATTCGAGTTTTGAATCATATTTTTGAACCGATCTCGAGTCGAGTATCGAGCTACTTTGCTCGGCTAACCACCCTACTGTTTATGTAACGATTTATAAAAAAATTAAAATTCAATAAGTTAACTGTAAAAAAAAAAAAGGTTTAATTACTTATTTGTAAATAAACTTATAGTAGAATGACCAAAAACATATTATCCCAATTAATAAGTGAGGTGATCTCATGTGAGATGTGTAAGCGTGTTAACTATCAAATTTACTCCAAATATCAATTCTTGCGATAAAATATAAGAAGTGAACCAAACCCATATTCGATGCCCTCGGCATTGGGATTAGGGTTCGGATCTGAGTCGATAGACTCGACAGAGTAGCTTTCTCCGTTCGAATTCTAATCAGCCAATATATTGCCAATAGCTGATTATTCTCTTACGCATTCTTAGTGTAAATTGGCCTACGCAGATTATACGACAAAGGCATATCTTTGGTCTATATCTCTTTATATATTTACGATGGTTGAACGAAAGCTATTTATGACGAAGCCATGCGCATTGTTTAAGAAAGGTCACTGTCGGCGCCAGACTTGCTCGTTTGCCCATGGTCACGCTGAACTCCGTCGGTTTTCTAAATCCTTCAGTGGTAAATATACGCTTTTAATTTCTACTTGTTTATGCCCAAATAGTAAGTAGTAGTTGTTTGTAATTTTCAGCACTCTGCTTAAACAAACAGAACTTACTTAGTTATAAATGAGCACGTACTTGAGTGATTGTTTGCTAGTGAATGTTCCTGGTTTGTTGTTAAGATGAGAAAATTAGTGTGATTGATTCTGTTACTATTATCTACTGATTTGTGCTTCAATAACCGATGTCGTAGATACATATAATAATTCCAATGTATTTATCACATCGGTGTTTATAAAGTTTTTTATGTAGTTAAAACTCTCTAATGTCATGTAATTTTATAGTTTGAAGGTCTATTGGATTCACTATTTCAAATGTTGATTAGTGTGTGGTTTTCTATGTTGTAAGAATCGATTCTTGTGTTTTATGTTCAGTTTGTATTTTATATTATCCTGTCATGCTTGTTCGATGTCAATTATGTATACAAGCTATTGCATTCTGTAAGAATTATGTGTGCAATTTCTAATAAGCACTTATTTGCGTCTTCATTTTAACGTAGATGTTTTTTCATGCTAGTATTGTTGATGATAAACTCATTTGAATGTTTTCTTTGATAATCTCCTACTATAAAAGTTGGGAGGTAAAAATTCCAGGATGAAGAAGCAAATGGACTGTAAAACCATAATACTTAATTTTTTTAAAACCAGATATAGTTTTTTTGTCAACAATCAAGCAAATGCACTTTTGTGTCTTATGCAACTTCTTTGCAATAGATTTTCTATATATCTTCCTGTCTTCGTCTCCGTCTCCGTCTTCGTCTTCGTCTTCAATCACCCTGATGTTAAATTGCCTTCCAAAATCACTTTTGATTTGGGTTCTGTATGGCTGTGATGCTATACCTCTCTGAACATCCAAATAAGTCGGAGCATAACACTGTCCATATGCGTGGATATAACTGGGCCAAAGTGCTTTTTGGGGTCCTGGGGATATTTTCACACACGGTTGAGGGATTTTACTTTTATTAGCACTTTGAGTTTATCAGTAATCAACACTCTGGGGATGTTTACTGACGATTTTAGTATATTTCTGTATCAGAATGGATTGTGCTGGTTGGTTTATCTTAATGCTGCCTGTGCTATAGTTTATCGGCAAGGTTCATCTTGGTTTATCCTAATGCGTCTATGAAACAGCACTTGTTTGAGGAATCAAATTAGGTTTGTGGATCAATTTCTTGCTCATGTAGTTCACCAGCTGGATTGTACTTAAATTTTGATATGGCAACAAGGAGAAATCTCTACCAATCAGATTTTGTTGTGTTCTTATTTTTCTGGAAGAGAAGGATGTCTACTATCTTTTGTCAGTTGCTTCTATGATATGCAAAGCTTTTCTCAATGTTATAAGCTCAAACATGGGTATATCTATTTCTATTCATTTTACGAGAGCTGTAATTTATATGGCCTCTTTGGAACATGCAACAAGGCAATATAACTGTTCATTATTATGTTTCTCATGTTGTCCCATGTAATGGTAAGCTTAGCATCATTGTTAATTTATGGTTCTATACTTGTTTTCCTCTTTATGAATAAGTGGATGATGTTGTCCATTCTGCTAGAATCATGTTCCTCATTGCAGGAAGGCATGACTATCGAGGTGGTGATTTGAGAGATAATATTGGGAGAAGGCGTTCAACAGTACATAGGTATTCACCTGGTAGAGATTCAAGAGTTCAACGCACATTTCAAGGTCAGAATTGCATCGTCGTTTTGCTTGTTCTTCTTATCGTGCAATTTTAGTTATTAATATAATTATAAGGTCATTAATATGTTGTATATGTCATCATTCTCATATTAGCCGTAAATGATATATTCTCACTTGGATTTGTAGATGATTGGTGGGACTCTATTATTTTGTTCTAATATTTTTGCTACTGTGAACCAAAAGATGGGAAAATATTCTTGCTACCGACCTGCGCTCTTCTCTTCATAATTGTTAAAAATATGTTACTAACATAAACCAATTGAGGATATTCAAAAATTGTTGTTCAAGTTGTCATACTACCTCCTTATGATATTGCTCTCTTTTCTTTTTGTTATTTTGTGTAAATTCTGGTCTTTCTTGTTTTCTTGTGTTAATTTATTTTTCTCTTATTTACAGGATATAGTCCTTCCCGCTCTTTTGAGAAACGAAGGTGATACAATTTTAGATTTAGCTATTTATTCATTAAATTTTTAATCGAGTATAAACTGATGTAATTAGATTGTTTATTAATAATTGGGGATTTAGGTAGTTTATAGTAACCAGGGAGTTAAATATTTACTTAGTAATTAAAAGTTCCTTATCCATTAAAGGTTTGGTTTTCCTATTCCAGTTTCCTAATTTACTAAGGTTTTGGTTTTCCTATTCCATCACTAATTAGTTTTCTCCCCTTTCCTATAGCTAGATGTGTTAGGTTTTTCTATGTATATTATACACATATTTGAGATCATAACAATATAAATGTTTCAGTGTCAGGAAACACAGGAAGAGACAGTTGGATGCCCACAGTGATATTTCTGGAAGTTTGAAAATCTCAGATGACGCTGACGTTCAAGTCAAAGACAGGAAGGCCATATCTTCAGGATCTAAAGATTTTCTTGATAAGAAGGTTGACTCACTTTGGCATTTGGAATGAATGAAGTTTCTTATGAGTTGTGTGGGCTCTTCTACTGATAAATATACCTGCTCACTTTTCACTTTTCACTTTTAAAACTATATGCAGTTAAGGCATGTACAGTCTGAGATTGACTTGCTGGAGGAGCACAAAACTCAACTGAAGGTTAGTTCCCATTACTGTTGCCATTGAGTTTTTATACTCAATTGAATCAGGATAATGAGTGGAAGTCATTACCACACTATCAACAGTGAGATATCTTCTAGATTGTCCATTGATTTTTTTATTTGTTAAATGACTCGTGCCTTTGCGGTGTTCATATTTTGGACTAATTGGTGAAGTAAAAATTATATTCCCTTGTTTAAACAAAGAAGAATTAATTTTTATTCAAGTGTTGTTAACATGTGGTGGCTTATTTGGGAACTTCTACAAATGGAGATAGAATTTTGCCAAATCATGTATAATGAACAGCCTTGATCTTACCTACTTGAAATGTGGAGAAACTATGTTGGTGAAATTATATGGCAGATCACTTGGCTTTGGATAAAATTGGAGCAAGGGGTTCACACCATCTAATTTTTTTTATGTAAAATTAGAAGCGCACTTTAGGATTGGGTAGCTAATCCTTTCCATTCATGTTCTAATTAAGGATGAGTCATTATGATCATTTCTTCTCATCCATATTACTTTTATCTTTGTGATTGTTCAAAGATCTACCTGGAAGAGAGGCTTCAAGAAGCAGACACTCTAACTTTGAGAGTTGAAGACCTAGAGATGCAACTTTGCAAAGAGAAAGAAGAAACTAAAAGGTATCTTTTATAAATTATAGTGAAACCATTAGTTTTCAAGGAGAGTAGCTTTATTTGTAACTTTAAATCTATTTTATACATAATATTTTCTGTTGGAGAGTGTTTGCAAATTAACTATTCATTTGTCACAAGTTTTGGCTGCTTACTGATAATTAAGTATCAGGATTATGTTGAAAACTAAAAAGTTCATCAAGGCACATAATCGCCACTCACGTATAAAAGAAGAACTTTTGAGGCAAGTTTCTTTCATTTTTTTCTTAATATTATATCTCTCTCCCTCTATCATAGTTCTTTCTTTTTGTTGTCTATATTTTTTGTAATTTTCTCAATCAATTGAATATAAAGGTCACAAGCTCGGCTGCATAAACTGGGGAACCAACTTGGCTCGGATGCTGCTAAACCTGGCACTAACGAAGAGGATGCAAGCATCAACCTTTTAAGTGATGGAGAGACCGTTGCTAATCATTCAATGAGGCCACAGCCTGAGCTGCATAAGATTGCTTCTCCAAGAAAAAAAAGGCAACAGATTCAGTTGGCTGAAGAGGATGAACAATTAATACATGGTAACATTAATAGATATTTTATCTTGTTTTCCAAAGTCAGTACAAGGTTAATAGCGTTTGGAGGATGAAAATACACTTTTGTCAGTAACTTGTCTTCATCCTTTCATAGCACATTAGCTTTATCAATGCTTGCGGAAGAACAGGTGAATGAATGTATTGTCAACATTCTCAAATTAGGTAACTTGAACTCAGAAGTTTGAAAGCTGGTGACTATATTGTTGGCGGAGTTGGACTTGACAGAGAATTGAATAGAGATACCAGAACAACTATTTAAGAATAAAGTAAATATTTAAGCTAAACCACAAACGAATGGAATATATAATATCCTTGTTATATTGGTGAGATCCCCTCCCACTCCAATGAAAAGGATATATATACTTAAATATATTGTGTTTCTTGTTTTGATGATTGTATCTTGATCAAAAAATTCAACCAATACACGGGCTTAAATTGTATCTCCTTGAGTCAGTTTTTTACTTAATGTTTTGACAGACTTGTGTCAAGGTTCTAGTAAGCAATGTACAAAACATTACGACTTTTGGCGCAAGGACCTCTTCCTGCCGTATAATTCAATGGAATAGTCTTGATGGGAACGGTTTAGGGTTTAGAATTAGGGTCAAGATTGGTGAAGGAATTGAGAGAAGTAAGAAGAGATAAAAATGCACATAAATAATAATAATAATCTACTATAGTTAATATGCTTGAAAAATCTCATTGTTAGACTACTTAATGATGTCTATCCCTTGGCATGGGCTAAAGCCTCTTGTGTTTCGGTCCAACCAAATTGGACGGGCTCGTCTTGCATCAGATCCACCATGAAAATGAAGATGGTATTTATACATACATAAATATATATATGTATATATATGTAATTGTGTTTTAAATCTGAGCCCTTTATTTATGTATGTATGGTGGAGATGCTATTTGCCCATTTTTCATCCATTGCAAATACATACTATATGAATATATATATATATATATATATATATATATATATATATATATATATATATATAATACTGCTGTGTTTGAGATCTTTGAATGTTCCTTGTATGTATGCATATTTTCTTTCATGAGAAATTCTCAATTTATGATGCACAATTTTTCTGAGTGCGCCTTATCTGCCATATTGTTTTTCAAGAGCAGCCACATACCAGCATTTTTATTTAATAAGTTTGTTCCAAGTATCCACTCCACCTTTATCTCCTTTTTCAATTCTGTTTATTCTCAAGCTTTCAAGTTATTGTAGCTAGTCGATCTGATGTGTCATATTTTTTTAACAATAGATAGTGTCTTTTTCAAAATTTTATGTTGGTGCTAGTTTTTCCTTAAAATGTCATTGTGTTGTTGATGGTTTATAATATGGCTTTTTTATCTTGTAAAATGCATTGATTATCGTGCCATTTTAAAGGCTTGGCTGGCCTTGTGGTTGTTCATCTTTTAGTTCTGATTGTTTTTGCTGTACCAGCAATTCCAGCAGAAGGAGAAGGATCAATGCAGGAAACATTCATATCAGAGAAGCTTTTGGATTCGGCTGTGCATCATGCTCTTAACAATTACAAGGAAGCTAATGTAAAGTTCCTACTGATATTCCTTCAAAGGATAATGTGTTTTTTCTATTCCTCCCCCAAAGAAAAAAACAACCCACAAAACACATTACTTGGGTGTCACGTTGATTAGAAACATGGGTAAATAATAACTTTTGCATGCGTTGTGGAAATAGAGTAGAATAAAATAGAAATAATTTTCAATTTCCTTAGAGAACATTGAAGTGCTTCCAGCTAGTTATGTATTGTTCGTTTATCCAAGTTCCTGAAAAACCCAAATCACGTCTATTGTGGAAAGGGTTTCGTTTACAAGTTGCCTTAATGTAACACATTTCTTGTCAACTTGAACATCATTATAACATTGTGAGGTAGGCTGTGAGTTAATATTATAGGCTCATGCCAAGTGTACCAGGGTAGCGGTCCAAAGGTGATAGACAGTTCTTCTTAACTTTCATTACTGAGAAGATGTGATCTTTCCTACAAAACTACTTAATTTTGTTCTGATTCTTAAAGATCCTTTATTTTTAGTGAATAAAAAGTTATGTTCACCCTTATTATGGGTGATATTTGGAAAGTTTGTGCTTGTTTTATTTCTTTTCTTGCATTTATATGGGAAATAGCTCAGAGGTCTTTCTGCTAAAAATGTGCAGTTGAAGGTTTCTGAATCAGGCCTTCTATTTCCCTCAACCAGCATGGCTGCTCATGTTGTGGATGAAGTCGTTGAAGTTATTGAGATGGACGAAAAGTTCGAGGTGGTTGGAAACTCTTCTGCTAGAGTTGAGAAAGAAGTTGAATATGAAGTCCGCGGGTTGCCGTTTCCACAACCACCACCTCCTCCATTACCTCAAAATGCTTATTTGCAGGTTAGTTTTAATTTAGAGCTGTGCGAGGTACATATGCTATTTCTGTAGGCAAGTTTGATCCACACTATTATAGCTTCAGCTTTTAATTATGAAAATCTTTTCTCCTTGAAATTCGTAAATGGTAATTTGTATAGAACCAAGTATATCTGCTACTGTCTACTGTTAAGGAATTTCCTTCTTATGCGATATTGTTTCTTTGTTATCTGATCTGGTTCAAAAGCTTATTATGTTAATGATTGCAGTATCAGGGAGATGGGGAGAATGTAGACGTGGATGATCTCGAACAGGAGACTGTGGATGTAGATATTATTTGAAAAGGAGACGGGGATCGATGTTGATATGTTTTGATGTTTGTAGTAGTTGTAACTTGTAGGTGCAGTAAATATAGTTGCATCCCCTGATTGTGTTTCATACCTTTTCCTGCCAAACGGTATGAACTGTGTTTCTTACCCTGCTTCATATAGTAGTTGAGCAATCAACTTAATTTTAAGAAGGATTATTGGTTACTTATTGCATGCTGGATTAGATAATATGAAGTTGAATCACTATTGTGCTAGTTGCTCATACACCTTGGCAGCAAAAGTGATATATATATATATATATATATATATATATATATATATATATATATATATATATATATATGAGGATGAAGTGCATACCCTTTATTTACTTCTCGTAGATTTACCCCTTTTAGCATTTTAATAGACGGTTTTGGTCATACAATTGTCGTCTATACACGACGGACAACATATATTCTAAAAGTATAGGCACGACGGTTGTATGGTCAAGCTGTCGTAAATCCATCGCTAAAGTAAATTACGCAATGAGTAAAATTGTATGCACTTGATCTCGAACCTATATATATATATATATATATATATAAGTTTATCTTTATAATACATTGTGAGCGGTCATTCGATGATGTAACGGTCCGTAGTTTAGTTTTTAATATTTCGTAGTTTAATACTGCAAATGGGATAAATATTTAAAATATTTTCCTTGTAAAAGTTTTTCGTTCGCAGTATTAAATTACGGAAACCAAATATTTTTTAGAAATATATATGGCATATCAATTGGCTAATGACGTCGTATTGACCAAATTAAAAAAAATAATTTAGTTTTTTATATGTCAAATAATCTATTATTTCATTGATTCATTTTACGATTGTGAATTAATGAAAATTAAATAAAAAAAATATGTTTACTTTCTCTCTAAACTCATAAATATTGCAAATGGTTCTTGAATATTTGAATTCACCATTTTGTTCCGTTCTTCAACTCAAGAACATAGATTATAATTATAATTATAATTGTAATTTTTTTATTTATATATATTATATATAAAATTTTGCATACATACGATATGATAACTATCTGTTTACTGTTTACATATAAGATTTAATTTATGGACAATTCAAAGGATGTCTTTGATTTCGGAACGAATGACTTCGGGAGTGAACAGATGTCTTTGATTTCAGAACGAATGACTTTGAGAGTTCAACAGATGTCTTCGGCTTCAGAACGAATTAGTTTCGTGTTCCAATATTTACTCATCATGTCCTTATTTTGAATGCAAGTGAAGTTGTGTTTGATAGGATCTATCGTTATTCGGAGAAAACTAAATAAAATTTGAATTTGGGCTATACTTATCGTTCCGTCCACATTATTAAATTTAGGACGAGGACTCTATTAATCATTCGATCTACGGATGGACGGTCACGATTTATTGTAAAGATAACCTTAAATTGACAACGTTGTCGATGGAGTCCCCATATATATATAGAGAGATAGAGAGACATTTTGAGAGATCTCCAAATTAGTTGTATGGCTATCGAAATCGTGTGCAACTCGACTAAGAATCGTGTTCATGATTTCATGTGGAAATAAGCGGTTTTGAAATAAATCAAAATTTTTAATTTTTTGTTCAAGAATGAAATCTTATTGAAACTATTCATATCAGGTTTATTAGTAATTGTTTGGTTAGAAAGAGAAATATGTGTATATATAGGGTAATGATCTATGTATTTGATATGGTTCTTTGTAGAGTATATATCATTTATACAAATGAAAACAAAAAGAAACGACAGGATTAAAAATCGAAAACTGACGTCCACTACGATGAAAAAAAATCATTTGATTTTATTAACTAAGTGTATGTTTATTAATTAGGTTTTATGGTTTATTAACCAACATTAAGAGTTTATTTACTAAGATTTAAGATTTAAGATTTATTAATTAGGATATTTGATTTATTAACCAGAATTTAGGGTTTAGAATTTATTAATCACATACTAATAAGATTAATAAATCATAAACCCACTTCTATTCTGATTAGTGTTCGCTACTATTATTAGCGTATGTCGATTTTGAGTTTCTAATTTTAGTCGTTCCTTTTTGTTTTCATTGATATAAATGATGTATGACCTATAAGAATTTATTGGAAATACATGCTATAGCGCATGCAGATCACCTATAACGATAAATCACACTGTCGCTAAAGCCGTTACCATTGCGTATGGACTGAAATATATATGCACACTTTTTTCGAGTGTAATACATCCGGTCATTTGGTGGGCTAGTGAGACAGTTTAATCAAATGGCTTTTTCAAGGGCTAAACAATCATTTTTTGTGCTCTATACTTGGTTCAATTTTATTTTTGTACAATATTAATTTAATAAACTGAAATTTTATTTATGTACAATATTAATTTAATAAGTTGTCTTTGTACACTATAGAAGAGCATTTTAGCACGTTTTATTTTGATCATGTTTACTTGATGGTTGGCTAATGTAAAAGGAATAACTCCTTTCTAAGTGTTGACTTTTTATATTCTTCTCAAATTTAACTTTGCCAAATTTAGAGTATTACATTCAAATTCAAAAGATAAGTTTCTCTTAGTTTTTCTCATAATTCCCCCTCTAGCCTTTTTCCCTAGTTTCCTCTAGATCCCCGAGCCAATGCATTCCTAGAATTGATTTGTAATAATATACTCCATCCATTCCCATTTATTAAACATTTTAGGCAGTTCAAAATTTTCTTTAAGAAGTATTAATTATAATTTTTTATGTATTGTCCTCAAATATATTTTTTTTCAAAATTTTTTCTCTCATTTATCTAGATAACTTTATACATATTTATATTAAAGTTTAATGATAAAATTAGAGTAATAAATAACTTTCTTAACAAGTGTGCAACACTTTAAAACATTAACATAATAGGAATAATGGGAGGATGTTATAAAAAAAAACATTGTGTAATGGATTCTTTTTACGGGGTTTTTAATCCTAAACAATTTAATTTATTGGGATTTGAAGATCTTTGCTACTCTGAAATCATCCAGTATCTGATATAAATAGTTGGCAAGTACAATGAAATCAAACCAAAATTGAGACTCAATCCATGACCTTCATATTAGTTAATTAAGGCTTACGGTTTCCAAGATGACATGCCACTATGCCAGAAAACTAAGATGACAAATACAAAGCCATTTTCCTTTGTCTGATGAAAAAATGTGGTGGTTTCGTAGAGTCCCAAAAGCTACACATAAATATGCCTCATCCTCGGTAAAGTTACAGTCAGTCGTGCAAAGCATACCCACAAAAATAACCATTGGATACAAACTTTACCCAGGAGACCAGGAAGAGTCCTGATACAAAACAAACGTGGCTGGAAACGATTTTATTAACAACAACTGCTACAGATTCAAAACAAAGTTTGTTAGTATATAAATAGCAATAGCATAGAAATTAATGGTATATCCTTAACATAAGCTACAGACAAGTCTAACTATGAACTCATAAAAGTTCACAATTCACAATGAGGCAAAAGTGAACCAATCTATTGCACAAACATCCAGCAGAGAACTGTTCTTTGCTGCTTGAACTAGTGTAGCAAGTCACGCTGGGCTCTCAACCTGAAAGTCAACAACTGCAGGGAGAGGACATCAAGCAATAATGAACTGGAGATAAGAGTATGATGCACATTAAACAAGTCTAATACAAGTGAGAAACTGTTTGTCATTACGGATTTGCCAGTCAAACACATCCAAAGAACTGTTCCAAGGACGGAGAGCTCAGAATGTTCGAGGCAATTCGTTCAGGCTTCATTGATGAAATGTGAAGCTGATATCTTATAAACCTCTATAACCAATAAAAAGCAAAAGCCAAAAGTTAGACGCAATGCTGCAATAAGAGATGTACTTGATATCTAATTCATTATGCTTACTATTTTCTTACTCATATTTCCAGTTCATTTAGATAAGGGTGGAGCTAAATTATCATATTCAGTAAATGATTGGAGAGACCAATGTTACCAAACAGAAGAACTAGGAATAATATACCGCCAACTGTGAAACTATTTCAGGATTTGTGTCTATATGCCAATCTGGCTCTAGCTGTCGAACAAAAGATGTTCTCCCATTCTGTGTGCTACAAAAGAGAACCTGCAGGTTCATATCATGTGAATTAAGACTCGGATAAAAATATAACACTATTTAACATATAATCGGCAAATGAAATTTAAAACATCATTGCATCGATTATATAGAAAAAGAAAACAGAAGCTGGGAAAGGAGAACTAAAGCCTGTCCTCTCCAACAGTTTCACGGCAAGAATAATGACATATGTTGCATTTCAATACCAATAATCATGCAATATAATCTCTTATTACCTTGTCCTTAACCAAGCCACCAGATGTGAAAACCCCAGCATCTTCTAAAGCAATGACAACCTTTTTCTGCATTCAATTATATCCCATAAACAACAATAATAATAGACCATTGGCACAGCTCAATAACAGGATAGTCTGCTTTGAAAAGTTCTTTCAAGCAGTTAATGGTATACGCTGCAACAGGAAATTTATAAATAACAACCCAGGCATGCCAGTAAAGGTATAACAATTAAGGCGTTTAAAGTGTTTAGTAATTATGATACAACTCAAATACATTCATATTGTCCTGTAAAAATGAATCCTTAGTAAATATACTCGTCAGCAAGAACATAAAACTCCAATTAAGTGGAAACCCCTGATAGGAAAACCCATACAACATGTATCCCTCAGAAGGGTTAAAAAAATTCAACAAAACTTTGCTCAAAGTTTTGTTATAACTACTCTAATATATATATTTATATATGAGTAAAATGCATTTTAGATCGACCTAAGACATCATTTGATCGTCAACTTAATAATCTAACCATACGAATGTAATAAGCATGTAAAAATATGAGATTATGTAAAATTTTGCTTGATTTGAGGTATTAGAATATCACTTTTTTAATAGTGTAAATAATTTGTATTTAAGTATATATTAACTCAAATTTTAGTAACTTATATCGTTATAAAATTGCTAATGCATAGCCTCAAGTGATCCAGGACAGATTTAGGATGAAAAATTAATGAAAAATAAACTAGGATTTAAACTTCACGTTCAAAACACTAGAATCTCTCAAGTGTATCAACTCCACATATCAACACGAAGATAGATAAAATATCTCTACGGTATAAATAAAATAATCAACTTCAATATCAATATTATGTAGTGTAAATAACTTGTGGGTAGTATATTACTATTTAAAGAGACAAAACCCTAATATTACTTGGGGAATAATAAAAATACTAAACGAGTAAAATACACTTATTAATAATTCATAATCACTAATTAATGCCTTAAATCCCCACTAATAAATAAAATACATAAATCACATAAACTACTTTTAAATTAAACATAATAAAAACTCAAAATAATAAATATAAAAAATCTCTTATTTGTTCTTGACTTGGAGTCCCCATCATCAAGTCAAACAAAATTATACATATTCTCATATTTTTGTATGTTTATTACATCTGTACGGTTAGATTAATAAATTGATGATCAAATGATGTTGTATTAAAAGTGCCATAAAATAACTTATCTTTAGGTCGATCTGAGATGTCTTTCACTATATATATATGGGTTCCATTATATATATATATCATTGATTTTTTTTTTATATATAAATTTACAGGCAAAAAACTCAATTGTGGATGGAACCCATTATATATTTTGAACTCAATCGTATAGTAATCAGGTTAAATATAGTTTTGCCCACTAAACTGCGGTCATTTTTACATTTACATCATTAAATGACTTTCTTTACTAGTCAACTCATTGAACTAGTCTTTAATTATAAAAATTTAGAAAACCGTCTAGCCCGTTGAAAACTAAATGATAAATCTACATGGCACCACATGATGTGCTGATGAGGAGTGCTTAGTTAAATGAATAGTTAAATTAAATTAAGCTCATTATTAAATAGTTAAATTAAACCCGTTATATTAAACAAGTATGAAGGATGGAACAATTAAACATAAATAGTTAATAAATAAACAAGAAGGATGGAACAATTAAAGATAAATAGTTAATAAACTAGTATGAAGAATGGAACAATCTGAAATGAATGAGTTTGATAAAGATCTGAATGACATATTTTAATATTTTACCCTCGAAAAAAATTCAAAGTGAACATAATATAATAGTTAATATTTTTTATTATTTTTATTATTACCCATCACCAACCATTCACCATTCGGACAAAAAATTCGGACTAAGGCCAGACCAAACCAATCAAAACCCACTTAATGATTCACCACTTACCGATTCAAACCATTCAGATCCATTAAGTTCTAAAACAAATGTTCCCTTAAGGCCGGAAAAGCCAAAAAAAAAACAAAAAAAGGGAAAAGAAAAAGGGTGCACAAAACTTTAAGCGTTGGTAAAAGACCCGTTGTTTTTTGAACTTGTGACTTCTTCATCAAGCACTGCAAACCAGGAAATAATTTATATTGATCACAAATTAACCACACAAGCAATAAGGTTTGTGTGCACCTCACTTTCATCGTCGAGAACTCTTTCCATGAGATAAAGGTCACAAAATTTTGTAATTTCAAGCAGTACTTCAAGTACAGATGATCTAACAGTTGCTTGTTTCTGCCAGAAAAAACGAGAAAAGGCACAGAACAATGTCAATCATTTTGCATCATGTTTTAACACAATATGTCTTTGAAAGAGATACCTGAAGCTCTTCCGGACTACTTTCCTCAAGTATCACACCAAGCAACCTGCATGTTACCTTCAAATAAAAGTAATGAAAGCCTGAGGACCATGATTTAATTGATAATTAAAGAATTCACAGGAGTTCCATGGAACAGTTTATGTTTTCTTCATTCCAAAAAGAAACACTAATTATTGTACATGTAAGGTTGTGAACAACCGACTTTCTAGTGATCTAACCAAAATCAATCTTAGTATAAAAATAGTCATGCTAATGGTATTTGTCATTCTAGAATCCAAATAATGAGAAAGAGAATTTTCACAGAGACTGTGCGTTTTATATTACAACATGCACCTGATGGTTAAAGATTATTGATTAAAAAAGTACTCAACTCTAATTGTCTCAACATATTGACAAATAACTTATAAAAACCAACTTGATACAAAAGTTAGTTCTATCTGAAATTGTAGGGAGATATAAATCTAGAATTATCACACTTCTGTTCCATGAAGTGAACAATATAAGCAAAACCAATAAAATTGATATGCATAACAGTTCATGATATTGCATTAGCAATTACCTTCCTTCCTTCACTCAGTCTTTGCCTAACTATTTGCCCCAGAGTTGGCTGTAGCAGGAAAGGAACATTTCAAATAGAAAACAATCAAGACAAAGTAATCTACAATTTCCAAAAACAGCCAGAAGATTACGGCAATTACCTTTACAGGATGAAAGAACTCATCAATAACATTTTGTGCTCTAGAACCTTCTGAGGATACTCCAGAAGATATCAAATTTGCATTTGAATGATTACTGATGCCAGAATTACTAGGTGCGGGAGTTTGCCGTTTAGGTTGCCTTCTTTGAGGTACACCAGGTGATCTCAATAGTCTCCAAGTAAAAACTATTGCAACCGCCAGCCCTGCTATAGCCCCTACAGATCGTGAATCCTGCAACCACACCAGATGTGAAAACCATCATACTGGAATGGAGGCAAATAATTCATTCTCTTTATAAGCATGGTTAGTTTAAATATCCAAACAAAAAACTTTTTCTTTTTGCACGTGTGTATAGGTTTGCGGCTATGGAAAGCCGAGAGAAGAAAAAGAGGGAAAACATAATCATTGTAACATTTTTTTCTGTCTCAATATAATTCTTACTGTCTCAATATAATTCTTACTCTAAAACAGGAAAAAGCATTAGAAAAATTGGCAGAGGTTATTGCTTTTCAGAATCAAAAGTAGATTTGATACTTTTATATTGGCTCTTTTGGATCAAAATAATAATAAAAATTCAAAATCTGAAAAGAAAGGGGAGTTATTTTAGAACTAAGAAATCCAAAAAAGCAATAATAAGTTAATCCAGATAGGCTCAAATTCATTTCAGAGTAATTTCAAATAAACTCCAAGAGATTCTCGAGACACTAATAACCTATAGAAAAGGAGCAGCTATTTGATAGCTAAGTTAATGCATAACCAGCTATACAAATCACTGTTTGTTTGGTTTTCAAATTAAATGGTCTCACAAAAAAGCCAAAAAACTAAAGCACGGACAGAATATATCAGTGCACTTTTATTAAAAATAACCCACTGCACTGATGAGCATAGTGAGCTATTTAACTAGACATACAAGGATTATGAGGGAGTAAAAATTCAAGACAATGGCGATAATATCCTTAGTTATCCCATGAATTTATCTCTCTCATCGCGTGATAGAGAATAAATGTCAGGTGATGAGAGACTTGGACAGATATTGATAACTAAGGATGTTATCACATTTCTTGAAGACAAGCCCATAATTAATTTAAAATGATCCCAAAAGAAAATTCCAATTTGAGAAATTGAGTAAGCAAGTTTAATGATTTTCAGATATATCATACAAATTATGCCTATGCATGCGTATAGTATATATATACACATTTGTGACACTCTGTACACTACAACTACTTGAAGGTAAATTTATAAATGTAAACAAGATTTTTTTGTCAAAAGTCTGAAATTCAGGTTCCAACTGCATGCCTCAAGTTACCGAAATCAGACTTTTTATGTTAAGTTTGAAGCTAAGAAAATAGCAATGGGCTACCAAAACAACTAAGCTAAACAATTAAGAATCAGAAATTAGCTAATTACATAACATATAGATGAAGCATACCATGGCTCCATGAGCAATTTAAATACCAGATTATGATTCTTCATATGAACCCTATAACACCTAAATCCGATCATCTATAAATAAACCTAAATTACAATCAAGATTCGGTTTTTAGATGAATCACTTCTCAGATCGGAATAAACAGAAGAAAAGATTGGAAAAAGAACCAGGCCATGGAAGAGATTGGAAATCTTGAGCGTGAGAAAAACCCTAAATTTCTTGATGAGCTGTAAAACATCATCCAGGGAGTGATCAGCCATGGCCAGAAAACACACTAAAATACGTCGTCGGTGAGCTCCTGATGAATCGTCAATCCCTCCGCTCTTCCATCATTAAAAGATGTTGCCGTCGTGGAATCAGGTAGATTGAATTGTTCAATAGGTAATCAAGTTTCTTTCACTTTCTCTTTCTCTTTCTCTTTCTCTTACTGAGGGGTCGTGTTACTTACAGCGAGGAGAAGAAATATATACTCCACTGTGCAAGAAAACTAATCCGGTTACCTGAAGTTAATTTGATAAGTTGGTCTGACATCTTTACGTTTCTTTGTGACAAATGAGGTGGATGTAAAATTTAAGTTTTTTTTTTTTTTTATATTTTCAGTTTTTTAATTAAAAAAAAAAGAATATAGAATATTATTATTTTTTAATGCAATTTCCGTTTAAAACATAAGTGAGTGAGCGGAAAAAAATTACATAGTATATTTTATAATTTTATATTATATTTTAACTTTTAATATAATAAATTTTAAATTACAATTGCAATTTTAAATTTTTATTTTTTTTATTAAAATTTCAGAAAATGAGTCTTAGTGTCGTATGACAAATGTTAGGAGGAATATAAGAATTCATTAAAAATACAATTTGGCAATATAAGTAAGTATATACTATATACTACTTTATTAAAATAAAGTCTGACGACATAGTATTGTACTATTGTATATGATACTCCTATTATTATGGTCTGGTCTGGGCAATTGCAATTTGATTTTAATTTTTTATTTAGAAATACTTCTCAAGTAGTAATTTATAATATTAGAGAGTGCAATTAAATTCACATTTATTTAAATTTTAGAATTTTGTAAATTGATTAGGCAAGGCAAAATTACCAAATAGGACGGTTTTGTGTTTGGGCAGGCTTAAAAGTCATCTGTGCATCACCTATAAGAGACTGTTGGAGTAGCATATAAGTATTAGAGAAATAGCAGCGTAGAAAATACCAGTAGTAATGAAGAACTTTGCCACCTGATTTCCAATATTGTTGCTAACAGGTTTATCTTACACTGATATTCAAGTTCTGCATAGTTTCGACCAAGGATTTTGTGTTCAAATGATCATGATTCCAGAAATATGATCTCATAAACTGAAAGAATTTGTACTACTTTTCATTGTGAAAAAAATAATAAAAAATCAGAATAAGTGCATTCTGCTAAATGATTACATAGACACATGAACACTAGTCAATAGTGGACAACTACTCCCCGAAAAAGAAGTGCGATGACTTGAAACAAAGGTCAGGTCAGTCCACCAATTGAGGCGGCGAAGAATTCTGCATATCCTCCACAGATATTTCAGTCACGTCGTCAATAACACTGCTTATCACGGGCCTTTCAATCTTCTGTGCGGTACCATTCAGCAACATTTCCTTCTCCAATTGCTGGCAATAGCTCTCAAAAACTCGAGAGCTGACTGTCATTTCAAAATCCAACAAGAAAAGCAACTCCATTTCAAGCCTGTTCAGTTCAGCATTGGTCACTCCCCCAACCCGAGCATAGAATGCATTGTTATAGTGCCTAACATTGCCAACCAAACAACGCAAGAATATCAGAATTCCAACAATGGGGATCTGTCTTTTTTAATGAAGATCGTACTATAGTGAAGCAAGAGATGCATTAATCACCATATTCTCTAACACGGGCGGACATAAGCACATTTTATAGTGCCTCCGAAGATTATCAAAAATTCCACACACACACACACACACCCCACCCCCATATTTCACCATCATATAAGTTTGCATAAATTGGTACAAATACCAACATTAATTCAATGTCAGAATTATTAGTGTAATAACAAGATGCATTAACTGCTGAAAACACAATGCAGAAAAGGAAAAGGAATAAACACTCTAAGAAAGAGGCAAGTTCTCATCTATAAGCAAATCCTTTGCCAACTAGGGCACAGGTCCCAGGTAATTCAAGTACCCAATAAACCATGTTCGTGATCAAGAAAGTTAGCTAAAGTAAAGGCATTCAACTGACTCATCCGGCTTGTGTCTCACATGACTGAAGAGGGATGAAGTTGACCAAACTCTAAGCATTTACAATCCTCAAAGTGGAGTCATGGGCTCAACGCCACATCATATGCCTCCTCTGAAGTCTGACCAAATATCTTAAGCAAAATTCTTCACAATCTTAACCCCCCAAAAAAAAAAAAAAAAAAAAGAAAAGAACAACTCAGTTTTCTTTCATATCCATTCCTTCTTAAAGAAGTAAGGAGTGTTGATTGCCATATTTATTCATATATGGCAAAAAGAAATCTGAAGGAATTACTTCTCAAGTTTGAAATTAGCACCGTCACTGTCAGCCAAGGTAAAAGCAAGATCTTATTTCTTAAAAAGCTTTTTAGACTTTTAGACTACACAAGCATTTTGTTTAAATGAACCTGCTTTATGCATGCCACATTTTTTCCGCATTAGGGTGTTGAATTAAAAGAGGAATATACAATTACTTAATTAACCCATAAAAATAAGTAATTTCACGTCTAGTTTAGTAGAGAAAAAAATGTATTGTGGAAGTTGTTTGAAACAATTTAGTGCTGCTGCTAGAATTTTGATTTCTGTGAAGCAATTTTCTGAAATAAACATCTATTTAGTTTTTAAGCTGAATAGTCAAATTAATTGTCACATCCTTCCCTCTAGTGTATAGTTTGTATGTAGAAAGAAGTCCTAGTGAAACTTCAAACTTAAATATTACTCCCTCCTTTCCACAAAAAAAGGTTTCATTTGTAAAATTTACAAATTCTAAGGATATACTCCAATTTTGTTCTAAAATTATTGAGTGTTTAGTTTAAATGTTTAATAGTGATGGCACAATAAGGAAATTGTTATGGTAAATTCGAGGACAATGTGTCATTTTATATGAACATAAAAACAAATTGGATTCTTTTTTTGGAACAAAAGATTTTAGAAAATGGAAATCTACACCTTTTGTGAGAGGAAAAGGAAGATTTCAACAAATTTTCTACTTTCAACCAAACTACTGATACAAAGGATTTTAAATCAGTTCAATTATTTTTTTATAATTTTTTTTGTTTTGCTAAGTTTTTAATTTCGGGGGTAGGGGGATTCGAACCTAGGACATCTTGCTTGACAAGAGGCCTAGGGTACCACTTGAGCCAAAGGCTCTTGGTCAGTTCAATTAATTACTCCCTCTATTGCAAATAAATCCCATTTGCATAATCTTTTTATTCCACAAAAGAGTCATCTTTTCATTTTCATGTATAAAATGACACAATGCCTCAAGTTTGTGGTCATAATTTCATGCCACCACTACTAAACTTAATTTATATAGATAAACATAGAACAAAAATTATGCATCTTTAGTATTAGTAAAATTTGCATAGGACTCTTTTCACATAACATAGAGAGTATCATTTTAACAAACACCTTCTGTCCCCAAATTTCTTAATAACTCGGACCCAGTTCAAAAAATTAGAAACAAATACTCCTATCTGTTCTATATTGTTTGATCAATATCGATTTTTTTTTTGTTTTTGTTAATTTCCACACTCACGCACCCAAGAATCAAACCCTTGACCTCATGGAAACTATAAGGCAAAGTTAAGGCTGGACCAAGAACCATATGACTTCATAATAGATATTCAAATTCAAAATTGTCATAAATTCTTTTAATTTTAATTAATACAATAAAAGTATTACTCATTGTATATATCATCTCAATTTTGAGTTCAACCGAGGGAGTATGAAATACAATATATACGTATAGATATAGAAAGAGAAAGACTTACACATCATCAAGCATCTTAGAGGCAACCATGACACTGGTGACGAGCAATCTATGAACATTGAGTGAAACCACAAGCGAGTCTGGATATTTATGCAGCAGCCTGTCTACATACACATAGCCCACCACGAAACAAGATGGGCTACAACTAGTATACTTGTATATTCTCTCCAGATACTTGGGGATACTAATACTCGGCGCCCTAACACCATGAAAAACGTTCAAAATCTTCCCCAGCCGGGAAGCCGAGCCACAGCCCAACTCATAAACTAGCCTGTCGTTGCGAAGCACAAGCTTCTCCAGCACAAAGGATAGGATGGTTAGGACTCTCGGAGTACTGGTGGGTTCGGCATCGCTCGGATCCAGCCGGCGAGGGTGGGTGTCGTCGTCGTCGGCGGCTAACATCTATAACATTGTGTTCTGGGCGCAATTGGTGTGGAGTGTGAAACTCTAAATTTGGGACACAATTCTTGGTGGCTGCTCCCTGCTCCTGCTAGCAGGTTATCTGATTTGGTGATGAGTGGGCTACTGACTGCCAACTGTATTTGCCATCTAATCAGCAGATATGGACAGAGAAACAAATCTTTCTTTTAACAAAAAGTACGATAAACCTCTATAATTTTATTAATTAAAGATTTATTATTTAATCGATAAATTTTTTTATTAATTTAAAGAGTGTTTTTTATTTGGATAAATATAAATTTAATTATATTAAAATTATTGTATTTTATTAATATTTATATCATATTTTTTTATACAATTTATCATACTTATTAAATTAATGTATCATACTTGTGAGAATGATACAATAACATGAATACAATACGTGAAAGAAAGCAATCATGCATCTTTAACAACTATTCAAGTTTTTATTACAATTCGAAAAAGGAACTTTTGAACTTTTTGAATGAGAAAAATTAAGGATGAAATTTATTTAGATTTGAATTTCAAAACAAAACAAACGAAAGAATAGAATCATATTTTATAATATTATCCAGATATATTTATAATTTAAAAAAAATTATTAATTTATAATTTTGATGGGACCATATATTTATATAAAGGTCTTTTTTAAAAATTATTATTTTATCAAAATATTAATTTATCCCATTAACTCAAGTGGAGATTAGGAAAAATTATTATTTTAAAAAAATTATTAATTTATGAAATATTAATTTATAGAGCAGAGTATAAGAAACTAATTTTCACATGTATTTTCATACCTTACATAGAAGTGAGTAGTGACTCGTTCTAAAAAAATATTACTAAAATGTACTAGTAAGCTGTTAACTAGTTTTATTAATGTTTCCGGTCCAGTCTATCGAGTCGAGTGTGGAGCGGACCATAAAATGACAGTTATTCGCGTTGCAGCTAGAGCTAGTAATAGGAAAGACCAAGGACGGGCTGATAAAACTGAAACAATCAAGTAAAGATAAAAGACTGTGAAATACAGTACAGCCAACCTTAAATACGACGTAGTACTCCAGGGGCCTACTTTACTTTATTTGTGTCATAAGTAGTATTTATTATTATATTTGTCGATGACACTTTTCAACATAGTACTACTATTTTATACTCTCTCCGCTTTTTAATATAGGTCGTTTTAAAAAAATATTTTTATTTTTAAATATAAATAGTTTGAAAATTTCAAATAAATATTAATTACTTAGTTTTTAATATTACCCTAAGTAATAAATATAACTTTGGCTTTTTCACTATTTTTTATCCAATAAATAGCATTCTCTTTTTTCCAATACAATAGCAATATAGACAATTGATTTTATTTTTAATGTTTTACAATCATTTCCTTAATACTTGTGCACAACTCTAAAATGACCTATATTAAAAAACGGAGGGAGTAACAATTTATCTCAATAATAAATTCTAATTTTAAAAATATAAAGAAACCAATTGTTTTTAATGGCCTTGAAAAATAAATTAGAATCATAAAGAATATTTAATTTAAAAAAAAATTTAAATAATTTTTATTTTAAAAATAATTGAGTAGGAGGGGATCCAAATACATTAGTAAGAGATACTACCGGGGGTGTATTCAATTAAGGTTTTTAAAGACTTTTAAAGATTTTAAAAGTTTGATTGTATTTAATTAAGACATTTAAAGAGTTTATAAAAATTTAGTAGTATTCAATTATAATTTTTTTAATGTCTTTAAAAGTTAGGTGGTATTGAATTAAGATTTTTATAAAGTCTAAAAAGATATTTTGGTATTCAAAAAGTCATAGATTTTTTAGATTTCTATTAAATGGTAGAGTTTGACAGACTTTAGAAGAAGAATTATAACTATCAACCCATATCCAAAGTCTGACCTCATCTCTAAAGATTTCTAAAGACTTCATATCTCATCTTAATAAGCTAAATAAATTTAAAATACAATTCACATGAATCCAATATTTCTAATTACTTCACATGAATCTAATATTTCTAATTACTTTATAATCTAAAATAATTAATACTTCTACTGCATCCACAAAAATAAAATAATTATTTTGTTTTGTAGTCAAATAGAAAATTCAAAATTTTAAATTTTGAATTTATTTGTTATTTAATAATAAACACACGTTATTATTTCAAAAATAAAAATAAATACACAATATTTTATAATTTTATAATTTTGTAAATTAACTTAGAGTTAAATGAAGCAAAAAAAAAATGAGAGAGGAAAGTAATTTATATAGAATACGTACTTTATAGTGAAATATAGTTGTATAAAATATATAAGTTCTTCAAGCTTTTTATCATCATTTTATTATATATTACATTACTAAACTAAAATTTATTAAAAGAATATAAATAAAAAATATTTTTTATTTGAAAAATAACTTGCTATTTTAAAATATACATGAAAACAAGTATATATTATTTTTTATTTATAAATTTTGATACTAAGGCGAGGTAATATTCAAATATTTGAATGGGAATCGATATATATATTGCAAATGTTTATATTAATTTTTTAATTGCTAATTCGTAAATAAGTATTGATGACAACTTTTATGTAGGAATGAAAAATAATAATTCCAAATAAGTCACGCGCATATGCATAAAGTATATATAGCTCAATGAAAAGTGAGTTTAATTTTTGTATTGTGTTTGTAGTTTAAAGTTTTATTGGTATCGGAAGTATCCAAATGTATTATGAAATGAGTAGAATAATATGAACAACTTTCAACATATATAAAATCTCATGCCACAATAATATAATGAGATTTATTCTAGTTCAAAAAAGAGGAGATGTTGTACACATAGGCTAATTAATAATTAACATAAGTTACGAAGATATATTAGAAGTATCTGAAAATCTATCGCGGTCTTGATAAAAAATTTATAAAAGTCTATTACTTATTTCATAGAGTCTATAAAAATCATTTTAAAAAAATAAATCTTTAAAAGTCATTAAAATCCCATAAATTTTACAAAAATATATCACTTATAATTTTTTTTTAAAAATCTTAATTCAATACATCCCTTACATTTCAATTAAAATGGTCTTCTTTTCCGTCATATTTTCATCTTGACCGAACAAAAGAAAAGAAAAAATTGCCTCCATCCATATCCCTCCCCTACTTTTTCATTATCCATTCCAAATTATGAAATTTCGGATCACGTCACATCTGGCGGACTGGTAGTGAGTATTATTATATTCCAATTGGATTCGAACAAGCTTTCGCAAATATCTCCGCAATTTGTTGGTGACGTGGTAATTTAGTTGTGCCCACTGCCCGCCCATATTATAGACATACTACTATACTTACCGAACCAAAACCTCGTAATTACCACAATTGCCACTTCTCTAGAGAGCGAGTAAAAGGGAGCAACCGTGTCCGTGTGACCCTACCACCAGATCTTGTCAAACCCTCATCGGCCTACATCAGCAAACATATCAGTTTCTCTCAAGCCACGTGGCAACAACCCAAGTGAATAAATATGTGAACAAGTCTCCCTCCACCCGATCTCCCAAACTTTTCTTCTGTGTCACAGAAGAACACCACTTTTTCTTCTTTCTTTCTTTTTGTGAGCTACAGATCTTCAATATTTCAATCTGAAAAAAATCTGCTTTTGGGTTTATTCCAATTTGTTTCTATTAGTCTCTTTCTATTAAACGCGGAGGGAATTCAGTCTATCGTTATAGACGTTGGTAAATTTTGTTACATTCTTTGGTTTCGCATTATCATATAAATTTTGCGGCTTCTTGCTGAAATTTGATACCAATACATTTTACTTGTTGCTTTAGAGTGATTAAAAATTAGTGGGTTTTAGCCGAATTCCCACCTTAGAGTTTCAAGTGATTTTAAAAAACAAAAAAACTCACAAGTTTTCAAGTTGGGTATATTATTACATTTAAGGAATCTAAAATGGAGCTTTTATGTGATTTTTGTGGGGTGGTGAGAGCATTGGTGTATTGTAAATCAGACTCTGCTAGGCTTTGCCTGCAGTGTGATACTTGTGTGCATTCTGCTAATTCTTTATCGCGTAGGCATCCGCGTTCATTAATCTGTGACAAGTGCAATTCACAGCCTTCAATTGTCCGTTGTATGGATGATAAAATGTCTCTGTGTCAAGGTTGTGAATGGAATGGAAATGGCTGTTCTGGCCCGGGCCATAGGCTTCAGAAATTGACTTGTTATACTGGATGTCCTTCTATGGCTGATCTCTCAAAGATTTGGTCCGCTGTACTTGAGGTGCCTTATCCAAGTGCCTGCGATTCTTCTTTTACCCCAATGAGTGCATTGATTCTTAATGAAAATTCAATAAATAGCTGCTTGGACCAATGTCAAAATGAGTGTTCATCAGATTTGGTGGCTAATAGGTTGAACGAATTATCATCTTCAATGAAGTTTGAAAATTTTGCTGGTCCATCTCCTGTGGTTCCTCCCAAATCCAATTGCATACCACCATTTAATAAGGATCAAACACCCTTCTTCCCCGAAGGACCAAACTTGCCGCCGGTAATTTCTTTAACCTTTTCACTAGTGTTTTTGCCATATTTGTTAATAATACATAACCTTGATTAATGTATTTTCTTGTAAACTTTTTGATACAGTAATAATTCTCTGGTTTTGTTCATATTCAAGAATCACTTGTTACCTTTTAATGCTTGATATGGTTTTCTATAGCTGCATTTAATTCATTTTTTGTCTGAATATTGCAGAACTCTTTATATTTAAAGGATCTTGATCTTGGTGAAGGCGATGATCTCTGCGAAGGGGTTGATCTTGACGATGTTGCACTGAATTTTGAGAGTGGTTACGAGATGTTTGGATGTTCACAAGGGCAATCAAGATGTCAGTGTGAGGATGGAGGATTGGATTGCTTAGTAATGGAGAAAAACTTATCAGTTACTGAATCAAACTGTCATATAGAAAATGCTTTAGAGGTTCTCTTCCAACCTACTATTACCTTCTGTTTTTTTTTGGCTACTAATGTATCAAATGGTCCTTCTTTTCTGGCCTTTCTCTTCTCATACATGATCAAATTTTCACATGTAAGTTATTGCAGCTTATAGAAATTTTGTTGACACAGCATTTTACAAGTTTTAGATTATGTTATAGCATATCTTTAACGCAAATTTTCTTTTTCATAGAAGGAAAAAAGAATGAGAAAGCTCATGTACTCTACTTGTTTTGCCTAATTTTTTGAAGGTTATCGAAAATGACTAAAGGCATCTCTTATATATTATTGTAGGCAACATCAACAGGCCAACAAGAATGCATTACTTTTCAATCCTCACAAGTGAACGGATCATCTAGTGTGATGCAGGCTATGAGCAGCAGTACTAATTGCATGCTTTTAAATCCCAGCTGCAACAGAAATATTGGCCTAGCATTTCCCACTGGATCACTTTCACTATCAAATATCACTGGAGAAAGCAGTGTTGCTGATTACCAAGATTGTGGACTATCGCCAGTTTTTCTGGCGGGTGAATCACCTTGGGAGTCAAGTCTGGAAATTAGTTCCCCACAGGCACGGGACAAAGCCAAGATGAGATACAATGAAAAGAAGAAAACACGAACGTATGTTCTTTGGCCCCCTACTATGTTGTACGGTCTATGTTTTTGAAAGAAAGACGTATCCTTTCTGATATAATTTGAAACTCCTTTACTCCGTGCTCAAAATTTGAGCAAAATAAGTAATAAAAATCAATCTTCTCAAGATAGGAAACCACTTTTTTTTTTCCCATCTTTAAATGCATACTGATATCTACAGTTTTTCTTGAGCCTAAAGACTACTTTGTATCTTTATAAATTGGTCAAGGCTGTTATTTCCATTACTTCAGTTTGGCTCTTAATATAGCTTTTGTGCTTCTGCTGTATAGGTTTGGTAAACAAATAAGATATGCTTCACGTAAAGCCAGGGCTGATACCAGAAAACGTGTGAAAGGTAGATTTGTGAAGGCTGGTGAAGCATATGACTATGACCCTCTTGGAACAAGAAATTTTTAAATCAAATTGCTGGACTCCAGTTCCTTGCAGCACTGTACCATGTTAGGTAAGATCAATATCACATAATCTCCCTATAACACATGAAGAATGCAATATTTTAGGCGATAAGGAACACAAATACATCTGCTGATCGGCAACTATTCAAAATAATAACAAAAGAAAGACGGGAGACCTTACCTTCATTTTCCTTAAAAATATTCAGTTATCGGCTAGATCTTCCAAGATGATGACAAGTATATAGCATTTTTGCGTTGGCAGATGTATGTTATTGCTGCAAAGGCCTTGATATATTTTAATCGAGTTCCGTACACTGGAGCATCACATAAATCTTGCTACAGTAGTTACTGCCTTTACTATCATATGGTTAGTCTTGCTTGTGCGCCATTATGCAATAGTTTTACTTGATTCATAGTATATTTTATCTACTCTGTTGAATTGATTCTTCTTTCAAATCTACTAACCAAGACTTCTCTGTTCTTTTTCTGCATTTACTTGCAGTTTTGAAGGATTAGTCGGGATGTACTATTGGCGATAGACAGACTTCATGGTGGAAATTTTGACAAACAATTTTTTATCTTAGTTGCAATTATACCATATTGACTTTGTTACATGAAATAAGCTTCAACTACACCAGTGTTGTGAGATTGAAAAAGAAAGCGCTCCTATTCTTTGCAATACAAATAAAGACACAGAGCATATAATAGTGCACAAGAAACAGGGAAAATAAGTTGTACAACATAAGCTCCCCTTCGCGATGATGGAATCAACAGATCCTGAGTAATCTGCATTGGCTCTCTACGGGCATCATTTTGGGTAAATCGATTTTCGCTTGAAAGAGAAGTTGATGAAGGTACCTTTACAATTTTATTAATTTTTCCAATAAGCTGAAGATAGATTGAAGAGGTAGTTTGGGCAAAAGATCACTTTCTGTGATGAAACTTTACCACTTGGTATTTGGTGCTGCTTTGGGCACAGCAAAAAGACTGGCTAGAATATTCAGCAGAGCCTCAATTCTTCAATTATCAGCTAATAAAACTTCATTCATATTTTCTGTAATTTTCATTCCGATTTTTTTTTTTTTAAAATGAAACATTCACTTAATTCTATTTCTAATGTTCAGCACACTATTTGTTTTAGTCGTCTCCAAATTAAATGTTTCTTACTCCTAGTTTGTTTCCACGTATATAGAGCTAGCTCCCTGCATTACATTAAAATAGAGTATTAAATTAAAATAGCTCTAAATATCTCCTAGTTTGTTTCCACATATTTGTTGAGTATTACATTAAAATTACACTGAATTAATTAATAAATTACATATACATGATCTCTCCCTGAATTTTATGAGCAATTAGTATCCAGCCAGCCGCCAGCCTGGAATGTACGTAACAGAGTAAGAAGCGGCTAGTGATATGCCTTTCAAGATCACCAGTCACCCCTTCTCTTGTCTAAACAACTTTAGAAATATTAACCAACAGACCAGACCAGACCAGACCAAACCATACCATATATTATCAATGTGACTAAACAAAAGACAAAGACAATCCCCCCAATCCTCCCCAGGCAGAGCAAGATCTTAAAATCAAAGAAACAGGAAAGGCCTTTTGAGTAGTACTTTTGGTTCAACATTTGAATCACACTGGTTTCTCTCCTTTTTACTAACAATGGTTGGAAGTCGCACCTCAACGGAAGCTCCGATGAGGTATCGATGTGTGAGACTCTTACAAGTCCTGCAAAGTAAGCATCTTATATGCCTTTGGGATAAGAAGTTAGCAGCATGAACCTTTTTATCGCATTTCCGACATAAGAAGGCGTCATCGGCTTGGCAGTATAATGAGGCCTCTGCATCACAAAGCTCACAACACACTGAGCCTTGGGGGGCATGATCCCAAACAGCCAACGCCTCCTGCTTTCTCTCTTGTAATCTTCCTCTACACATTTTTTATGAAATGGCCTGGGGAGATAGAGAAGTCAAGATTTAATTTTCTTGATGAGAGGTTACCAAGTCAAGTCAGTTAAGTAAAGAGGAATGTAGTTGTATTGTATGGTCTAAAATTAAAGACGTGTTTTTGTTTTCCTTCCTTTCCTTCCTTCCTTCATTCTCTAGTGGCAGTGGGGGCATAAGTATCCTAGTACTCTACTCTTCTAGTAGTAGAAGAGTTGTCAAATTAAGGAGGACAAACGTAAGGTGAGAAGTGGTTTGACTTTTTCAGCCAATTAATTATTCAGAGTGAAGTAGTGGGTAGATGGAACGTGTAAGCAGACGAGTGGATGGGTTGTCTTGAAGGCTTCTTTTAGTTGTGCCGCTCAACTTCAGCCAAACTGACATTTGGCAATTAAATAACATGTGTTTCTCCTTCATCCCATTCATTCCCTTTTTAATTAATTAATAAAAATAGAGAAATAGGTTGGGATCTAGAAACAAATGTGATCCTCAATATAAAAAGGTTATGTAGAAAACTAATAGTATAAGTTAGAGTATATATCAATCAAATATAAAATAATATTTTAAATTATAGTAATTTGTTGATGATTATATTATATTATATACCGTCCAGTTGTACTTCAAATTTAATTTAATATTTATTAAAATGTTAGAAGAAGATAGTGAAGATTAGAGTGACCTCCAACTCCAAGAATCTTTGCCCAACCCCTCCCCCGTCTCTCCTCTCTCTTTTAATAATAATTTTTTAGGTAAAAAGAAATAAATAAAATATATATATATATATATATATATATATATATATATATTCTTAAAAATTTGTATGGTTTCCCCCCATTTGCCACCATCTATTCATTGGTGAGTGAAACTCGTCACCATTGCTTGTTTGCTTCGGTTTTTTGGGCTTGTTTAGGTGGTCGTCTGTGGGCCGGTTGTCAGATGGGCTTTTGGATAATTTTTTTTTTTTTTCATTCGGTTGCAAACTGTTTTACAATTATTTATTGATTTTCCTATTCCTATCTTTTGCCTTTTCTCAATGCAATAAATTTAATCCTAACTGTTTACGTGGAGCTTATAGCAAATATAAGACTGACTAATTAAATTAGTTTCATTTTGTTATTTTACGCCGACAGTACCGGTAGAATTTACTTGTTACATGATTTTCTTATGAAATATTTATATAATAATAATGTTTCTCAATTTTTATTGAAATAAAAAAATATTATGACTAAATTATAGTCGTACTACTTTAAAATAATAGTATTGAAGAAAAATAAAATGTCTTGCCTGTTTTACGTGAATAATTATTATAATTAATAATATATGTCAATACACGTTATAATGACATAAAAAGAAGTTTGCAATACATAAAAAGTGTTGTATAGAAGTTAAGTTAAATAATGTAGCAGAGCAGGAAATATAAAAATACTTAATACAGTACGTAGTAGTAAGTAGTAGTATATATAGTACAATGTCCGAAAAAAGATTGCAAAAGGGACAAAGAAAGAAAGAATAACCCACGTCTGACAAAATGGGCAACCTTTGATGACATTCTTTTCAAGTACCTGTAAATATACTCGAAATGCCCATAAATTCACCCACCTACCTTAACAAGAAAAACGAAAATAAATATATATATATATATATATATATATATATATATATATATACAAAATACAAATAATTTTGAAAAAACTTAGTTTCCCGCTCAGATCCGGACCATCCAAAAAATAAGATAAATCTGACCCTTCATTACTCAGGTTAACAAAAACACGGAGGAAAAAAACTCAACCTATCGACTGAAAAAAACTCAACCCATCAGAAGCTTGCGCGAGAATGAACGAGGGATTCCTTTGAATATTCCTGATCTATTTCTTCCTTTTCTACCTCAACCCACCATTGCCACCAATAAAGCCACCACTACCAACGATAAACCACCACCAACCAACGATAAACCCACCACTGTCACCGATTAACCACCACTGCCACCGCATAGCCACCACGGTGCCAACAAAGCCACCACTGCCACCCATTAACCACCACCAACCACCGCATAGCCACCGCATAAGGTTTAGGCAACTATAATTTCCATAAGGTTTGGATATTCCTGATCTATTTCTTCCTCTTCTACCTCATCATCTGTCTAGGATATCTGTATCATTAGTACAATTTTATTTTAAATTAATAATTATAAAATAATATTTGTTATTGTGTTAATCAAATTAAAAAGTATATATTGATTTAAATTAATAATTATAAAATAATATTTGTTATTGTGTTAATCAAATTAAAAAATATATATTGATGTCCTTTATTCCAAATTGTTTGTTATTGAATTTCACCATCAATTATTGATGCCTAATTTTGTAGAAAAAATTGTGAAAAAGTGTTGACTTAATGATTTTAATATCAGTTGATAGTGTAACAAGTTTACTTGAGTTTAATGAGAGCTTAAATGAACCTGTATAGTTTGCCAGGGCTTTTGAGTAGCTCAATAAATGAGCTCTGTTATCTTCTGAGGCTTCTTTGATAGCCTAATGTTAAAAAAAATTTGAGTTTGGCACTTTGAGTTTTAAATTTAACAGCGAACTTGATACATTTTTAAATGAGCAAGCATGGTAGGCCTCAATTTGTTAGAAGCATTAATGACTACCCTATAGCTTTGAAAGAAAATGTTACATGTGTTAATTTAATTTTTATCTTGTAGAAAAAATCTTACAAAACCATCTCGTGTCAGTATATCTGAGAGATACTGAGAGAGGCAAGATAAAGCTGTTTGGAATTCCAAAAGTTAATTATTGATGCCTAATTCATTGCGTATGCGTTATCGAGATAAACCTCAACTACCACATTGTCATCAAGAAAGCCACCACCAACCGATGATTCTCGGCGACAATATCGGTGAAAAACCCCAAGGCCCCAAGAAAAAGAAGGCGAAACATGGGTCGAAGAAGAGACCCCGAACTCTCATCGACCGCCGTCGGAAATCGACTCTCTTCAACACTTCAAAATCCAACAACACTGTGGGACGATTTGACCAAAATGAGGAAAAAGGGTTCGATCATCGCATACGTATAGTAATCGACAAGTGGAGGAATTTATTGAAGGAGTTCAAAAAGTCTAGCGGCTGACTATGATGATCCCAAGATGTCATATTACAAGGAAATTGAGGAGATTTCTATGGGCCGAAGCAAAACAACCCACTTCACAGTTCGTCTCCTCGCTTCCAAAGTTGATCCCTTTATGCGATTCTCGATAAAGGTATCTCTTTGTGTTTGCATTTCTTTTGGCATTTTCGGTCTTGATTATATATAATCATATGAATTAGGCATTTTGGTTTTCGATTATATATAATCATATAATCATATAAATATATGGCTTTTATGTAAAAAATAAGAAGTCCCACTAAAGTAGAAATACTTGCCACCATTCTAAAGACTAGGATAATTAGATTATTTCATATCTAATACTCATGCATATTAAATGGCAAATCTTATTAGTTGTTATAACTTGGGAATTTATTTGTATGTATCGTCAAAATTGTGCCTATATGTGAACTTATTAGTTGTTATAACTTAGGACTGTTTGTTGGTATCGTCAAAATTGTGCCTATATGTGAACTGTTATAGCAAAAAATCACATTGCTTAAACCCCCTTTTTTAGCAACTCAAATCAATAAACAATCCTCTTTTTTATGAGGTTGAATGTGTTTTTATAAGTCAAAATGAAAAAGGAAAAGACAAAGATTTATTAACTCAATTAGACCCAACAACCAAAACACACTACTTGAATTTAGTTATAATCTCACAAATTCCGTATGGAGTATATAAAAATTATTGAGGTAGAATTGCTTCTAAAGTTTTGAATTGATAATATGATGATTTTATTGAATGATAAGTTTATTTCAAATGATTTTTTATGGTAAAAGTAACTGTTATTGGCACAAGGAGATAGGTTGGTTATGTGGGGTTATAAGGAGGCTAACATGGGTTTATAACACAAGTAAAAGGCTATGAAAAGGGTGGATTAAAACTGTGCACACCACATGTTTGTTAAAAGTTCCAAGTGGACTGTTTTGGCTAAAAAGAGAATTCTAGAGGGAATTAAAGTTGGGGTTATATATGTACATCCTATATAATATGAGGAGAGGAGTTTTTACATATTAAATGAAAACGAAAACAAATTTTTTAAGCTAAAACCAAAGAGGATTTTGATATGTCAAGCAATCTTTGGCCTTTGTTTTGAGTAGCTTAGAGAATCGAAATAGAGTGGTTATACCTTCTAACTTCTGATCTTACATGTGATATACAACATATATAAAGTTTGTTGCAATTTGGTATATGAACTAAGACCTCAATGTGACCCACAGGGGAGGGAAAAAGCTGCTTTGCAGAAAGCGTGGCGTGTACCAACGACGATAATAATAGCTAATGCTATTGAGCTCTCAGTCGGAAGGGTTATAACTGTCCCAAATAATGAAGCTAATGCTTTTCTACAGTAGGTTAATGTGTCCTTTATTCAATATTCAAAATTTAACAACACATGGATCAAAGATGTTGGAATTAAAATTACTTAAGGAAAGGGGCAGGGAAAAATAGACTGTTGCCTTTCAATATTGCTTTTAAATTGTTGGTATTTGGAGTTTACAGAGAAAAGAATTGTTGCAGAGTATGCGGGTTTAATATGGGGTTTAATTTTTTTATAGATATCCTGACTTTTAAATTATTATAATATTTAGTTGTTTGGACGTTTTTTTATTGTCTATAGACTATAGTGAATTAGTGATACATGCATTCAATTAACTGGTTCCATAGTTCAAATTGATCGATTCTTTACTTTTTAAGTTAATATCTTTGAATATGAAGTTGGAATCAAGGAAGAAAATTTAAAAATGTGTAATAATGTGCATGTACTTTCTTTTTATTTTTTCTTCTTGGTATTATATTTTAAATTTTAATAACTAGATTGGTTTTAGTTCTGATTGATCCAAAACTTTTTTTGCTGGAATATATCTTTTAATATCAAAGATAATCATGTACACATTTTAAATTATATTCTTGATCTTTTTTCCCCATTTCTATAATGACTATTTATCAGGTTCAATCAAGAACATGAAAGAGTTCAGATATTTAGTTGGTTGCCTTGCACTAATGTGTTTGATTAACACACAATACACACATAATGTGTCCATTCTATTAACTAATAATAGCATATGAATTCCGTCAAAAAACAACTAATAATAAGTAGTAGAATTATTAACTATTTTACATGGAAAGAGGAAAATTTTAGTTCATTAAACACCAACTATTGAAATTAATTGATATTAGGGTTGAAATTAATTGATTTGACTGTTACGTTCTCTCCGATTCATCCGCTCAAGTGCTCAACTTTAGGGCTTTTCTTTTTTGCTCTTCTCCTTTCCATTCTGGTAATTAGTTCACCTTAATTTCTCAATTTTGATATGTTCTCTTTTAGTTGCATATGTTCGTATTCAGTTGTGATTGTGTACATGCTTTCCTTCCTAGATTCCCCCCCCCCCCCCCGTTTTTAAGCTGTTCTGTATCATATCTTTGTTGAGTTTTGTGTTCCAGTTGTAAGTTTCCCGATTATGGTAATGTTTGGTTAAAATTTATTGTTTAGATTATGATAGTATAAAAATTGGGTCCAAATTTTGTAGTGTGTAATATCCTTTTAAATTAATGTCTCTCATTTGCATAAGTACTTGATAAGTTTACTATCTAATACTCCTACATATTAAAGTAAGTATTTTATTAGTTGTTATTACTACCTCCTTTAAAATGACAATTGTACCCAATTCATTGAAAATTAACTTCTTCTTTTCACGACACATTTATTCTATTTTAAACAATCATTTAACCTTCTTTTTAAAACAATCAATTCGTAGTTAAATATTGTTAATTAGTATTATTTTGAATGTGAAATGTTGTTTTAGTTGTGATAGATTTAACTATTATTTATTAATAAGAATATTCTTTCATCACTTAATCTGATTCGTTTCACACTAATACATTTTTTCAATAGCGAATGTGAATCATGAGGTCACCCTACCCACGGGACTACCTTCTTATACTGTGTTTGGATATGTAAGTCTCTTTTTCAGACTTAATGAAAATTGAACAATTAATATTCCTTTTTTAAAATTTCTAACGTGTCTTTCAATTTGGGACAAGAGGATTATAATTTGCAATGCACGGTAAAATTATTTTCTTTTTTTATAGCAAACTTGTAATTTAATAGTTTTTTTTAATACTTTCTATATTTAACCTTCTTTTTCCTTTCTTTAGAGAGCAATATCGAAAAAAGAATATTGGCATTATCATTCGAGAAGAATCTGAATTGAAGATGATGCGTAAGGCAAGATAAGATTACTTTTTCTTTTCTTAAAGCTCATACTTTATTTTCCAAGACAAAACTTCTTATATTTATACGCTATCAGGAAAATCAAAGAAAACATCGAGCAAAGGAAAAAGGGAAGGAGTTTCAAAAAGGAAAAGAAAAAGAAAATCAACCACCCAATTTGAATGTGGTAAGTATACAATATTCCAGACATTTACGTTAGTAGTTACAAATATTTGTTACACAAAGTCATTTAAACAAAATATTTGAACCTAATTTATTAACGACACTGGTACTAGACTTATCATAGTCAAGTGTGGTGCTTTAGTATTTGAAGCAAAGATGCTTTAGTACTTGAAGCAAAGATGATGAAGCAAAAATGATAATTTATTAATGACACTATGCCTTCTTAGGTTTATAATTATACATCTTTTTATGGTTTCAATAATAATATCCTTTACGAAAAGGCAATAAACATATTGCATAGCGCTTTTGTGTGAAATACAAAATCAAGCAAATTGAATATATGCACCCTAATTCGAATAAATAGAAAACATTATTTTTTCCTCAAAAAAACACTACGACTTCTTCTCTTTACACTTAAATATATATTGTTATTTGTAGGGATCCAATAAAAATATCTTTAATGAAGCTCCAATTCCTCGACGTAAAAAACGAGAAAGGGATAATGGTGATGTCGTCAATACATATTGCTTTCGGTAACATGTCGGAAAAAGAGAGAAGCAAGTAAAAATAATACAATCTCAACCATATCCATTTCAACCAAGATTTTTCCCTGGTTTGATCCCCAGGCCATCCAAACGCGCAGCTTATGAACGAGATTGTATCGCGATCAAGAATCAGCATCCGTCGTTGTTAAAACCTGCGCCATCGGATTCTAATCGAATTCTTCCAGTTTCGATTTTACCACCTCAAGGGTCAACTAACTCAAATTCAATGGGTGCAGAAATCCTCCTTCCACCAAATAATATAGAGCATGTATGTAAGACCCCAACTTATTATAAATAAAATTAAATTTTCCTTTATTCATTATTCTAAATTAATAAGGGTTAATTTGATATAATTCTTTGGTTATGGGTGAAATGTGCAAAGTTTACAAAATAAGCAAGTGGTTATAAAATATTCATTATTGTCGGGGAATATTCGTTTGGTCGTGGAATATTCTTTTTGTCGGGAATCTCCGCACGATTTACGTGATCATTAGTGGGCCCCATAACTGAAAAGCGGTTGGATGAAGGAAAAGCGACAAAGATTGAGTTTTATAAATAACGACGTAAATTATTACCGATTAACTTTGTTGGGTTACCCGGTGGTTAAAATATAGTAATGCTGCGCGTTGAGTTAAAGAAATACACCAGATTGCATGTATTATTGAATTATTGATCCTTACGTGAAGAAGGCACTACTCAATAATTATTACGAAGAATTCTTTATTCAATATTATATTTTATTGATTCAATAATTGTTGCGTTGATATTTATATTATTATGTTTCAATAATTGTCATTGCACGGTATTTTCCATTATCGATCAATAATTCATATTATTTGAATAATATTATCGATAACATTATTGGCAATGTCTAGAAAGTTACATAAAGGAGAGGTTTGGTCACCTAATCATGCCAAGTAAGAAAAATCCTTATTGGAAAGCCCCTCTTTCGCAGGAACGACTGGTTATCGATCTTGTGATTACGTAATATTATTTTAAATAATTAATTATTGATTATTATGATAAAGAAAATATTTATTTTATGTGGATATAGATGGAGAAAATTTTTAATGTGACAATTGTTGAAAATTAATATTTTATCTTTTTACGATAAAATAATTCATTTAAATATATTATTTTAATAATATATTAACGATGATATTTTATAATGAATGTGGGATATATGAGTATATGAGGAGGTATAGTATTTTGTGGCATTAAATGTTTAATATATGTTTTGTGTGTCAATTGGACAATTCTTTCTTTATTAGAAAATTGATTAAAGATCGTAAAATCGCCTGTTTGTGGATTTGGTCAATTTACATTTGGAATTTGGAAAAATTTTCTTTCGCAAAGTTGTAGAGAATGGAATTTTCCATGGAAAATCATGAGTTTCAATTTTTACGATAAACGAGCTATTTTCTTGAATTATTGAAGTTTCGGAAGATAAAATAATTTTATTAAATAATGGGTGGGACCCACTCTTGTTTGAACATGTGGGCTGTTGGAAATTGGGTCAAGGTTGGTGGTGGCTGATTTGGTTCAAAGGCATGCGTAGAAGATATAAATTATAATATTATTTTATTATTTTAGTCTCCTTTCATGCGTTTAGCATTTTCTCCTATAAATAGAGGCTAAGTTAGAATTGAAAATCACACGTAAACTAAGTTTTCTCTTTATCTCTATATTGTCGAGCGTATTCTTGTGAGTATATTTTGAGTGTTCTTTATCTGATGCGAGTTTCACAACACTATACCGAAATTCAATCAAGATACGGTTATTTTGAGGTAAGGATGTTATTTCTTTCATGAAATGATATTATTTTCTTCAATATCATTATGCCAAAATCTTCGTTGAACTTTTTATCAAATTTGAAACTTGTTGTGTCCGGAGTTACTTATTCACGATATCAAGACTATTATTCACGTATATAGCCTTTATTCACGAATACTAAGACTATTCATTCTAGAAAAATAAAAATTTTTCTTTTTGCCCAAAATATCTATTCGGATACTAGCTTTGATTGTATCCATGTTTTGATCATTCTTGAATTTTACACCAATATGATTATTTTCGAGGTATTTTGGACATGGGTAAAACAAAGTACCTAATCCTTAATCCTTAATCCTTGTCATTTTGTTTCCTTTGGATTCGTTTCTTTAAAATGTTTTTCATCATCCTCGGGTCCTAAATGGTGATATAAATGAATATCTTTGGCCCAGTAGTGCAAAAGATGAACGATTAATCGATGAATATCTTTTTTTTGTAGTGCAAAGATGAGCAGTGTTGAGATGAACATGATTAATTTGGTGATTTAAATGAATATCTTTGGCATGTAGTGCAAAGATGAATATTGATTGTTATTCTGAGGATAAAATATTGATGATCGACTTTTAAACCTTAGAAGGCGGTAGAATTCTTTTCTACGTGACTCTTCTAATAGATTCTTTGTTCAATTGCATTTATTGATCTAAAACTTGTTGTCTATTATAATTTATCGATTTTTCCTGTTGAAGACTAACGATAATTTGTTGTATATTATCTTAGTCATATATTATTCTTTTTGGGCTAGTTGAGCTCACCCTTTTCCTTTTGTTCCATTTTTCTTCTTAGGAGGTGAGAACATAGCGAGGATCGAGTCGGGGTATGGAGTGATGGTTCTAGGAAGATGTTTTATTTATCCTCACTATTTACGTAAAATAGTGTATGAATAATTAATGAGGACTTATTTGGGTGTGTATATTGTCTAGAAGACAATATTTGTATTCAAACTCATAGTTGTATTGTCGTATTCTACACCGACATCCGTATTATCAAAGTTGTAGTTTGCTTTCTATACCATGTATTTTGGCGATTTCAGAATGAGTGTTGTATACCTATTTTGGGGGCGCCACCGGTTGGTATCATAGCTTAGGGATATGATCTCTGGCGGAGATCGGGGAATATAACTAGGAGGGGAGAGACGAGTAAATCCTTCGCTAGTGTGTCCTACCTAAGCTTATTTGTTGGTCGGTCATAATATATGATATTATGTGATATGTTAATTTGTTTAATTAACCCTTGTTTTATGGGCGATGTTAAGAATGGGCGCCGAGAACGTTAACAATGGAGTTTATGAGACCGTGGAGACGCCTTGTGATTTCACCAACGAACGAGGAGAAGCGTCAACAGTGGCAATGTTCCTCCCGTGAACAACGCCTAATCGAGCAAATGATGAACGACGGGATGTTTAGAAGCTTTTTGCAGTTCATGAAAAATCGGACGAGGGGAGACTCGTGTACAAAATACTGGGAGAAATGATAGTAACGCGCGGTTTGTCACTACCAAACAATTCAAAGAGTTGGGACCACCAGATTTCCATGGAAAGCCGGATCCGATCAAGGCGTAAACGGGTCAAGCAAATTACCAAGATATTCGATGTCTTGGGGGGTGCGGAGGAATGGAAGGTTCTATTCGCCACCTTTATGTTTCATGGTGAAGCGAGACATCGGTGGGAATCGTGTTGCAGCGTACTGACCAGATGCACTTAAAATGTCTTGGGAAAGATTTGAATCGCTCAATGACAAGTACTTTCTAGAAAGTATTCGTCATATGAAGGAGGTAGAGTTTATTAGACTCGAAACAGTAACAACACGACGGTGTCTCAAAGACGAGGCAAGGTTGGCGAATTATCCAGTTTCAGACCTCATTTGGTGGAGAATGAGGAACGAATGACGCGCGTATGTTTCGAGAGGTCTAAAACCGTAGATTCGTCAATACCTTATCTCTCATAAATTTTCTCTCGATATTGGATGTTGTCAAGCAGGCTCGGTTATTAGAGCGAGATAGTGAGTATACTCAACCGAGGGACCCTAATCGGTAGTCATCGTAACGATGATAACCGGTGAGGAGGAAAGAATACGGACAAAGGCGGTAACCACTCGGTGGTAATCGTGGACATGATAATAGGAGAGGTGACTCAAGTGGAAATTTCGGAAAAAGAAGATTCAACAATGACGGAAAGATATCAATGCAAAAGACCAACACCAACAACAAATGCTGGGGAGGAGAACGACCGCCGATTAGATGTTACAAATGCGGGAAGGAGGATATATCACCTCAAACTGCCCACAACAATCCAAGGTATGTTATAACCGTGGAAAGGAAGGCCACATCGCCGAGATTGTATTATAGTGAAACCAAGTTTGGTGGGAGTGGTGATTCCAAGGGTCGTCCGGATAAGTCGAAATCACGGTTCTCGAAGAAGAGCTTTTTGTCGTGGATCGCCAAAACGTGAGGAACCTTAACGAGGTGATCACGGTAAGCTAATCTTAAATTCTTGCGAAGTTTATACCTTACTAGATACTGGTTCTACCCATTCTTTTATCTCTCCTGCTTGTGCTCAACGTTTAAACTTGACTCTGGAGAAATTAGATTTTGATTTATCTGTTGAAACTCCATTGGGTGAAACCTTCGTTACATCTACAGTTTATAAATCTTGCATGATCCAAGTTGGCACTATCACATTACCTGTTGATCTTATCTCTTTAAAGATAGTTGCTTTTAATGTGATTTTAGGAATTGATTGGTTAACCACTCATCATGCCAAAATTGATTGTTTTCGTAAGGTGGTTAGTTTTCATATTCCTAACCAACTTTGTCATATTTAATTCAAACCACTAAACCACTAAAATCACCACCCTTCATATCAAGCCACAAAGTTATTCGTTTATTGAAAAACGGATGTCAAGCTTTCTTAGCCCATGTTATGGATTTGAATAAAGACAAGTCGATTTGAATAATATTTCGTGGTTAGAGAATTCCCGATGTATTTCGAAGAGCTTCTGGTTTACCCCGTAACGTGATGTTGAATTCTTTATTGACCTTGAACAAGGTACAAAACCCATTTCTAAAACCCCAATGGCTCTATTGAACTTCGGGAGTTAAAAGTCCAACTCTGAGGAATTATTAGACATCGGTTTCATTCGTCCAAGACGTCTCCTTGGGGTGCTCCTGTTTTATTCGTAAAAAGAAGAAAGATGGGAGTATGCGACTTTGTATTGACTAACGAGAATTAAACCATGTCACCATCAAGAATAGGTATCCACTACCTCGCATTGATGACCGTTTGACCGATTGCAAGGAGCACAATTCTTTTCAAAGATCGATCTTCGCCGGATATCATCAATTGAAGATTAAAACCGAGGATATTCCAAAGACCGCCTTCGAGGACTCGATGACGGGCATTATGAATTCTTGGTCATGTCTTTTGGATTGACTAATGCTCCCGCCGCTTTCATGGATATAATGAACCGTGTATTCAAGGAATATTTGGATCGGATTCGTTGTTGTCTTTATTGATGACATCCTCATCTATTCCAAAAGCCGTGAAGATCATGAGCACCATTTGAAGTTTGGTACTACAAAGACTTCGTGAACACAAACTTTATGCCAAGTGAAGAAATGCGAGTTCGCTTAAGGAAGTAGCATTCCTTGGGCACGTGGTGTCAAAACAAGGAGATATCTGTGGACCCGGACAAAGATTGAAGCAATACAAAGTTGGGAGCAACCAAGTTTGGTGATCAAATCGCGACTTTCTCGGGCTTAATTGGTTATTATCGGAGATTCGTGGAAGGATTTTCTCGAATCGCTACTCAGCTAACTCAAATTGACTCGGAAAGATACAAAATTCATATGGAAGCGGAGAATGTGAGAAGAGTTTCCAAGAGCTCAAGAGAGACTCATTTCGCACTGTTCTAACAATACCATCCGGTTCGGATGGATTTGTTATCTACAACGATGCTTCCGGCAAGGGGTTAGGATGTGTTCTCATGCAACATGGGAAAGTCATAGTTTATGCCTCACGATTAACTCAAAGAATATGAGAGGAATTATCCTACTCATGATCAGAGTTAGCGGCAAAGATCGTATTCAGCGTTGAAGATATGGAGACACTATTTGTATGGAGAGAAAGTGGAGATTTATACGGACCATAAAAGCCTCAAATATTTCTTCACCCAAAAGAACTCAACACGCTAAGAACGACGTTGGTCGGAGTCGTTAAAAGATTACGATCACACTATTCAATATCATCCTCGAAAAGCGAACGTAATGGTGATTTATCGAAGTAGAAGATCATACGCAAATACGAAAAGCGATATTGTCAACGCAAAGGCCCATTTTTGTATGACTTGCAAAAGATGGAGGTAGAATTAAAGACTCCAGGGACCCACATAATGATGGCGAATATACAAGTAGAACCGACTTTAATCGATAAAGTTAAAGCTGCTCAAGCTACGGACCTGGGGCTGATGCGTATGAAGAAGAAAATGCAAGAAGGAGCTATTCAGGAAGCAAGAATTGATGAGGAAGGAATACTTGAGTCAATTCTAGACTTTGCGTTCTAACGATTCGACTGAAGCATAAAATCATGATGGAGGCACACAACACCCCGCTTTGTAATCCATCACGGGGAGTACCAAAATGTATCATGATATTCGACATACATTTTGGTGGAACAATATGAAAGAGAGAGATTGCGGAGTTTATCTCAAGATGTTTAACTTTGTCAACGTGTAAAAGGAGAGCATCAAGTGCCAAAAGGTCCATTGCAACCACTTGAGATTAGGAATGGAAATGGGAACACATTACTATGGATTTTGTTATGTGTCTTCCCAAAGTTTCTCAAGGCGTAGATGCAATTTGGGTTATTGTTGATAGATTAACCAAGTCCGCCCATTTCTTACCGTCACGAGACTTATTCCTTGAACGTCTTGCTTCAGTATGACGCGTGAATGAGATTATGACGATTGCATGGCATGCCAGTATCCATAGTTTGGATCGTGACCGAGATTCACTTCAAGATTTTGGGTTAGCTTGCGTAAAGCTATGGGCGCGGATTTACGATTGATTCAAAGATACCATCCTCAAACGAAGCGGACAATCGAGAGAGGACTATTCAAACCCTGAAGATCTATTAAGACTTTGTGTCCTAGATTTCAAAGGAAGTTGGGATAAGTACCTACCATCTGGTGGAATTCTCCTACAACAACAAATTATCAAGCAAGTATAGGCATGGCTCCATTTGAGGCGTTGTATGGACGAAAATGTCGTTCTCAGTAGATTTGGGACGAAAGTGGGAGAAGAACATTGTTGGGACCGTAATTAGTACGCATGACTCACGTAAAAGATCCAAATGATTCGACAACGATTAAACTTCGTAAGATCGACAAAAGAGTTATGTTGATCTTCATAGAAAAAGACGTGGAGTTTAATATTGGAGATCATATATTGTTACGTATTGCTCCATGGAAAGGAGTTACAAGATTTGGGAAAAGAGGAAAGCTCAATCCAAGGTTTGTTGGTCCATTTGAGATTCTTGACCGAATAGAAGCGTAGCCTATAGACTCGCTGCGTTACCTCCAAGTATGTCTCGTGTTCACAATGTGTTCCACATATCTATGCTTCAGTAAATATGTGAAAGACCCGAACCACATTATTGCGTTAGAACCTGCACGAGATAGTGAAGATTTAACATACGAGGAGATACTGTTGAGATTTTGGATAGGAAAGAGCATGTCTTACATACGAAGGTTATACCACAAGTTAAGGTTTTGTGGAGAAACCATGCAATTGAGGAAATGACACGAGAGTTGAATCGGAGATGAAAGTGAGGTACCTCACCTTTTCGATATACAGTCGTACGTCAATTTCGAGAGGACGAAATTTCATAAGGAGGGAGGTTGTAAGACCCCAACTTATTATAAATAAAATTGAATTTTCCTTTATTCATTATTCTAAATTAATAAGGGTTAATTTGATATAATTCTTTGGTTATGGGTGAAATGTGCAAAGTTTACAAAATAAGCAAGTGGTTATAAAATATTCATTATTGCTTGGGAATATTCGTTTGGTCGTGGAATATTCTTTTTGCTCTGGAAATCTCAAATGACGATTTAGCCTTGATCATTAGTGGGCCCCATAACGGAAAACGGTTGGATGAAGGAAAACGACAAAGATTGAGTTTTATAAATAACGACGTAAATTGTTACCAATTAATAACTTTGTTGGGTTACACGGTGGTTAAAATATAAGTAATACGCGTGGTCGCACAAGAATTATTACCAGTATTACAAAGATTATTGAATTATTGATCCTTACGTGAAGGCACTACTCAATAATTATTACGGTGAAGCTATCGCTCAATATTATATTTTATTGATTCAATAATTGTTGCGTTGATATTTATATTATTATGTTTCAATAATTGTCACTTTAGATTTTCCATTATCGATCAATAATTCATATTATTTGAATAATATTATCGAGATAACATTATTGGCAATGTCTAGAAAGTTCATCAAGGAGAGGTTTGATCACCTAATCAAGGCGTCAAGAAGGAAAATCCTTATTGGAAAGTTCTCTTTCCCGGGAGCATACTGGTTGTCAAGATCTTGTGATTACGTAATATTATTTTAAATAATTAATTATTGATTATTATGATAAAGAAAATATTTATTTTATGTGGATATAGATGGAGAAAATTTTTAATGTGACAATTGTTGAAAATTAATATTTTATCTTTTTCGATAAAATAATTCATTTAAATATATTATTTTAATAATATATTAACGATGATATTTTATAATGAATGTGGGATATATGAGTATATGAGGAGGTATAGTATTTTGTGGCATTAAATGTTTAACATATGTTTTGTGTGTCGGTGGACACAATTCTTAATAGAAAATTGATTAAAGGCGTAAAACCGCCTGTTTGTGGATTTGGTCAATTTCATTTAGAATTTGGAAAACTTTTCTTCTGCAAAGTTGTAGAGAATGGAATTTTCCATGGAAAGTCGCGAGTTTCAATTTTTTCGATAAACGAGCTATTTTCTTGAATTATTGAAGTTTAGGAAGATAAAATAATTTTTATTAAATAATGGGTGGGACCCACTCTTGTTTGAACATGTGGGTCTTTGGAAATTGGGTCAAGGTTGGTGGTGGCTGATTTGGTGGTTCAAATGCGTATGTAGAAGATATAAATTATAATATTATTTTATTATTTTAGTCTCTTTTGCGTTTGTTACAGCATTTTCCTATAAATAGAGGGCTAAGTTAGAATTGAAAATCACACCGTAAACTAAGTTTTCTCTCTTTATCTCTCTATATTGTTGAACGTATTCTTGTGAGTATATTTTGAGTGTTCTATTATATGGTGCGAAGTTCTGTCAAGACTATACTGAGAAATTCAAATCGAAAGACGGTTATTTTGAGGTAAAGGATGTTATTTCTTTCATAAATGATATTATTTTCTTCAATATCATTATGCCAAAATCTTCGTTGAACTTTTTATCAAATTTGAAACTTGTTGTGTTTGGAGTTACTTATTCACGATACTAAGACTATTCACGATATATGGCACTATTCATTTAATACTGAAGATTATTCAATCTAAAAAATAAAATTTTCTTTTTGCCCAAAATATCTATTCGGATACTAGCTTTGATTGTATCCATGTTTTGATCATTCTTGAATTTTACACCAATATGATTATTTTCGAGGTATTTTTGGACATGGGTAAAACAAAGTACTAATCCTTAATCCTTAATCCTTGTCATTTTGTTTCATTGGATTCGTTTTTTAAAAATGTTTTTCATCATCCTCACCCCTAAATGGTGATATAAATGAATATCTTTGGCCTTTGTAGTGCAAAGATGAACGATTAACTGATGAATATCTTTGGCCTGTAGTGCAAAGATGAACAGGTGTTGAGATGAACATGACCAACTGGTGATTTAAATGAATATCTTTGGCATGTAGTGCAAAGATGAATATTGGGATAAAATATTGATGATGGACTTTTAAACCTTAGAAGACAAGTAGAATTCTTTTCTACGTGACTCTTCTAATGGATTGTTGTTCACCGCATTTATTGATCTAAAACTTGTTGTCTCATTATAATTTATCGATTTTTCCTCGTTGAAGACTAACGATAATTTGTTGTATATTATCTTAGTCATAATATTCTTTATTGGGCTAGTTGAGCTCACCCTTTTCCTTTTGTTCCATTTTTCTTCTCGGGAGGTGAGAACACAAGCAGGATCGAAGTCTGGGTATGGAGTGATGGTTCTAGGAAGATGTTTTAGTTGCCCTCACTATTTCGTAAAATAGTGTATGAATAATTAATGAGGACTTATTTGGTGTGTATATTGTCTGTAAGACAATATTTGTATTCAAACTCACAGTTGTATTGTCGTATTCTACACGACATCTGTATTATCAAAGTTGTAGTTTGCTTTCTATACCATGTATTTTGGCGACTCAGAATGGGTGTTGTATACCTATTTTGGGGGCGTCACAATGTACATGACTCCCGTAGCATTATATCTTCCATGCCTACATCACCAACTAAAGGGTTAGTTCAATGCAAATTATTTATAACTATATACCACAAGGAGTGTTACGATATATGTGAACTTTTTGAAATAAGTTCATTTATTTTCGAGGTTATTACCAATTATTCAGTCAATCATTGATGAAGCTTGCGTACAAGAGGAGGCATTGCCTGCAAATATAGCCCCTCTGTCGCATCCTATTTCAGGAAGATACTACCTTGATAAAATGAATATATAGTGTCCTCACTACTCAGCATTGCATTGGAAAGCCAAAAAGTTATCAAATTCATCTGTTGGCCGCCCTTTCTTCGGAAGATGTTGTTTGCAAGGAAAGATTCGACTTCCACAACTATTAACGCCTCCTCCAGAAATTCAATCATTATATGATGGCAATGATGATCAGTCAAAGTCCTTTCGGTTATACCGATCGTGACAACGCGCCTAATGCTTTTACGAGCTTAGGTGTACATATGGATGATAGAGTGGTTCCTGGTAGGGGTCCCAACGCATTTACAATCCATGGGGAATTACGACATCGGACATGGTTACTAGAACCTCCAACCGGTCAAGATCCAGTATATGCACAACAGACATTCACGATGTCTGCAGATTGCTTTTAGAATATTTTTCTCAAGAAACCCGAATCATGGAGGATGTCCTAAGAACAATCCGGGATAGTATTTTGAGATACAACTCATTTTCGGGTAAGTTTAGACATGCAGCTGCAATTTTAAGCAGGGAAGATTTGAACAATCGCGATATCCCAGCATACCTTCATTATAGTGCAGCAAAAGACCGTCGAACTCATAATTTACCCACGCCGAGGAGGAGGTTGTTGTTATATTACCCGGAGATGGTCTTTGAATTCTCTACGATGAGGATATTATTATACTTGTTAAGAGGGAGTGACGGTTGATCTTGAGATAAATGAATGCCATCTAGCTTATTTATCACTACATTACGTATTATTGTTTTCGTATGATGAGCTTGGATGGGAACCAAATTTTAAGCAGTGGGATGTCAATCAAGGTAAAGCTTCATCAAAAAGACTTACGCAGTTGCAATATTATGGGTATCGTTTGCTTGAAAGACCTACTGAGTATTCAACTATCTTGAGGGGTGGAAGATTATTTCAAGAGTTTGTTGTAGATGCATGGGCGGAAACAGAGCAGAATCGATTGACATATTATAGGCTCAACCAATAAAAATTACAATCTGATCTATACCAAGATCTGGTCGAGGTAGTTCCTGATGGGTTAGAGGCTAATCAAGTTGGTAAACGTGTAGTTTTGCCTTCTTCTTTTTCTGGGAGTCCAAGGCAAATGTTTGAAATCTTCCAAGATTCTATGGCCATAACTCGGTATAACCAACACCGATATTTTCTTAACTATGACTTCAAACCGAATTGGCCCGATATAAAAGATGCAATCTGTTACTACATCAAACGTCAATTGACCGCCTGCACTTGGTGGCCCGCGATTTGATTTCAAGCGACGAGCTTTGATGATGGAAATTGATAAGAAGAAAGTATTTGGTGCAAAGGTGGTACATGTTTTCACGATTGAATTCCAAAAGCGTGGGTTCGCATACGCATTTGCTAATATTTCTTCAAGGGTCCGATAAAATACGAACACGTGAACAGTAAATCAAGTTTGTGTGTGGTTAATTCCCGATCCAATTTCTCGATCCACTTATATAAAAGCTTAAAACTTGCATGGTACATGGACCATGTGGTGTTCAAAATCTTAAATCACCATGTATGGAAGATGGTAAATGCACTAAGAGATATCCTAAATATTGGGCGTAAGAAACTACAATGGGCGAAGATGGGTATCCGATATATCAAAGTATGATAATGACTATCGAAAACATTGTCTAAGGTCCGGACATGAAGTTGATAATAGAGATGTTGTACCATATAATCCATACCTCTCAGATTGCTTAGTTGCCATATAAATGTGGAAGTTTGTGCAGGGGAGTAAGGTGCAGAAAGTATATCAATAAATACATCTACAAGGGTTACGATCGCACAACTTTGGTATTAAAGTAGATGAGATTAAGCAAAGATATCGACTCAAGGTACATTGGGCCCACAGAGGCGGCATGGCGGATATTTGGATATCCTATGCATCAAAAGTTCCCTCCAGTTATACGTCTGGTAGTTCACCTAGAGGGAAAACATCACGTCTGCTATAACCCTTCTGAACCAATAGTCGTAATATCAAGCAAGCAGAGGATCAACAGACAACTCTAACAGATTTTTTTGCATGTCTTTTCTACTAATGATTTAGCTCGAACTCTCACATACCAACAATTTCAAAGCATTTCGTTTGGGCAAAAAGAAAGAATAGCTCAGACGAGAGAGACAAAGGGTTTTTCTAATCGGAAGAATGTATTTTGCAAATTCAAATGAAGGTGAAAGGTTTTATCTGCTTCTTACATTGACCGGTTGTAGAGGACCTCAATCTTTTCAATGTTTAAGAAACATTGATAATGTTGCACCCCACATATAAGTTGCGTATGTATTGCAAAAGGCCTTTTGGAAGACGATGAAGAGTGGATTCAATGTCTTAGAGAAGCATCAATAATGAGAACAGGCTCTCAATTAAGAAGGTTGTTTTCTATTATCTTAACACAATGCTCTCTTTTAAATCTAGAAGTGTTGTGGAACCAATTTTCTATGCATATTTGTGATGATTTATCACACAAAATAAGTATATGTTATGGCATTGATGTTCCTACTAATGCTCAAATTTGTGATTATGGTTTATACCTTATTAATCTTTTGCTTCAAGAGTCGGGGAAGAGCTTATCAGATTACCCACCAATGTCAGTGCCATATACTAATTGGAGAATTATCGTTGGCAATCGATTTATATGGGAACATAGGCGATTCTAACTTGAAGTTGATCAAATAAATGTCCAGAAAACATTGATCTACTGAATGAAGGTTAGCGTATGGCTTATAATGCAATCATTTCATCTATTTATGAAAATAGAGGAACAACCTTCTTTACGAGTGAAGTGCGAGAACTGGAAAGACTTTTTCTACAATACAAGGGCCAAAAATGTCGTTCCTTATGCGATATAGTAATTACAATAGCATCCTCTGGAATTGCTTCTGGGTTGTTACATGGGGGACGTACTGCACATTCAACATTCTGCATTCCACTTAACGTATTAGAAAATTCAGTTTGTGGATTCACGAACCAATCATCACACTCGGAATTATTTCGTAAGGCTAGACTAATTATATGGGATGAGGTTCCAATGCAGCATCGTCATTGTGTTGAAGCAGTTAATCGAACCTTACAAGACATTCGTGATAACTCCCAACCATTTGGAGGTGTTACTGTTGTTCTTGGGGGAGATTTTAGGCAAATTCTTCCTGTTATACCTAGAGGTCTTCGTGAGCATATAGTGGCAACATCGCTACGACATTCTTTGCTTTGGAAAGATATACATGTCTTGACATTACAAGTTAACATGCGTTTGCACGATGACCAATCGTTATTATTTAATTTCTCGGCTTTTCTTAATGAGGTTTGAGTATTTGTATCTTTATTCATATTGACATCTATATATCATCGAGAATAGTTGATAATTTACTAATACTTCATTATTGTGTAGATTGGGTCTAACCCTCAAGAATCTATACAACTTCCAGATTCAATAAAAATAACTCAAAGTGTAGATAATCTTATCAATTTCATCTACCCAGAGCTAGAAGTGCCAAGTAAGGTCACTCCCGAATTCTTAAAAGAGCGCACAATTCTATCTGCTAGAAATGATGATGTCAATGATATCAACCTAGTTGCGTTGGCGATTTTCCGGAGAAATACATACATACTATCGTCAACGACAAAATGGTTGAAGATGATGATGTGGATCGGACTATTATGCATCAAGATTACCCTAATGAATATTTGAACACACTCAATCTCCTGGACTACCACCGCTCAAATTAGATTTAAAGAGGGTTTTCAAAGAATGCTTCTAAGGAACATTGCAGACCGAAAGATGGCCTTTGTAATGGTACTAGACTTATCATAGTCAAATGTGGTGCTTTAGTACTTGAAGCAAAGATTTTAATCGGTGATAAGCATGGCGACTTGGTATTCATTCCAAGAATTTCTTTTCGATTCTTCTTCGTCCCGAAAGTTAAGTATTAAAATGACGAGAAGACAATTCCCGATGAGGTTAGCGTATGCAATGACAATGAATAAATCAGGGGCCATCTGTCAAATTTGTTGGGGTAGATTTACGACGCCAAAGATTTAGTCATGATCAACTATATATAGCTCTGCCAAGATGCACAACTTCTTCCCGCTTATGCATACTTCTTCTCGTGAATTAATCGACAAGTCCACAACAAATATCGTCTATCGAGAAGTTTTGTTATAATTTTATATGCTTGAGGTATCATTTCTTATCTCCGTGCATTAATGATCTTCTTACGATAAAAGTCTTGATATGTTTTGAATTGACTGATAAAAGTTTTGAATTAACTGACAAGTCCAAAACAAATATTGTCTTTATATATGTGTTAATTGTTGAATAGTTGAATATTTGCTAACAACTAAAAATGAGACTGATGCTTGAATAAGTTGTGGCATCGTTGTAGTTGTGACATATCAAGAAGACTCGATGGGTATATGTGAGTCCTACGGTCATGTGAAATTGAACTTTCTAGGACTAACAAGTTTCCCTATAGAAATAGCAAGCCCCATAAATTATTGTAGGGTGTAATACAATATTTTTAGTTAATCAAAAAGAAACTTAAAAAACATGAAGTACAGGTACTCAAATTACAATACCGTATATTACACATACAACCTCATGTTTTCTTATCCACGTGATACATCTGTCAACTTATTTTACAGATGATGTCTTCGTAAAAGTTACTCATTTTCTAATTTGCATAAAATTGGTTTACATTTCCTTGCTCTTTTCTGTGTAAGCAAATCTGATAATGTTTTGAGAGTATGATACCTCCACTGAATAACAATTCCTGCTTTGGCCAACTAAATACATGATTTAGTAATGTATGAACATCGGATAACATATCTTATGTAAAACCATTCGGATAACATACGAGTATATATATATATATATATATATATATATATATATATATGTGTGTGTGTGTGTGTGTGTGTGTGTGTGTGTGTGTGAAGCATAAATTTGAGAAGCTTGATCGTCATAGATTAACATAATAAGTTTGTCATGTTGGGTGAAGCTATAATATGCTTATTATATATAACTTATGTTTTAGTTTTACTTGCATATTAATCGATCAATTTGTATATATATCCTTTTCATTATATTTTGTTATCAATTTCAAGTAGATGATTTAATTGGTTGATATAACTAAACGATTCATGTCAATTTTTGCGATCTTGGGATGATATTGTTTGTTGAATGGAAACGTGTTCATTCAACAAATGTCGAGGTGGAAAAAGTTAACGAGGTTATGTGTATTTTATAATTCTTAAATCGTATTCAAGTAATCACGTGTCAATTGTTTCGTTCTTGCGATCTTAACATTTTGCTTTCTCTTATAAATAATGATTTTTGTTACAAACAATATTTGTTGGCCGTGGACGTTCTTAGATGGATAGCCTTTCTTTTCAAAGGTTTATGTATCGAAGACATGGTAAAGCTTCGACAGATCTACAAGGTAAATGTTATTATATGTATTTTGGGTATATATTGAAGTATACTTGGTGTAGTTTCGTAAAAATATATTTGGTGTAAGATGTAAAGTAAAGGGTGGTGCTCAACATGTTGTTTTCTATTTTCGTGATATATGTATTTTTGTTCTCCGTCTTTTGTAAAGTTGGGTAATTATACATGGTTATAATGATTTTGAGTATGGAATGATGTTTTTTTTTTGGTGGTTTGGATATGTATGGATGATTGTAAGCTTTTTTAAACAGGTTTAGATTTTTGAATATCTATTTTTAAAGGAAATTCTGCCAAAATTTCTTGAAATTAGTAGCTACTAGCTTGATATTTTGGTGGTTGGATGTGTTGATTATTGAATATGTATTAATTTCTGCATGGTATGATGATTTTGGGTATTAAATGATGGTTTTTTTTTTGTGGTTTGGATTTGTATGGATGATTGTAAGTTTTATAGACAGGTTTAGATTTGTCTTGATATCTATTTTTAAACGAAGCTCGCAAATTTTTTAAAATTCAAGAATGATTACCTCGCTTAAATTTGCGATGACCAGATGATTTTTTTGGGTATATGTTTGACCAAATTTACCCTTTTTTTTGCGGTTCAATAATTATTTTGAAGTTCTTATTTTATTTTAATTTTTATTTAATCGTGCAAAGGAGCTCCAAACCAATTTGGTTCACATGAACCTTTTAAGCAAGTGGGTATCATTATGGTATTTCAAAACTACAATGCTTTTACCTGTTAATGTATCAGCGACTGGTATTCAATGGACATATTTGTATGATGTATTGTGCTTAAAATAGTTTTACTAATTAATCTATGTTCCATCTAAAATTGCAAATTAAATGAAAGGAATCAATAGCATATAGGTGAAGAGAAGTGCTTTTAAATGTGCTTGAAGAAAATATGAAGGTCATTGGCATTAGGATTGTTTCGAATTTAATAAATGTAGTTAACTGGCCTAGGTCAAATTTATTGTTGAGTGAATGTGGATGTTGGCTTTAGTTGTTTCCTTAACAAATTCAATGCTATTGTTGGCTTTAGTTGTTTCCTTAACAAATTTATTGTTGAGTGAATGTGGAACACATTGCCATGGATTTCGTTACGGGTTTTCCTACGGTTTCTCAAGGCATCAATGCTATTTGGGTTATTGTTGATAGATTAACCAAGTCTCGCTTCATTTCTTGCCGACACGGAGACTTATTCCTCGAACGCCTTGCTTTCAAATGTACGTAAATGAGATTGTGAGGTTGCATGGCACGCTAGTATCCATAGTTTTGGATCGTGACCCAAGATTCACTTCAAGATTTTGGGTTAGCTTGCAAAAAGCTATGGGTACGGATTTACGATTCAGTTTGGCATACCATCCTCAAACGGACGGACATCCATACTTGCTTTTGATGTGATTTTAGGGATTGATTGGTTAACTACTCATCATGCCAAAATTGATTGTTTTTCGTAAGGTTGTTAGTTTTCATATTCTAACCAACCGTTGTTCAATTCAAGAACTAAACCATTAAAATCAATCACCGCTCATATCTAATCATAAAGCTATTCGCTTATTGAAAAACGGATGTCAAGCTTTCTTAGCCCATGTTATGGATTTGAATAAAGACACATCAAATTTGAATAATATTCCTGTTGTTATTGACGCCTCGACGATTTCAAGAACTTCTTGGCCTACCCCGTAACGTGAAGTTGAATTCTTTATTGACCTTGAACCGACAAAGCCCATTTCTAAAACCCCATATCGAATGGCTCCTATTGAACTTCAAGAGTTAAAGGTCCAACTACGAGGAGTTGTTGGACATCGGTTTCATTCTGGCCCCAAGTACATCTCCTTGGGTGCTCCTATTTTATTTCAGAAAGAAGAAAGAGGCGGAGTATGCGACTTTGTATTGATTATCGGAATTGAACCATGTCACTATCAAGAATAGGTATCCGCTACCTCGTATTGATGACTGTTTGACGATTGTAAAGGAGCACAATTCTTTTCAAAAATCGATCTTCGTTCGGATATCATCAAACCAAGATTAGAATTGAGGATATTCGAAGATCGCCTTTAGAACTGATGCGGGCATTATGAAATTCTAGTCATGTCTTTTGATTGACTAATGCTCCGCTGGCTTTTCATGGATATGATGAACCGAGTATTCAAGGAATATTTGGATCGGGCTTTGTTGTTGTCTTTATTGATGACATCCTCAGATATTCCAAAAGTCGTGAAGATCATGAGCACCATTCGTTCGGTACTACAAAGGCTTCGTGAAAACAAGTTATATGCCAAGTTAAAGAAATGCGAGTTCGCTTCGAGGAAGTAGCATTTCTTGGGCACGTGGTGTCAAAACATGGAGTATCTCATTGACCCGCCAAGATTCAAGCAATACAAAGTTGGGGAGCAACCAAGACGGTGGATCAAGACGTAGCTTTCGGGCTTAGCTAGTTATTATCGGAGATTCGTGAAAGGGTTTTCTCGAATCGCTCATCTGCTAACTCAGTTGACTCGGAAGGATACAAAATTCGCTTGGGAGCGAGGAACGCGAGAAGAGTTTCCAATAGCTTAAGAGGAGACTTATTTTAAGACTGTCTTAACAATACCATCTGGTTCGGATGGATTTGTTATCTGCCGATGCTTGTGCAAAGGGTTAGGATGTGTTCTCTGCAACGTGGGAAAGTCATAGCCTATGCCTCATGAAAACTTAAAGAATATGAGAGGAATTATCCTACTCATGATCTAGAGTTAGCAAAAGATCGTTTTAGCGCTTAAAGATCCTGGAGGCACTATCTATACTGGGGAGAAAGTGGAGATATATTCAGACCATAAAAGCCTCAAATATTTCTTCACTCAAAAAGAACACAACATGCGGCTGCGACATTGGCTCGAGCTATTGAAAGATTACGACCACACTATTCAATACCATCCTGGAAAAGCGAACGTGGTAGCTGACGCGTTGAGTAGAAGATCATACGCGGGAACGAGTGCGATGTTGTTAACACAAAGGCCCATTTTGTGTGATTTACAAAAGATGAGAATAGAATTCAAGACTCTGGGGACTCATGCAATGATGTCAAGTTTACGTATAGAACCAACTTTAATTGAGAAAGTTAAAGTTGCTTTCAAGCCACCCGAGCAGGAGCCGATGATTATGAAGAAGAAAGTACAAGAAGGTGCTATTCCTAAGCGTAGATTCGATGATGAAGGAATACTTGAGTCCACCTGCACTTTGTGTTCCTAACGACTCGAATTGAAGTACAAGATCATGATGGAGGCACACAATACACCATTTGCAATCCATCTCGAAGTACCAAATGTATCGTGATCTTGATATACATTTTGGTGGAACAATACGAGAGAGAGATTGCAAAGTTTATCTCGATGTGTTTAACTTGTCAACGTGTAAAGGCGGAGCATCTAATACCTAAGGGTCCGTTGCAACCACTTGAGATTCCGAAATAGAAGTGGGAACACATTACCATGGATTTCGTTACGGGTCTTCCTACGGTTTCTCAAGGCATCAATGCTATTTGGGTTATTGTTGATAGATTAACCAAGTTTGCTCATTTCTTGCCGATACGGGAGACTTATTCCCTTGAACGTCTTGCTCAAATGTACGTAAATGAGATTGTGAGGTTTCATGACATGCTAGTATCCATAGTTTCAGATCGTGTCCCAAGATTCACTTCAAGATTTTGGGTTAGCTTGCAAAAAGCTATGGGTACGGATTTACGATTCAGTTTGGCATACCATCCTCAAACGGACGGACAATCAGAGAGGACTATTCAAACTCTTGAAGATCTATTAAGACTCTGTGTCCTAGACTTCAAGGGTAGTTGGGATAAGTACTTACCATTGGTGAAATTCTCCTACAACAACAGTTATTAGGCAAGTATAGGTGTGGCTCCATTTGAAGCATTATATGGACGAAAATGTCGCTTCAGGTATGTTGGGACGAGGTGGGTGAAGCAACATTGTTGGGACCCAGAAGTTGAGTACGTATGATCACTTTAAAAGATCCAAATGATTCGGACAACGATATAAAACAAGCACAAGATCGACAAAAGAGTTATCGCGGATCTTCATCGAAAAGGACGGTAATTTAGTATAGGGGATCATGTATTGTCATGAGTTGTTCCATGGAAGGGAGTTACAAGATTTGGGAAGAGAGGAAAGCTCAATCCACGCATTTATTGGTCCATTTCAAATTCTTCGACCGAGTAGAAATGTAGCTATATAGACTCGCTACATTCTCCTGAAAGTATGTCTCGTGTTCATAATGTGTTTCATATATCAGCATTTCGTAAATATGTGAAAGACCCAACCACGTATATAGAGTTAGAATCGGACGAGATAAACCAAGACTTAACGCACGTAAGAGGTACCACAAGATATTGGATAGTGAAGAAAGCATGTCCCTACGACAAAGGTCATACCACAAGTTAAAATTTTGTGGAGGAATCATGCTATGTAGGGATGACCCGGGAATTGGAAACGGAAATGAAAGCGAGGTATCCTCACCTTTTCAAACACCGGCATCGTGACGTCAATTTCGAGGGATTTAAATTTCATAAGGAGGGAGGTTGTAAGACCCCAACTTATTATTAATGAAATTAATTTTCCTCTATTTATTATTTTGAAATAGTAAGGGTTGATTTGATTAATGTGGATAGTTATGGGTAAAATACGTAAATATTTCAAAATAAGCAAAGTGGTTATAAAATATTCATTGTTGCTTGGGAATATTCGCTTGGTCGTGGAATATTCAGATATTGTTTGGGAATATTCATGCGACCTGCCAGCAACCATGTAGCGTGTGGGCCCCATAACTTAAAAGTGATTGGATGAAGCAAACAACAAATATAAGTTGTTTAAAAATAACTACAGCATTTGTTCAAGCATCATTAATCATTGTTAAAATACTCGGTGGTTAAAACACAAGAAGATATGCAGATTGCACCAATTATTGATTCTTACGTAAAGAAGGCACTACTCAATAATTGTTACAAGAATTACCGCTCAAGATTTTATTTTATTGATTCAATAATTCTTTGTGTTGATATTTTATATTTCGTTGTTTCAATAATTGTCACTACTGCGGTATTTTTCATTATCGCTAATAATTCATATTATCCGAATAATATTATTGGATAACATTATTGGCAATGTCTAGAAAGTTCATCTAAGGAGAGGTTTAGTCACCTAATTGTGCGCCAAGAAGGAGAAATTTTTATTCGAAAGCCCCTCTTTCCCTGAAGGCGCACGGTTACAATATTGTGATTTCAGTAATATTATTTGTGAATAATTAATTATTGATTCATATGATGAGGAAAATATTGATTTTATGTGGATATAGATGGAGAAAATTTTTAATGTGACAATTGTTGAAAATCAAAATTTTATCTTTTTCTGATAAAATAATTCATTTTAATATATTATTATATTTTCAATAATATAATAATGGTGATATTTTTATAATGAATGTGTGATATATGAGTATACGAGGAGAAATAGTATTTTTATTGCAATAAATGTTTAAAACATGTTAAACATGTCGGTGGACCCCATTTCTTGATGTAAATTTGATTATACCGTAAAAATCGCTTCGCTTATGGATTTTGGTCAATTTCTGCTTGGAATTTGGAAAACTTTCTTCTCGCAAAGTTGTAGAGAATTGAATTTCCTATAAAAAACACGCAAGATTCAAATTTTCCGACAAAAGAGCTATTTATTGTGAATTATTAAAGTTTCAAGTCTCAAATAATTGATTTTGGAAGTTTAAATTATTTTAAAAACGTTTTTTTTGTTGTTAGTCTTGTGTAGTAAATTTGGTTGGTGGTGATGTTGGGCAAATTAAGTATGCGTTGAAAAAAAATATATATATATATATATAATTAATTTATTAAATTTTCTACTTTTTGTTTCTAAGCATTTTCCTATAAATAAAGGTGTGCTTTAGGTTAGAATTGAAAATCACACCTTAAATTGAAGTTTTCTCTCTATATTATCGAGTTTATTCTTGTGAGTATTTTGAGTATACTTTGAGTATTGCTATACTGGCAAGTTCAAGTTTCATCATACTATATATCAGGGTGTTTCAACTGTAAGATCTTGTCTTTTCGAGGTAAATGATATCATTATCTTTCAAATATTGATCCGAAGTTTTTATCAAATTTAGAACTTTTGGTGTCTGAGTTATTGCTCACGATCGACTAATTATTCACGTGATACTGACATTATTCACGAATCATTTACACTTTATTCATCGAAAAAATAAAAATTTTCCTTTTCATCTAAAATATCTATTGTGGATACTAGCTTTGATTGTATCCATGTTTTGATCATTCTTGAATTTTACACCACTATGATTATTTTTGAGGTATTTTTGGACGTGGATAAAACAAAGTACGAATCCTTAATCCTTAATCCTTGTCATTTTGTTTCTTTGGATTCGCTTTTTAAAAATATTTTTTATCATCCTCGGTCTAAATGATGATATAATTGAATATCTTTGGCTCGTAGCAAAAAAATAAATAATTTTTGATGAATATCTTTATTCTGTAAGTTGCAGATGAATATTTGATTCCGGATATATATTGATTGATGTTACGAGGATAAAAGATAGACGATGAACTTTAAATTCATACATGAAGATAGTAGTTTGCATTCTCTACTTAACTCTTCTAATGAATTATTATTTCCATGTTAATATTGATTTAAAACTTGTTGTCTATTGTATTCTATTAGATTTTTCCCCGTCAAGACTAACGATAATTTGTCAGATATTATCTTAGTTATAATATTCTTTTATCGGGCTAGTTGAGCTCACCCTTTTCCTTTTTGTTCCATTTTTCTTCTCGTGGAGGAGAGAATGTAATGAAATTTGCAGTCGGGTATATGGAATGATAGTTATAGAGAGAGTTGTTTAGTAGTTCTCACCATTTTTATAAAATAATGTATCAATAAATGTGATGAGAATTTATTTGAGTATAGATATTGTCTAGAAGATAATATTTGTATTCAAACTCACAGTTTTATTATTGTAATAATAAAGTTGTAGTTGTTTTTGTACCATGTATTGATAACTCAGAATGAATGATGTATACCTATTTTGGGGGCGTCACATAGTGTTTCATAATCATTTATAATTCCAACTCAATTCATATTTATTTGATTAAAATTTTTATTTTTATTTATATTTAATTTTAAAATATAAATAATTTAAATACGGATAAACTTTATTTTATAAGTATAAATTATTAGTATGAACAAAATCTAAACAGCTCCCCTTGCCATAATTATGTCATTAATTAACTAGTTAGTTACTACATGTCCCTTTCAAGAGTCGTGATAATATCGTGGTTTATCTATCTATCTCCGTAACCGTAAACCCACCCCACAACACATGTTTCGACACTCTCTGTTGAATCAATCTCTCCAGGCCCCGCCGTTCTTGTTCCTTAATTACCCTGTCATACTCTCTCTCTCTCCCAAATGTCGAATTACAAACTCCTCAAAAACCCAACTCGAATCAAAGACATTCTCTTTATCACCTCCATTCTCCCATATTCTTCCTCCTCCACCACAACCACCGCTACCCCAACATCCTGGTAGAAACAACCAGCGCCGCCGCCGCAACCGCAGCTCCCACCACCGTCCGCCACCTACTCTTCTCGATCGCCACCTACTCCACCTCCCTCCCCAAACGCATACCCTACCTCCGCCTCTGGTACAACCCAAACACCATCCGCGCTTTCCTTTTCCTAGACCGCCCCGCACCCAATCCCTACCCATCTCTCCCCCCAGCCATAATTTCCGCCTCCACAAAATCTTTCCCCTACACCTTCCGCGGCGGCCTGCGATCCGCAATTCGCATCGCCCGCATTGTCAAAGAAGCCGTCGAGCTCAATCAATCTGATGTCCGGTGGTTCGTATTCGGAGACGACGATACGGTGTTTTTCGCCGATAATTTGGCAAAAACTCTTTCCAAGTATGATCACGATAAATGGTATTATATCGGGAGTAGTTCGGAGAGTTATGAGCAGAATGACAAGTACTCGTTTGATATGGGGTTTGGTGGTGGAGGGTTTGCGATCAGTCATGGTTTGGCTGTGGTTTTAGCTAGTGTTTTGGATTCTTGTCTTATAAGGTACCCTCATTTGTATGGGAGTGACGCCAGGATTTTCTCTTGCTTGGTGGAGCTCGGTGTTGAGTTAACTCACGAACCTGGCTTTCACCAGGTAATAATATTATCTATTTCTCTGTTTTCATTTTATTAATTACTTGTGCTAACTGCCCTTGATCATAATTCATAGGTAGCGTAGCAATACATATTTTTGTTTATCTACAGGTTATTAAATACATAAATGGCCTGTTGTTATGGATTCTTGATGGAAATTTCTTGATATTTCTGTTGTAGAATTGTTACATGGTAAATCTAATTGGGATTATTTAATAAATGCTTCAATCATCACTTTATTTGCATGTGTTATTCATTAAATCACTAATGGTGTACTACACATTTCCTTCAAATAATTCAGATTACCATTTGAAATTTATATAAGAAAACTGTTAAAGGCAGCTTTGTGTAGAGCAGTTGCATTCATTCTGCATCTTCTGATGGTGTCTGTACCACACTGCTGGTAGTTGATTTTTAAAGTATCCTAAAAGTTGTCTATTTTGGTGAACTTCCTTTTATTATGCTCATGTCTAATGCATGTCAAGTGGTAGTTGTAGAGTTGGCATATGCAAATAAGTTAATGTTCCAAATAAAATTGGTACTTTTATAGGATAAAATTTACTCCTGTGGTATGCTGTGAGGTATTGCGATTATATCTCGGTCTGCAATTAGAGCTTGGAGTAATATTCAACATTTTACCTTTATATGTAGTGTTTCACAATCAATGTGCTGCCTAATAATATCAAAGATCACCCGCATGTAGTTTCTACAATGAACATGCGACTATGGACTTCTTTAACCAAAGTTGACTGCATGTTTTCAGATTTAGAGTTGATACAAAGCTCCTTTTATTAATTTCTCTGTTTTCTCTTCTTCCTGTATTTTTTCACTTGACACAACAAATGTTCACATGTTCTACTTGTTGTACTCGGGGTACTTTTGCATTAAAAACTAGTGTGTTTAGTATGTGAGTACCATATTATTGACTTAAGGATATCTGAATTTGCAAACAAGGTGATACGGTAGCATTGGTAATTTAAATAGACTATCACTTAAAAATGTGTCACTTTTTCCAGGTTGACATGCGAGGAGATCTTCTTGGAATGCTTTCAGCACATCCATTATCATCGATCCTGTCACTCCATCACTTTGATGCTGTGGAGCCAATCTTCCCTGGCATGAGCAGGACTCAAGCGCTGGAACATCTTTTCAAAGCTGTGAATGTTGATCCTGCCAGGATTTTGCAGCAAACTGTCTGCTATGACCATTCCAACTCATTTACTGTATCAGTTGCATGGGGTTATGCTGTTCAGATGCTTGAAGGCAATCATCTCCTTCCAAACCTCCTTCCTCTGCAGAAAACTTTTAGGCCATGGAAGAGGAGTAAAGATGATTCCACAAGCCGTTACATGTTCAACACAAGAGAGTATCCTAAGGATCCATGCAGAAGACCTGTTATCTATTTCCTGAAAAGTATTACTCCTGATATGAATGGAGCCTATACTGACTACACAAGACACAATAATGGGCATTGCTCAAAAAATAAAGCAATACAGAATTTGGAACTCATCAGAGTTTTCTCGCAGAAGCTATATTTAAATGTTGAACAGGTTATTCTATGATGCCATGTTGGTGATCATATGCATGTTTCATATATTCTTTACTTAACATTATATGATACTATTATTCTATTTTCTTCTTGTCATTGAGTGATGTTGTTCTCTGCATTACAGGTGAAGGCACCTCGTCGTCAGTGCTGTGACATTTTATCAATTTCCAGTAAAACGCTGGTCATTGGCATAAGACAATGCGGCTCTCGTGAACTGATATCAATGCTGAGTTAGAATACATACAGACTGATTTCTACAGTTAGAAGGGGACTTCGGGATTATACAACGTGTTAGCAGTAGTCTGTCAAATCAATCTCCTTTGTAATTGAAGCCCAAATCCTGTTGTGCCTTGACAAGGTATTTCATATTATTATCTAGCTTGTCCCTTTATGTAATGGAACTTATTGCTTATCTGAATTAAAGATGCCTTAATGGTTCTTAGTTTTATTTATTTATTCTGATGCATTTTATGTACTAATATGCTGATACAATATATCCTACTGTGTCTGTCAATCAACATCATTGTGTCGCTTCTATTGTAGTAACATTTTATAGGGACTATGTGTCTATGTCTTCTGCACAGTGCTCTCATTTCTCTCTGTTACTATAACTTTACTGTGCCTTACTATTTTACTGGTTTTCAGACAATTTTTCTTCTGTTATTCAAGTGTTTTCCTGCTCTTTTACACAGTATATTATAGATTAGTTATATTTAGATGGCATTATATATAAAGGCTATTTGTATCAAGCATGCTCTAATGACACACTTCAAATATCTCTTTCATTAAGCGTCTGGTTTGCACTATGCTCTCCTTTATGTCTCATTCATGAATAATCCAGGATATCTGACAAACGAAGCCTCCACCATTCATTTATTGGTCAATGTAATATCTTTCACTTGTCATTGTCTATTGAAATCCCTAGGAAAAGGGAAATGCTTCAAGAGACAATGGGAGACGAGATGGAAAAAAAGAAAAGAAAGTGCTTAGGTAGAATTTAGGAAGAATCTCTTAAACAATATATTCTGGTTATGTTGTTAGTCATTCTCCTTTGTCATCCCTGTGGCTTCAATCATGTTTTCTTAACCCCATTTTCTTTCACTGCTGATCTTTAGTTGCAAAAAGGGAGATTTCTTTTGTAGTGTTATTTTGTGGGTATAAACTATGAAGTATCAAATCTGACTTGTATGAACATGAAGCCTAGTCAATATTGCTTGGGAGCCTCCTGGTAGTCGTGTATTTTATTGGCACCAGGGTTTGTTAGTAAGCAAATGAATTTTGGTCCACGCACAACAGGCCTTACATTTAAGATCAATTTTCTCGCTCACTTTTTCCACAATTCCATATAAATTTTTATAAATATAAAAACTACAGCTGTAATCAAAACATTTTGTGAAACTCACATTGGTGATACTTGTTGATGGTTTATCTCTTTGTATCACCTATAATATACAAAATCCTGAAATAGAAAGGTTCCATTTGTCCCAAGATATGCATGATAAATCACATATTTCTCTGTAGGACTGTGCATATAATTCGGTTTTTTCGGTTTTCCGGTTTTCCGGACCGAATTGGCCGGTTCGGTATAAAAACCGGTTTCGGTACAAAACCCCCGCTATATACCAGTTTTTCGGTACCGGTTTCGGTACGGTCTATTTATGGTTCGGTTTTACCAAACCGGACCGGTATATACCGGTTTTCTAATTATTTTTTTTTATTAATAAATAATTAATAATAATAATACTCCCTCCGTTCCATAATAAAAGTCCTTATTACTATTTTGGGTAGTCCCATGTTAAATATCCATTTTCCTTTAATAACCAAACTTTTACACATATTTTCCTATTATACCCGTAGCATTAAATATTTCATACTTTTCTTATTCTAATTCTCTCTCCATATTTAATGATATTATTATGAGCAATTTTATCATTTCATTCATCTTCTTAATATGCGTGAAAAGTCCACCAGGACTTTTATACTGGGACGGATGGAGTAATAATAAAATAATGATTATAATAATAATAATAAAATAATAAAAAAAATAATTATATTAATTTTCGGTAAAAACTGGTAACGGACCGGTAAACCAGTGATTGTACCGGTATCGGTACTGAAATTTGGCTAATTTCGGTACCGGTCCGGTTCGGGTCGATAAAAATCGGTTGCACACCCCTATTTCACTGTTCAATTTCACTTTTTTATGTTTCCTTTTTAATTTGTTTAATTGTATTTTTTGGGGGATGAGGCTTCATTTTTTGTTGCTGTTCTATTACTTGAGCTGTGAACTGGTTTCCATAAATGAAGTGAATAAGTTGTTGAGAATTACTATTAAACTAATAGAAAAGAATAAAAGTATGTTTTTCATCTGGTTGAAATATCTCTCTTTCTCCAATCAAAAATAAAACTAGTTTTTTCCACCTCCATGTTTTGTCTTCGTTTTCAGATTATTATTTTTAAAAAAAACAGGCGTTTTCAGATTAAGTACCCTGAATTTGATTCTTGCTTCTATTTCGATAAGCTCGATCCTCTGGAAAAGAAAGAGAAAGGAAACTGATTAGGGCTAGAACTTTTGTTTGAACAAGACCTTCTGTGACGACTTGTCTATATGGTATAAGTTCAAATTGTTCCGCATTGTACTTGCAGAGTTGGGATTCAAGACTCTGCTCTGCATAAGGATGATCTAACAAATTGTTGCTTTCATTTCAGGAGCAGGGGGGCTGAATATGGGCTGTGATGGTCAAGATGAGCACAGGTAACTGGACTGTGAGAGTCCAGACTGTAAAGAAACTCATCCTGCCTGCTATAGTTTTATTTGAAATTGATTGGCCATTCAAAGCAATATCTGGTCCTAGTTTATTGAGTGTACAAATGCCATTGGAGTTTCCATAAGAACTCTAGCGCAATGCTTCATTTCTGTAATTTGAGAATGCATACAATTCTTTCCCGAGTCAAAATTTGTACAGAACTATTTGTAACAAAATTCAAAAAATTACAAGGATCTTATGGTGTCTATAATGCATAGGTATGTACCTTTTCCATTTGGAATGCACATCTGGAAATATTTATTGATCTAAAAAAGCTCAGGAAGTTGAGTTTTAAGGAATGTACGGATTCATTTAGCTGGGTTTTTGTAGGGTGTCTGGGAACTGTGTTTGTATGTCTGGATTTCTGATATGGCTACAACTTTCTCCACAGCCAAATGGCTTCAAACAAGGGGCATAAGATAAGATAATTTAGTGCTTGAAAATGGAAAGAAAGGAATGTATTATTTATTTAATTTAATTTAGATTCTGAGTCAGGATTAGAAAGAAGTCAAAGGAGTAAATACCACTGCTAGAAAAACATGTTTGATGTGGGAGAAGTTACGATTATATGTTTGGCTTAGTAAATGCATGTGTTTATGTTTACTAGTACTAAACTTTTAATTTCTTTAAGTGAACGTAATTATAATTTCTGTTATACTATGCGGAAGCCCATGCATGAGACAGTAACAATGTTTTGGGAACAAATTTCTACGTTATGTAATGAAGAAGGGTTCAGTGTTAGGCAACCTATCTATAAAGCCCCACCTTCTCTTTTTACGTACTTAATTGTTTAACCAAAGTTGCCGTCTTTCCTCAGAAATAACCTCATGCCTTTTTTTCGTCTCCAATATTTTTATATCCCTTGACCAGATCTGTGATCTGTCTTTTAAAAAAACACACTCTCTCCCTCTCACTCTCTTGTGCTGACCAGACCTTAACACTTGTCAGCTGATGAAAATTAGTAAAATTACCTTGTCCATGGAGATGCATAATGCATAAAATTTTCCAACTTGGAATACGCCGCGAGTTGCGGTTCTAAGACTAATAGGCTACAGAACTATTTCTGGTATCAAAATCTGCAAATTCCTTCTGAACCCCTTGTGCTCTCTCTCTCTCTCTCTCTCTCTCTCTTATTCTCTTTCCCCTGGAAAAATGCAGTTTATCCGGGAATCCCCCAAGACCACCCAGACATTCCCAGGCCTTAAAACTGTAATTCTAATCTCAGCTTCTGTTTCTATAATTTACCTCATTGTATCATTAGTCCTAGTACCCAACTCCAAGCTCATACATTTCTCCGTTTCGTTACAGGACATTTCCACCCCCACTTCTCTTGATCATATAGTTTTCGGAATTGCATCCAACGACAATTCATGGCCCGAACGGAAAGACTATGTTCGGCTCTGGTGGAGGCCGAACCGAATGCGAGGCTGCGTGTTCCTCGAAAGCCAGCCACCCAATAAAACTTCAGATCAAGGTGATGAAGATTCCCTTCCTCCCATTTGCATCTCCGGTGACACTTCTAATTTTCGGTACACCTACAGGGGTGGACTCCGGTCAGCAATCCGGGTGGCGCGAGTTGTCTCGGAGACGGTCGCCCTTAATCACACCAATGTCAGATGGTTTGTGTTTGGAGACGATGACACCGTATTCTTCCCCGAAAATCTGGTGAAAGTTCTGTCCAAGTATGATCACGGGCTTTGGTACTATATTGGGAGCAATTCGGAAAGCTACAACCAAAACAAATTCTTCTCCTTTAATATGGCTTACGGAGGAGCAGGGTTCGCCATCAGTTATCCCCTGGCAAAAGTTTTAGCTAAAGTTTTCGATTCATGCATAGAAAGATATCCTCATCTTTATGGAAGTGATGGTAGGATTTCTTCTTGTGTAGCTGAGCTCGGAATTAGCTTGTCCCGAGAACCAGGTTTCCATCAGGTAGGTATATATTATTTATTGGAAATTGAACGTGGATAACATATGTTTTCTTTTTCATTTTTATTTATTGATTTATTTATTTATATAATATATATATATATATATATATATGTAGATGGATTTTACGGGAGATATGTTTGGTTTATTGGCCGCCCATCCAGTGACACCTTTAGTATCTCTCCACCACTTGGATCTAGTAGATCCAATATTCCCAAATATGTCGTCTATAGAGGCATTGAAGCATTTATACGAGGCTACAAAATATGATCCCCATAGAATTGTGCAACAAACGGTGTGCTATGACGAATGGTTTTCTTGGACGGTGTCGGTGTCGTGGGGATACGCAGTTCAGGTGTTCAGAAAGAATGTGCGTTTGCCGTATACTCTTCGCGCTCTGGAGACATTTCAGCCATTTAGGAAGGGTAATTATTTGAACTCATTGTTTAATTTTGACACGAGGGAGTATCGCCCTGATAAATGTCGAAGACCGGCTGTGTTCTTCATGGATAAGGTGTTTTCCAGCGGAGATGGAATCAATAGCAGTTACAGGAAAATGATCCCAGATAATAATTGCACTCCACACCTGGCTTCCCCCCGGAAACTTGAAGAGATTAGAGTTTTTTCACATAAGTTTGACCCCGACATTAAACAGGTATCCTTTTTCATTTCTTGTTTTATAATCTTTAATCTTTGTATCATGGACGGATGGATGGATACCCAAGAAAAATCTTTATTTTGGTATTCAGCTGCAAGCACCCAGACGGCAATGCTGCGATGTACTACCATCCACACGGGGTAAAGTGATGGAAATCGCCATTAGAGAATGCAAGGAAGAAGAATTGATTAACATGCATCCTCACTAATTCTTCTATATATAGGTTTAGAGAGACTAGCTACCAGTTACTAGCTTTACCGGTTGGTCTGATTCAGTTCACAATGAGCCCAGTAGTTGACATCACTGGGGTTCGTTCAAATGCAGTTGATTGAATTTTAACTACACCGCACGTTGAAAGCCCAGAGCTGACGTTGAACTTTTCCAATTTTTGGTGGAAGTAGAAATTAGACGGGAATAGTTTAGGTCCAGAACCAGAAATGCTAAAAGAGGAGGATGGGAGAGGTGTATCATTATGTAGTTACAAAAACTTTACTTCTATGGAATAAGTTGAACAAATCTTATCTAGGGAAAACTTCTGAATGATCGGAAGAATTATATATTTTTTCTCTTTCCCTCGTCTTGTTTGTGTGAATAAAAGGAAAAAAAAAACACAAAATATTTGTCTGGTAATCATATAATTTATGTGCAGAAATCAGAATATTACTCAAAATGTATACTTTTCGCCCACCTAATTACAAAATTTTATTTTCATTTTATTTTTGAAATGGTAATTGATATTTCAAATAAATTTTATCCAACCTCTTTCTCAATAGTAAGTAAGTTGATATATATGATAGATGATTCCTCTTAACAATTTTATTTATGGATTCCCTTTTGGAACACGGGGGTTGGTTTATTTGGTTAGGTCACCACCCTCCATGAAAAAGTTTCTTCCCCTCACATGGCATCCATAACTAAACCAAACCAGTCCGGTCTCCATACATTAACCTTTCAGCTTTCTGGTCACACAAACAAATAAGGTACCTGTCATTTATATATATATATATGCAAAGATCCACATGCTGACATGCATATTATATATTACTATATTAGTAGTAAATAATGCAGAAAAACGAAATAAAGGAAGATAAATAAATAAAAAAACAAAAATCTATTTGGCTATTATGGTATACAAACTCTGGAAACCGAAGAATTCATGGTGAGGATCACATAGCTACTAATATCCTTGCTCAAGACTGTATTAAAATTGTAAAATGTAAATTGTATTCTGTTCAAAAATTTGAATCATATGTTAACAAACATCCAAATCTTAGGATTTGGTTGTCATAATCTTTTGCCTATAACAATGGCATCATTGGTCGTCTCTGATGTGGCTGTTATAGCTTCCTCGCGGGATATGCATCTTATTCTTGTATCTTTGTTCTTTTTTATTATACTCACAATTTAGCAACAAAAAAAGAAAAAGAAATAGTCAACTAGGGTGTTCCTCGGCCAGATTAAGATCACAGTACATAAACTAGTTTGCAATTGGGAAATCAATATACCAAATGATATAGATTTTATTGGGTTGGTTGAGTCAGAATATGGAATTGCTAAAATACAATTATATGTCTTATGAAAGTTAATATAGTAGGCAATTCCTAAAACAACTAAACCATAACATAAATTAATACAATTACATCCTAGGGGGGGGGGAGGGGAGGGGACGGGGGAATAAACTCACCCCTCATTCCCTTGTGTTTATATATAAATAGGTGTTGCACCTTCTCTAAACCAAAAGCCAATACCATCTCTCAGAGCTAAAAAGACTAAAATTAGCTACCACTTCCATAATAGGAGCTGTTTCTTACCCACAAATGTCGATGCTGAGAACACTAATCAGCTTGGCTGCTGCAGCCATGCTCATCAACTTAGCCATGGCAACAAGTTTCACCGTTGGAGGTCCAACTGGTGGGTGGGATATAACCACCAACCTGCAAGATTGGGCATCATCCCAAGCATTTTCCGTAGGAGACAATCTGAGTAAGTATACTGCATGCATTTAAATTGCAGAATTAAAGCATAACTTTGATCCACAGGTTGATATATAATGTGATATATTGATTATCAATATCTTTTCACTTGCAGTTTTCCAGACCACACCATACCATAATGTGCTTGAAGTTTCGAAGACGGACCATGATTCCTGCCAAAACAGCAACCCAATTCAGATACATTCGGGTGGCACCACATCCATCCCTCTCATTTCTACAGGGAGCAGATACTTCATTTGTGGAACAAGTGGACATTGCAGCCAAGGAATGAAGGTTGAAATTATCACGCTCTCAGCTTCTGCCACACCACCTGCTCCTCCACTGGCAGCTCCAACTCCTACACCTGAATCCCCACTCACCCCTCTCGCTTCCTCAACACCTACAGAATTGCCAACATTCTCTCCCGCTTCCTCAGAGCCTACAGAAATGCCAACATCCCAACCACTAGCAAGCCAGGGTCCTACATCATCACCCAGTGTTCCTCCAACTGAATCTTCTGCAAGCTATACTCTGCCCAGTGTTTTTTCAACACCACCTCCTCTCTCTTCAGCTGCTAAAGTAAAAGTGATGGCTGATTCAATAATGGGGTTTGCTTGTGTTATGATGATGCTAGTGTTCCTCTAAGCATTTGACATTCAGAATTTTTCTGCAGACTGCAATACTATATATTTGTATTTGTGAGCCTAACGTTTTTTTAATCTGCCTCTCTCTCTCTCTCTCTCTCTCTCTCTCTCTCTATATATATATATATATATATATATATATATATATATATATATATATATATATATATATATATTGATTCAGGCACTATTGGCAGCTATCCCCCTAATGAGAAATGTAACAGAAATAGGCAGATTGGCTGAAGCCACAAAACTTATACACCAACAAACCTACTTTATAAGCAGCAGTTCAGCAAACCCAACTTCAGCTCAGAAAGCATAAATACTAAGAAGCACATTAATTTCCGCAAACAACTTTAATGCTGAACTCTGTTGTTGATGTTTCAAAAGGATAAATGTTATTGTATAAATATGAATGGTTTTCTCCAAATCTGAGCTTTCAATAGGGAAATGAAAGCACAGACAAACTAAATATGCCCATACTACGACAGGTGATAGAGATTATCAACAGATCATGCAAACTGACTATGAACTTCATTCCATCAGTTGTTAAATCAGGAAAACCATAGGTGACACGAAAGATTATGGAAATTTTAGTTATAACACAAGTACAAATCTCAAATCTAGCTTTTAAGATCAAGTCAACTTAGAGAAGGTCATCAGTAGAGAGAAGGGGGATGGGTAGATGACAGCATAAAATTAAATTTCATTCTAATTATCCTACAAAGAAATAGTCTGTTGACTCTATTCACAGGGGAAAAAGAAACCTGCTATATGTGTTCTAGTTTTTCAGATTCCTATTTCACAGAGAACTCTATTCTGTTTTCTGGTGTGTGAGCTGATTAACACAAACAAGGTTAAATCAATAAACCAAGTACCCTATCAAAGATAAAAGAGAAGAAAATATGATATTCAGAAGAATCACCTTGCTTAAGTACTTAACCCCAAAGCATAAAGTAACAAATTTTCTTATTGTATATCACATGCAATCATCAAAAACAACAAATAAGTATCCATCACTTAATATTAATAGTTCACCTAATCAAGTTTCTCCAACTTCAAACCCGACATATGTAAGAACGAAGACATTTAATAATATAAATGAACAATTCCTTGGGGTGAGGGAGACCGAACCATCAATTAAGTCTTCCAACTTAAGCAACTGGTGGACGGAGCACGTGATCCTGCGATGTGTCGACCACAGCAGGTGGCATGAATTGCCACATTGCAACTCCGGGGTAGCCAACAAAAGGCATCAGCTTGTTTCCAGCTGCTTGCCCTTGAGCAGAATATGCAGCCCCTAATGCAGAGGGATGGGGCAGAAAGCCTGGTTGGGCACTGAAGGCTTTGACTTGCTGCTCCAGCTTCTCTTTTTCTGTTTTTATCCTCTGCTTCTCATCACGGAGCTCATTCTTTTCAGCCTGAACATATAAGAAGAAAAAAAATACCATTTTCTTAATAATATAAAAGTGAGATTCTAAGATCTACTTCGAATTACATCTCCCAAACAGAAAAGGATGATTGACTTTTGAAGTAAACTATGACTAAAATATCACCTTTAATTCTTTAATCTTCTCTTGCAATTCCTCATTTGACTCCTTAAGTTTCTTGGCTTCACTTCGTAGCTGTGTCACCATTCGAACAGCATCGCTCAGAATAGCGGTCTTGTCAGTTTTGGGTGGTCTTCCAGGCTCAAGGATAGAACCCAATTCCAAAAACCTTGTAATAATGCCAAATATCAGTTAAGAGCACAAATAAGAATAAACAGTACAAGGTAAGTGGATATAAAACTAGCATGCCTCTCATTCAGCCTATCCCTCCTCAATTTCTCCCGACATGCTTTGGAGCCAGATGTGTTGCATGATTCTGGCCTCATCCTGTATAAACAACTGCATCTGTTATGTTATAAATATGAAGATTATTCATTTTTGTATTGTTAGGTAAAACCCTTTCCACAACTTGTAATAAATCTTTCTTTTAAACGCACACAACTGCAATTTATGTTCAACATAGAAATGTAATCCAACTAAACTTTTGCTGGAGATTCATACTTTCTTCCAAAAGTTTTAAAACTCCGTAGTTGATGTACTCCATCCAGAATCTGCAAAAAATTTAACATGCCCTGGCTGAAATTTCTAAATTCAGCATTACCTATTCAAGTTTAGAAAGTGGTTCACCAAATGCTAAGTTTCCTAGTGGGCGACAAAAACATGAATATAGATCAAGCAAATACGAGTACATTTGTAGTGTCAAACTCAAACAGCACATACTAGTAAGAACACTATTACTTACTAAATCTTAATTTTCTTTATTAACACTAGTAGGGGGAAAACAGAGTTTATACCTTTTACGTGATCCTGCTTTCTTAAGTCCTTCAGAATCCAAAAGAGAGCAGTCAATTTCCGTACTGGCAACAGATAGTATCAAGGCATTAACAAGAAAATGAAGATAAGAAATATGTTTATAATTCTCTAGTATATGAGTAAGCAGACCAATGATAAAATGTTATTAGTGGAATAAAATTATGAAATAATCAATTCATATTTCAGAAGCCTCCTAAAATTGAATATGTGACGTCACACTGATCATTACTGAAATAGATTAGACAATTTGCAGTTTGAAGTAAGAATTATCCCTAGAGCAATAGTCATCACCGAGAAACGTGAAAATTTGATACAACAACTATTCACATATGCAGTAAGTATGAAAATTTGTAACTGGAAAGTCTATTTATAACAGAGGTTCTTATTCCTAACTAAAATTAAGAACCCTGGTATAATTCAAGCTATAAATATGGAAACTAGGGAAAAAGTAGTTACTTGCATACTCAAGAAACATGTCGAGTAAAGCTAGGATTACAAGATAAATGGTTAAAGAGTGTAGTAATTTTTTTCCCCAAACTTGGAGAAAATTCAGTTAAATCAGTTTCCTTCAATTTTTCTAGGTAGCGGTGGCATGAAATGACGCACCTTGCATTAGAAGAACAATTGAGAGCCGGTGACGGGCAGCTGAAACCAATTGGGGCGGAGATGTCTTCCATTAATCCATAATCGAAGAGCCAATTAGAGGTCTGTCTAGGATTAATATCCATGGAGTTGATAATGTAGTGGTGTATTTGGTTGAAAACAAAAGTGAATAAGAGGAATAATATTTATTTGATTTGTTTTGGAAGGGATGGTTTATGGTCTGGTGTGGTCAGGTCAGGGAGACAGGGAAGGAGCGACGGTGGGTGGCATCAGCGTTCCGAGTGTTGCATTTTTTGTAAACGCCCCCCTTGCTTTCGCTTATTAGTTATTACTATCTATACTAGTAGTATTTAAATTCCACTATTAAATGCATATTTATTTATTTATTTCTAATTTTAGAAACATTACTAATACTAGTATTTTGCATTTTCTAAAGGTTTGTTTGGACAAGTCAATTTCACGTCCTCCTCCTCCTTCCTCTATTTGGCCATTTATTTGATAATTAAATATATTTGTAATCCCTTTTATTATACGGTAAATTTAGTTATGATCAGTATAAATTAATGTAATTTTATTAATATTAAATTTATACTTTTCTTTTGTTGTAGGATTATTTACTCTATTAGTATTTTACTCGAATGATTGTTGAGATTGCTTACGTTATTTATTGAGCATTTAAAATTAAATTATAAAAATTTTAAATTCATTTTAAACAATTAAAATTATGAATCTCTATTTAATTTAAGTAACAAATAGATTGGGTCGCGACTAGGTCAGAATTACTTAAGATTATGCTGGAGTAATTCAGATTGGGCTTATAACTAAACCTTGGGCCTAAAAACAAATGCTACTTATACTTAGTTACTCTTTTATTTAAGAAAACAATCCTTGCTTATACCAACCAATCCATATTCGACCCCCACTCCCAAGTCCCAACCCAGCAAAAACAAATTTTAAAAATGTCTAGTGTCAAAGCAAACATCGTTGGACTGGACTGGACCCAGTGTTAGGATGGATGAATATTATGTTGTGTTTGGTTGGTTGGTTGGTTGGTCAATTTGAATGATCATTCTATTCTTTTAATTATTTCTTTCCAAATTTAAAAGCTATTTTTTAATTCTTTCTAAATACTTTTTGTCCTCTTCTCCTCCCTATCATCATTTTTTTTCTTTTCCTTTTTTTTTTATGCTACTTCATTTTCCTTATAAAACGTTATGTTTATATTTATTTTGAACTACTTTTTTTGTATTATTTTCGGACTTATATTTTTTTGACTAATATTAGAGTAAAAAAATATGTTTATAAAAATATTCATATTCTATTTTTATAAAAAAAATGCATACTAATTTTTATTTTATTAGTAAAAAACATGTTTGTATTTAAAAGTTTTTTTTTTAAAAAAAACATGTTAACAATATGTATTTTTTTCTTGTAAAAATAGAATATGATAATTAATTTTTACTAAAATTCATTTTGCTCAATTATAGTATTTCACAACATCTTATTTCAACTCTTGTCAACATTTGAATTGTGAGTCTAATGACTTTATATATATATATATATTAATTTTTCCAAAACTATGGGATTATTAATCAGATTTTGAAGTTTTTAGTCAACTGATTACTTACTTTTATAGATAAATTATAAATTATAATATTATATATTCAAAACCTTATATTGTGGTTCATGAGATTAATTAGCTTGAAAGAAGAAATTCCAACAATAAAAAAAAGAAAGAAAAAAGAGAGATTTAATAATCTTGATATGATACTATAGTGTACTTATGGTTACTATAATGGAATCCAAAGAAATTTGTTTTATTTCTTTAGCTTTTTTATTTTTAATTAATTTACATATAGAATTGCTATCACATTTTTCTTTCTGTCCCACTTTGATGATAAAGCAAAGCAAGAAAAAGCAAAGGAGGAGGAAAAATACATAAAAGAAAAAAGAAGAGAAAGGAAATCCAATAACCCCGAAGATTTCAGGGTGGGGGTTATATGAGCCCCTCTCCTTCCGCCTCTGATACCATAGAGATATTTTATCAATCTTGATATTAATACGCGTAGTTTTTACCTTTGAGAGATTCTAGTGGTTTAAACGTGAAATTTAAATCCTAATTTATTTTTCATTAATTCTTTATTTAAGATATGTATTGTATCATTTTTAGTATAAGAACTTAAGTTCTCTCCATCAATTTTAAATTTTAATTTTTTTTTTGAGGGAGGGGAGGGGGATTGGGGGAGATCTTCGGTTTGGTGAACCAAATCTGTCCGGCATCAATTTCCTCCGTCCATGGTGAACTAACACCGGGTCCATTTGTCGCGGCGTCTTTTGAATTATATGTTGATTCATAAACTTTGTGGTATTCAACATTTATAATTATTTTGAATTATTATTTGTACCTTTTTTAAATGCTCAACTTGTCGTTTCAGACTCTTTCGAGGTGGAACGGGCAAGAGAAGTTTTTTTTTTTTTTTTTTTTGTAAAAATAATAATTATTTATAGAGTTTTTGCTTCATTCTATGATATTTTAAATGTCTCCCACCTAATGTTATTTTATTTTATGATAAAATTTAAAAATTGTTATATTTTAACTAAATTATCTATTAGTAAACTCAAAACAATCTCACTTCTTCACCCACGATTTATCATCAAATTCTCTTCTTGCTTCCGCTTTTTATTTTTATTTTTATTTTTTTCATCCATGTTTTTCAAATATTTTATTTTATTTTTAATTGCACACACCACATAAATTAGTAAGTAGTAAGCATAACTTGAGAGGAAAATTTCTAAATATATTTTTCAATAGCCTTGTTGAATTCCTATCCACATTATTTAATCATCATATTATCCACTGGAAAGGCCGATTCGCATAACAATGGTATGTTCTTCAAAAGCATTACACTGATATGTGAATTATGGGTCATGACTCAAATGGGTGGGTCAATTTTCTGCATCATTTATTAACTGATTTTGAACTGTTAAAAGTATATTTGTCTTTTTCTCACTACGGTTCTAAATTATAACATCATTACTAACTTTTAAATATTAATTTCAAATATTTTTAAATTTAAAATTAATTTGATTTATTAACAATTACGAAAAAATAAATTAGTATGTTTAATTCTAATATTGATATTCATCAAAATTAAATAAATTTATATAAATTCTAATAATATCTTAACTCACCGAAGGTGCACACATCTAAAAATGTGTTGGGAGATTGCATTTGTAAGTAAATCCCATATCTGGAGTTTAACAATGTGGCTGAAGGTGCTGGTCCTGCTGGATGCATGGAATCAAAAACGGGAACGCATAATTCTCCGACCCCCCACCCACCACCCACCACCCACTACCCATCCCTCTGTCTTAGGTTTGGATCTGATCTGGTTTGGGCTCTTGAAGTTGGGTTTGGAAGTTGATGTTCTAGACGTTGGATGAGGGAACTAGCGAAGGTTCTGTTCGATAATAATGTGGGTTTTGTTGTGGGTTACCGATTCTCTGCTCCATTGAAACGGATTCGGCCAAGAGAGAGAGACAAAAGAGAATGGTTCTGTCTTCTTCTTCTAAATCTATTTTATGTGTTTTAACAAAACCCCAAATTTTGTTGGAGAAAATCTTGTTGTTTTTTAGAATTAATGGCTTACGGGGGTTCTGAGTAGAAAATCTTGTTAGAAGTTTTTAGAATCCTAGCAGAAATTTCTCCCAGAAAATCCTAGACTTGTGAGCAAATGAGTTTTAGGGGTTTGGGAAACCCTAGATTTTTCTCTGCTAGAAGATGAAATAGTGGAAAATTGGGGTTGAAGAAAGGGACCTGTTCCGTAGGGTCGGTATTATGTGAAGAATGTTACTCCAAAGCGTGATTTGGTTAAATTTCTTGTGTGCTTATTGGTTGTTATCGGTTCATCTATTGGAATTGCGGCTCTGTGGAGTTCAAATAACAGAGGATGGATTGGGTATACGGTGGTCGGTGTGTTTTGGTTTTCAGGTACGGTGGGTATGGTATTGCTACGGAAGCAGAGGGTTCCTAAAATTTGAGGAGTTCCACTTGTTCCATGGTTGCCATCACTGTTAATTGGGATGAATATTTTTCTGATTGGATCTTTGGGTGCTGCGGCATTCTATCAGTTCTTCATATGTAGTGCCATAATGTTAATTTAATATATCTTGGTTGGGGTGCATGCAACGTATGATGTGGCTCATCAGGAACTACAAGAATCAGTATTTGAAGATGGAAAACGAAGTGGGAATCAAGGAGGTTAATCATAAATTGTCTTGGTATTATGATCTGTGAATAGGTATGCAGTCTGCTTGCAAACATTTTGAATTTCCATATAAGATGATTTTGAAGAAACTACTGTCAACAGAAAACCAAACATTTTTCTGGAATTAATTGTTCTATTTTGTTATGAACAAGTGTATTGGCCAGCCATATACTCACAGTTTATCATCTGTTATTTTGTCTCTGTTGCACATAATTACTTCTTACGTCTAAGAAGTAAAGAAGAAGAGGCACACAGTCTTAAAGAATCACTTTCATTCATTCATTCAGGTAAATACAACTTGAAGCAGGTGGTTGAAGTTTAGTATATATTATTGCACAATTTAAAAGAGTAGTCTTTTTATTTTCCGATTGTTGATCGATTTGAAGGAAAAAGAATGGGGCATTTAAAAGTGAAAATCAAACTTATTTCCTAACCTAAAAGACTCTGGTGAAACTAAAAGGTCCAAGTTAATTATTTGATTTTTAGTCCAACATTCAGCAATGCGTGGCAAACAGAGGACTTGGATTTACTGCACATATTGTTGATAACTGCAAATTGGTGCTCAAATTCCTTGAAGACTTGCTCTGTTTTATAAGAGATGTTTTATAAGAGATGTATGTTTCTTTCTATTTGCTCTTCTTTCCCTTCTTGGTTGGTTGGTTGCTCTGTTTTATAAGAGATGTATGTTTTATAATAGCTAGATTTATGTTGTTTATGCATTCTCTATAGTTGTACATGAGATTTTGAGAAAAGATTCGTCAAGGTTGAAGCTAGATTACTCTGTCAGCTCTGTTAAATGTCATTTGTAATTTCAAGTCTTTGTGTGATTCTGTGTGTAATTGTTGTTGATTTTGGATTTTGTGATGGTGTTTTGATAAATGAGGTTTTGATTTCGTGTTCTAATTCTCTGATAAGTTTAGCAGCTGTTCTTAAATTTTAGTTTGGGGATATACATTCTGTGAATGGTTTTCTCTGTTCTTAAATCTGTCCTTTATATATAAAGAGTGTAATTAAATCTTTATCCAACTTAAATATGAGTTATTATGAGAAATCATTTATTCACTTCAACTCAAAAAAAGTCAAGATTGTCTAAATGTAAGCTTTCTTGACTTATAGATGGTTAAGTGAAAAATCGCTCAAATTCCAGATGATCATCTAAATTTAAACCTAGAATTTAAATCGATCGAGTCGCTATCACATGGCTTACATTTTATTGAATTCTAAATTCTAAATCCCATATAAATTTCCTCCTCATTTTTCTCCCTGTACATCATCGGGGATAGGATAGGATACGATAGGAGTAGATCCCCTATAGACAATATATGCCAATGCATGTCAAAAAAAGAAGCCCAATTTTTGGCTTCAAGATTCCCATTAAGTTGTGGGAATTAAGGAACAACTTTGCCTTGTGCCATGGTATAATTCAACAAAGATTTTTTTGTATTATTATTTTTTTTTTCTTGTACCATTGATACTACTGCATGTATTTTAAAATATAAGGCCGTTGTCAATTTAAAATATTACCAGTCTTACAATAATAAAGATGATTTATTGACAAATATAAAATAATAAAATTTAATCATGAATAACATTTTTAAATAATTTATAATATTTATTATTTTATTAATTAAAATTAAATAAATTCATATTAATTTTGAGTTTAAAAAAAAACAAAATTCTTTCTTCACCCCTCTACCCTAATTATTGAATCCCCTGCATGTTTGACAAAAGATGTCAGCGAGAGATCCAAGTAAGAAGGATGAGGGTATCGGAAGGGAGTCGGGACAGAGAGCAGATCTTACGTCAAATTCTTCTGTTTATCAGATCTATCCACTTAAATTTTGTGGCACGCTTTTTATTTAATTTTAAAATTAATTAGTGTTAAGTAACAGATTAGGTGTCAAAATTTAAATGGAGGGACACAAAGAGATAAAATTTGAGGACAGAAGATCTGCTCTCGCTGGGACAAAGATAGTCGAGATAAACAAAACCCGCTGTGCCGCTGCATTGCAATCCCTGTAAAAGAGTAGGGTCCCCCTAATCCTATGGTTGTAGTATATCGACATCGTTCTTATTTTTTAGCACCACAAAAAGACTACAAGAGGAGGCCCATGAAAAAAGTTTAACATCCCCAAATCAATCTATTTTATACAGTGCTTGCTATAGCCTATACAATAAAGAGAGTCGATTATTATTAGGACAAAACATCCGTGTGAGCGTGATCTATCTAGAAGTGGTCCCGACTCCCCCAAGGGTAGTTGGTTCACTTTAATAGTACTTGCTTTTGTTTTAAATTATAAAATTATTATTAATTTTTTAAAGTTAATTTAATATATTTTAAAATTTAATAATTTTTGAGATAATTCATTAAAAATTATGAAAAAATAAATCTTACAATAAATAGTACTTTTAAAATAGTTTACAATATTCAATATTGACCAAAATTTATGTCAATTTTAAGTTTGAAGATATTTTTAGCTCTAGTTTAAAAACTCTTATATTATAAGTATTTTGGATGGAGAGAGTACAGTAACATTGCAACAAAACCATGCTCTCAGCTCTGTCTAAAAAGAATTGGCAAGACTCGTATTGAACACCAGAACTTCCCTCCTTTTCTTTCTTCACTAAGAAAATGCAGTCTCCAGATCCACTCGGGTATGACAAAAACCTGTTGGCAAACTATGTGCCAATTTATGTGATGCTCCCGGTAAGTAACTTAACCAAAGCTTATCCTTAATAAGCATACCATAAACAAACAAATATTTATGTTCTAAAATATTTTATTTATTTGATCTCCATCATTTTTGCATGGTAACAACAGTTGGGTGTGATTTCAATCGACAATGTCTTCGAAGATAAAGCCGGACTAGAGAAGCAGCTCAAGGAGCTTATCACAGCAGGCGTTGACGGGGTCATGGTGGATGTGTGGTGGGGGCTTGTGGAATCCAAAGGCCCTAAGCAGTATGATTGGAGTGCTTATAGGAGCTTGTTTCAACTTGTCCAACAACTTGGCTTAAAATTACAAGTTGTTATGTCATTCCATCAATGCGGGGGGAATGTTGGAGATGTTGTTAACATCCCGCTTCCCAAATGGGTGCTTGAGGTTGGCGAAAACTATCCTGACATCTTTTACACTAATCTGGCAGGTACCAGAGACAAAGAGTACCTCACGCTTGGTGTGGATAACCTACCTCTCTTTGCAGGTCGAACTGCAGTGCAGGTTTGAATTTTAGCCTCTGTTTCTTCCCTTTTAACAGTACATGCTAACACATATGGCTTTACAGTTCTACCTATGGCTATGTGATATTCTATGTGAAACGTATGCAGGAAGTCTTTTGAAATTGATATTAATGGTGATAATTTTATGTGATGTAACTAGATCTATAGTGACTACATGAAGAGCTTCAGCGAAAACATGGCAGACTTTTTGAAAGCTGAGCTCCTGACAGACGTTGAAGTAGGGCTAGGTCCTGCAGGGGAGCTCAGATATCCTTCTTATCCAGATACTCAAGGATGGATTTTTCCTGGTATAGGAGAATTTCAGGTAAAAGTTGAATTAACACATTGATGATACAACTGAATTGATGTTTCTAGTCTTTGATATCAGAAATTTAATAAAATATAATGTACAAACATTGCAGTGCTATGACAAATATCTTAAAGCAGATTTCAAAGAAGCAGCGACAAAGGCTGGGCACCCTGAATGGGATTTGCCAGATAATGCGGGAAAATACAATGACACACCTGAACGGACAGAGTTCTTTGGATCCAAAGGGTACTTAACTGAAAAGGGAAAGTTTTTCTTGACTTGGTATTCTAACAAGTTGCTGAGCCATGGCGATCAGATCCTTGAGGAAGCCAACAATGCTTTCTTCGGTTATAAAGTCAAGTTAGCAGCCAAGGTAAAAATCATAGAACATAAATGACAATTATTTAAATTAACAAATTAAAAACCAAAGCCTTTACCTACCAATACGACTAAAAAAAACATACTTGTTACTTTTATTCTGAAACAGGTTTCTGGAATTCATTGGTGGTACAAAGATGAGAGTCATGCTGCAGAGCTAACTGCAGGATTCTATAATTTGAACGATAGAGATGGATATCGACCCATAGCAAGGATGCTCTCCAGGCACTATGGCGTTTTAAATTTCACATGTCTTGAGATGAGGGACTCCGAACAACCTGCTAAAAGTGCACCTCAGGAACTTGTTCAACAGGTTATGCTAGAAAATATAAACAGAAGGCTTGCCTAAAAAGAAGAAAATCGTTAAATACTAGGGGAACACCCTAGTGTAGCCTGGAAAGTTGTTCTGTACTAGAAAAGATCTTTGCATAATCATTAAATTTCATTTATCTATAGAATAACAAAAATACAGAATTAAATTTAAAACAGGGGTGGCTGATGATGTTGTTGACATGTATATTATGTATGTATAGGTGTTGAGCGATGGCTGGACAGAGAATATCGAAGTTGCCGGTGAAAATGCACTCTCAACATATGATAGCACATCCTACAATCAAATCCTTCTAAATGTTAGGCCAAATGGTGTGAACAGACGCCCACAAATACTAAAGATGGCAGGTTTGACGTACCTTCTTTTATCAGATGATCTATTAAAAGAAGATAATTTCAAGATCTTCAAAATATTTGTGAAAAAACTGCATGCTGATCAGGTACGAAACCTTAATGTAAATACTCCATAATTGTTGGTGGTGGAAGGATATTCTAAGACCCGCTTTCAAATAATAAATCTCTATTGTCTTCCAGAATTACTGTCCAGATCCGAATCTGTATAGCAAGGTCGTCCCTTTGGCACGGTCAAAACCAAAGATACGGATTGAGGAGCTTTTGGAAGCATCTGAACCCATCAAGCCATTCCCATTTGATGAAGAAACAGACATGAAAGTTCTTGATCCACCCGAACACTCTGCTTGATCAGATGAAGATCACTTATATATATATATATACACACGTTTCAGTGCTGAGCCAGTCGAATAATGCCAAAATAAATGCACGTTATGTTATGCGATGTTTTGAGTTTTATTTTTTTTACCTATATTTAATAAAGGTGGCAGACTAGTGGGAGTATGTTTTGTCGCCATGGGAATGTGGGATTTGAATTTGTGCTGCTATGTTGAAGTGTATGCTGTTTCATGGTTTCAGGAGTCGTGTATGTATAATTAGACGACTGAATAATGTAATGAGTTTCAGTTAATATCATGGAATTGTAAATGGTGTCTTGAAAAAAATTGTTTTATTTGATTTAAATTCCCCTACTTCGTCCATGTGTGGGAATCCCCACATATTCATGGCGATCCTAATTACGGAGTAGTGTCATACCAATACTACAACAAATTATAACAAATATATAATCCGAATAGTAAAAAATAAAAAAAATTATCCTCATATTTAAAAAAAAATATATTAATCTCATATTTTAAACCAACACCAAGAAATTGCAAAACTAGTTGGTAAGGTCAGGTTGTTTGGGAAATTGAAATGTCTAAATGGAAAATCATAATCACGTATGGAGAGAAAGAGAAGTTGGTATATTAGTCTCTTTCATTTAGGTACGTTAGCCCAAATTGAATCGGCATTGAATGGTGACACGACACGGTCTTCAAAAGTAACACCTACAATTAATACGCTGGGCTTGGGGTAAAGAAAGAATAAACAATCCTTCTGGGCGACGGAGGTAGTATACAACCCTATTCTTTACATGTTTTCAAATGAAACTTAAATCAAATAGAAAACTAAAACTTTCATCGCTTTATTTTTTGCATTTAGAAAATGCAGTCTCCAGCTCCTCTCAGTGATGAGGAAAAGATGTTAGCAAACTATGTGCCCATCTAAGTAATGCTCCAGGTAAGTAACTAAAAGATCTATTTATAAGCATGCATAAACAAATACTTGTGTAGTACTAATCTAAATTAATTTCTTCATTTCTCGTTTTACATGGTGACAACAGTTGGGAGTCATTTCATATGACAATGTTTTAGAAGATAAAGCTGGACTAGAGAAGCAGTTCAAGGAGCTGAAAGCAGGAGTCGATGGGGTCATGGTTGATGTTTGGTGGATGCTTGTCAAATCCAAAGGCCCTAAGCAGTATGATTGGAGTGATTATGGAAGCTTGTTTCAACTTGTTCAACAATGTGGATTAAAATTACAATTGTTATGCCGTTCCACCAATGCCGTGGGAATATTGGAGATATTGTTAACATCCCACTTCCCAAGTGGGTGCTTGAGGTTGGAGAAAAGGATCCTGACATCTTCTACCCTAATCCGGCAGGTAACAGAGACGAAGGGTACCTCACACTTGGTGTGGATAACCTACCTCTCTTTGCAGGTCGAACTGCAGTGGAGGTTAGAATTTTGACCTCTTTTTTCCCCCTTTGAATACTATATACCAACATCTTGTTCTAAAATTCTGCCTATGTGATATCATATTGTAAAACATATTGAAACAAAATCCATGCTTTCAGTACCCAGTCACTGCAGGAAGGCTTTCGAAACCGATAATGGTAATTTCTTGATGTATTTAGATCTACAGTGACTACACGAAGAGCTTTAGAGAGATCATGGCGGACTTTTTGGAAGCTGAGCTCTTGACAGATATTGAAGTAGGGCTAGGTCCTGCAGGGGAGCTCAGATATCCCTCTTATCCAGAAACTCAAGGATGGGTATTTCCTGGTATAGGAGAATTTCAGGTGAGACCAGATATTGATGACACAATGAACCATTTGTCCCCTGGCTCGGTCAGTTGAATGTCTTCTAGTCTTTAATTGATATAGGAAATTTAAGAAATTATGCTATACAAATATTTCAGTGCTATGACAAATATCTTAAAGCAGATTTTAAAGAAGCAGCAACAATAGAAGGGCACCCTGAATGGGCTTTGCCAGATAATGAAGGAAAATATAATGACACACCTGGAGCTACAAAGTTCTTTGGATCGAAAGGATACTTAACTGAAAAGGGAAAGTTTTTCTTGACTTGGTACTCTAACAAGTTGCTGGGCCATGATGATCAGATCCTTGATGAAGCAAACAAAGCTTTCCTGGGTTGTAAAGTCAAGTTAGCAGCTAAGGTAAATCACGGAAAATGGTAGATATCTAACTTAACAAAAAATTAAAGCCTTTTACCATCCGATGTGACTCAACTATATCTTACTTCCATCCCAAAACAGGTTTCTGGAATCCATTGGTGGTATAAAGATGACAGTCATGCTGCAGAGCTAACTGCAGGTTTCTACAACTTGAACAATAGAGATGGGTATCGACCCATAGCAAGTATGCTCTCCAGGCATTATGGTATTCTAAATTTCACGTGTCTTGAGATGAGCAACTCTGAACAACCTGTAAATGCTAAAAGTGGACTGCAGGAACTTGTCCAACAGGTTAGGCTACTGGGGAAAAAGAAGAATCAAACTTGCTTAAGAATAGCTAGCAAGAAAAAAAACATTAAACATTAGTGAAAACTTAGCGTAGAATGCAAAAGTTGTCTTATATATGCCTTCATACAACACCTGAAAAAGCTAGGCCGTTGGTCCTTTGCACAATCATTATAAGGGAATGATCTTACGTAAAAAGGCTTACTTTTTTCCCTTTTAAAAAAATAATAATACTGTAGAGTTAAAATATGCATTTTCATGTCACGAGTTCAAAACAGCGGTGACTGATATTTTAGACATGTATGTGTAGGTCTTGAGTGGCGGCTGGACAGAGAATATTGAAGTTGCAGGTGAAAATGCACTCTCAAGATATGAACGTACAGCCAATAATCAAATCCTTCTGAATGCTAGGCCAAATGGTGTCAACAGAAATGGCCCACCTAAATTAAAGATGGTTGCTTTGACATACCTTCGCTTATCAGATAATCTGTTGCAAAGGAAGAATTTCAAGATATTCAAAATCTTCGTGAAAAAATTGCACGCTGATCAGGTATATAATACCTTAACTGTACATTGACATAATTGTTGGTAGTCGAAGGAGTAAAACCCACTTTTAAATTATAATCTTACCACAATATTGTCTTCCAGAATTACTGTTCAGATCCAAGAAAATATGGCAAGATTGTCCCTTTGGAGCGGTCAAAACCAAAGATACCAATTGAGGATCTTCTGAAAGCATCTGAACCCATCAAGCCATTCCTATTTGATTAAGAAACAGACATGAATATCGGCAGAACACTTGCTGATTACTGGGACAATCTTGTTGAGAAGATCACTTCTATATCTAACTGAGACAACAATGATAACAAGATAATGCAAGTTCTTAATTTTCAAGAACAGGTGCAAGTGTCATGAAACATATAATATAACATGAGATATAGGAATGCCAACTTCAGTCCAAGGGATGAAAATATGTCTCTCAATAGATCTTCTACTGTACAAAAGTCAAGTCTTGCCTTCAAATTAAAATAAGTTTAGAAGCAAACATCAAAAATAAGGAATTCATTCTTAAACTCCCTTAGATCATCAAAGCACTTAACAAGATTTGTTGAAACAATGTCAACAAAACCGCATGATCAGAATGACCATCTGCCAAATTATAAAGTTTATTCTGCAACAGATTAATATTCCTTAACTTTATCATAACTCAGTGTCAACGAAATATTAGTAATTGTTTTAACTATAGTCTATATACGTATATTATGAAAAAACATAATCATCTTGAGCATATTAAGAAGAAAATACAAATTAGATAAATGTATTTGAATAGTTAAATCTGCATTTTACACTTCTACCCCAAATTGATTATTTAAAGAATTAAATCACCAGTAATCGCCACAAGAACAAAATCCATCTTTGAAATGGTGAAATCTATGGATATCCCTCATTATAATCTCTCGAGAAGTGAGCTTGGAGATGAGTTTGTCACTGTGTGGCAATCCCCGCATACGCGAAGATTCTTGGTGATCCTAATTATGGTTCCTGGACCGGTGTTAATTAGAGCAAAAGCAATGGCTAATCTTTCACTATGATCCCAGAGCATCTTCTCTTTAACTTCTTCTTCAACATTATAAAACACAGAACTTAGATCAGGCTTATATCCATCCAACTTGAGTTGCTGAGAGAACTCTTTCAACTTTGCATAGATCTCTACTGTTTGCTGATGGGATTTGTCTCCAACCAAGAACCTATGAACCACCTTATCTACCTCAACAAAGCTGCAGCCTGGTGCTTTCTTTAGTCTTTTTCCCCTTACCATGGCTCTCACCCTTTCAACATCATCCCATCTTTTCTCAGCAGCATATGCGTTTGCCAGACAAATATAGCTACCTACTTCCATTGGGTTCATCTCAATAACTTTCTGGGCTGAAATTTCGGCTAGTTGCAAATTGTGATGGAGCCTACAAGCAGAAAGAAGTGCCACCCAGATATCACTGGTGGGTTCAACTTCCATCTTCTGAATATATTCATATGCTTCTTCTAGACGCCCAGCTCGACCAAGAAGATCTATCAAACAAGAATAATGAGCAAGTACTGGCTTGATATTATACCCCTTTGTCATGCTGTGGAAAATTTCTTTACCCTCGCTGACCAATCCTGCATGACTGCACGCTGACAAAACTGAAGTGAAAACAACCTCGTCCGGAATAATGTTTGCTTTCATTTCCTGAAAAGCAGAGATAGCCTCCCTTCCCCTTCCATAGAGCCCATATGCTGCAATCATAGCACTCCAAGAAACCAAATTTTTGTCAGGCATCTCCTCAAAAACAAATTGTGAACAAGCTAAATTCCCACATTTAGAATACATGTCGATGAGTGCAGTACCCACCATTGCATTTGTACCAAACCCTTGCTTACTGATAAATGAGTGAATAGATAGCCCAAATTGCAAGGCTGTGACTTCAACACAAGCTCCAAGCACAGCCACAAGAGTTACTTGATCAGGAAAACCACGTTCTATTAACAATCGACAGAAAAGTCTAAGGCTTTCAAAAGCATCTCCATTTCTTGTATAACCTGAAATCATCGAATTCCATGACACTGTATCTTTTTGTCTAAACTCATCAAAAAACCGCTTAGCCTCCACCATTGAGTTGCAGCTACAATACATTTTAATTAGAGAGTTCATTAAGAAAACATTATAGTCTACCAAATCATTATGTATGACATAAGCATGGATTGCCTTTCCCTGTTTCAGCGCTGCTAAGTCAGCACAAGCTGAGAGTATACCCAGAATAGTGGTGCAATTTGCAATGACCCCAGCATTTCTCATCATCTGGAAAACTACTAGAGCCTCTCTTGAGGCACCATTCTTCACAGAACCCGAAATCACGGTATTCCAAGAAGTTAAATCTCTCTCAGGCATTCTATCAAACAGTACCCTCATCGTGTCCATATCCCCAAACTTCGCGTACATTGCAAGCAGGGAATTACTAACATAGATATCTGCCTCGAATCCATGAACAACTAACTCACAATGAACTTTCCTACCAATTTCATTAAGATGCAGATCACCACAAGCCTTTAGAACAAAAGGATACGTAAAATTATCTGGGTTTTGACCAAATATCATCATGTTGCGGTACAAAGCAAGGGTCATAAGGGAATTACCATAGCAAGCATAGCCTCTAATCATGAAATTCCACAAGAATGAATTTTTCAACACAATTTGGTCGAAGATTAACTGGGCTTCGGCCATTTGGCCACAAATGGCGTAAAAGGCGGAGAGTTTGGTGCTGAGATAGGTGTTTTCTTTGAGAGTGCCACAAGTGAGCATGTGGGCATGGAGTTGTTGGCCTTCTTTCAAGGATTTGGCGTTGGTGAGTGACTGTAATAGGGTTCCACATTGTAGAGAAGTAAGTTTTTGCTTGAGAATTTTGGGAGTGTTTAGGAGGATTGGGTTTTGGGATTTGAGAATTTTGAGAGTGACAGAACCATTCATCAAGGGATGCAACCTCTTGAAATTGGATTTTCGTAGAAGATGTTTTCACAGGAGTCTAGAGATAGTTAACATTTTCGCGAGCAACTTCACATATTTCTTTTTCTTCGGAAGAAATAAAAAGCCAAAAAGACTGGTATTATTGAAAAAACATCACCTAAAAACTACTACAAGAAGATTTTAATATTACACAAGATTTTTTTTGAGGAGTTATTAAATTATTAATTCTTCTTATAATTTTTTTTAAAGTATTTTGTGAAATAAAATATTTTTTACATGTATGCTAGTAATATTTATTTAAAAAAGGTTTAAATATAAATTATTATCCTAAATTATAGGCCATATTCCACTTTAGTGTTCACCTTTCAATTTTGTCAATCAGATCATTAAACTTTTAATTTTTTCCACTATAGTTCAATTGAATTGCCACATCAGAAATTGATGATATGGCTTGAACACGTGGCAAGTCAATGCTGATGTGTTAAATAAAAAACTCATTTTATATTTGATTTAAAATATTATATATAATTACAAGGACAAATATGTAAAAAAACAACTAACTAATTAAAAAAGTCAAAAATATTATTAATGACTATCATTAACATCTTAATTTAATTTAATTAATTAATTAAAAAATAACATTAAAAATGTTGCTAGCCATTTTGTCAAAATAAAATCAAACATTTTGTTCATAGCAGTACATGAACCGAAGCAAACAACAAACCCACTTCCATGACTCATGTTATTAATAAGTCTATATCATTGCCTCCAATACCTTCATAAGAACTTAGACTTATTTTCGTTCGATTTCTGAGATTTCCGCTCAATTTCTTCTTATTTTGTTCTCTATTTTATCTTGAAAATACAAAATCTCATCAAAAAACCCAAAAACCAGATGAAAAAATGGCACAAGAAGAAGAAGACCCCGTTGAAGAAGAAGATTCAAGGGTTTTTAGATCTTGGGGGCTTCTCTACAGAAGATTGGTATGAGTTTTGAATCGAGTGTGGATTTTGTAGTTATAATCTGGAATGGTGGAGTTTTGGGGTTAAAGGTTTTGGGGTTCGGATCTTGATGATCTGAATCATCGTCGTTCTTTAGGTCTAAAGAGTAGCAAAGATCTATGATTTTGGGTAGCAAAGATCTATATGATTTTGGGTTTATGGATAATTTTGTTTTTGAAAATTTAATTTATATAGATTATGTAAGACCCTAACTTTTATGAATAAAGATGATTTTTTAATAATTATCATTTTTGAATATTATGGAATGAATTTGTTATAATGTTATAGTTGTGGATAATATTTATAAATTCTGCAAAGTATGCAAATTGTTATATTATATTCGATTGGTCGGAGAATATTCGTTTTAGCGAGGAATATTAAATACAAACCACGTATAATCATTGGTGAACCCCATTAACGAGTTATTGTCGGATTGAGAAAGCGACAAAAATATATTTATGAAAATAACGGCGGAAGTTTTCACAATTAATATTGTTGAACTACCGGTAGTAAAAAAGTACGATGTCTGGCGTGGTTGCATAAAGAACACACAAGTATTGATTATTGATGCTTACGTGAGAAGTCACTCGGTTATACTCAATTATTATTCTACTGAATTGTTGCATCATATCTCTCATATTATTGATTCGATTATTGTCACAAAAGATATCATCTGCATAATATGTTATTTTATTAAATCAATAATTGAGACGATAAAGTTATTCATATTATTAAATTACAATATTTATAATGTCAGAAGTTACATCGAGAGAGGTTTGGTCACCTAATTGCGCATGATAGGGAGAAATCCTTATTGGAAAGCCCCTCTTTCTTGGGAACGACCTGGTCGATAAATATTGTGAGTTATAATATTAATGATGAATGTTATTAAAATTGAAGTTGTGCTCGGAGTTGAATTTGGAGACGCGGACGTGATATTTGAGTCCGGAACGATGAAATTAGTAAAAATAGACTATAAACAAAAAATTTTCTGGATTTTACTATTTGGTCAAAAAGTCAACAGTTGACTTTTTTGGGAAAAATTAAACTTTGAAATTTCAAAATTTATATTTTTGATAAAAATAGTTTCATTGTGTTGGAATTATTTGTGTTAGTAAAAATCGACATTTATGTCGATAATAATTGATGTCTGGAGGTTATATTGACCAATCAGGTATTGAACTGGATAAATGAGCAATTGATTGCTATTATTTCACATGATTATAACTATTTGTTCACATGTATATACTATTGTTTAACATTCTTGTTACTATTAGGAGAGTTGGTACAAGATTGATAATACTTGCATGACTAAGTTAAAAATGGAGGTATAGATGGAGGTACTATACTGTAATTCATATTTTCACATGTCTAGAACTATTGATTCACATGATTTACTATTGAATCACATTATTTACTACTAGTTGATAGCCCGTGCAATGCACGGGCTAGTTAAAATAATAAATTTAATAATTTGAATTCAGTCAATATTTTCATGAAGAAAATCTATCTTTTGGAGATTAAGTTTTGTTAATATGCAATTTGATAAAGGACACTACTGTGAAAAATGGGTTCTGAATTTCAGATACAAAATATGACTTGCAATGGCTTATAAAAGCTAATAATGTATATGCAGATTGCATTACTCTATCGACAATTTGAAGCGAAGCATCCCAAAGATTTAAAGATTCGGTGCAAGCAATTTAAACTTCAAAAGACATTTTTGTAAGCACGCAAGCTCAAAATATCTCAGGAAGTGATGATTACCATCCCACTGATAGGTAAGAACTATGATATGTGAGCTTCTTCTTTCTCCATAAGAGTTACTGTACTAAAACCTTTTGTTTATGTAGCATATGACCCCGAGTTCCATTTTACTGCCCTATCCTTATTTCCTTAGAGACTCAATACATGAATTTCTTCTTTTGCATGCAGTTAAATGTTTCTGTAACTTGTCTATGTACTTGTTACTCCCAAAGTTCCATTTTAGATGCTCTCCTTGGAGTTCCTAAAACAAAGACATGCAACAAAGGTAAAGTAATGAAAAGTAATACCAACTTGAATGAATTGATCATGAATGCATATTCTCATGATTACAATTATGAAAGGACAAAAAAAGGGAAGCAATTTTGAAGTAAGAGGTTCTAAAAAAATAAAAACATATTACTCTGATCATAAGTGGATTAAATAGGAAAAAATATTTTAAAAAAGGAACTAACTTTGTTATTGATGAATTTGTTGCTTGAGATGCCAAGTTATCACCAAATTTATCATGTGAAAGTTTTTGTTTCAAGGTTGAACTATATATACATACTCCTACTAAGACCACTAAAAACTCCTCTGAAAATCATGAAGGAATAAATATGGCTTGCCATATTTTGAAGAGAATAATGTGTATAGCAAGAATAAACATTTAATTATACCACATAATCTTTAAGGGTAGATGCAGAAAACCCCAAAAACTGTCATTATGTCCAATTCTTAAAATCTTGATTTTAAGAATTACCCAGACTCAACATGATTTTTTTTTTAAAAAAATTCAACTTCTGATAATAACATTCTCTGCCACAAAGTATTACACCGTGTTTCTTCTTTTTTACCTTCTACATTGCCTCATCAAACTATTGTAGAACAGTAGTGAAAGTTTAAAGACAAAAAAAAGGCTACAATCAGAAATCGCACACATTTGAATGTATTAAAACCAAAGTCTAACTTACCTCCAAATTAGTTGAATAAAAACGACAATGACAATTTCTTTCACCACATGTACATCACTTTTTCTTTGGTCGATTCTTCTTTGAACCCCAAATTAATTGCTTTCCATGATGCTTGCTTTTGGTACTTCTGTTTTGGTCATCAATTTGTGGCAAATTAATGGCGATAATAAATCAAAAATTCGGTGGGCAAATTAATGATAACTATAAATCAAAAAATTAAGGACTCGCACAAAAAATAAAGAACTTTTATGGAAAAAGGACTCACACAACACATTCGTTGACCAAAATATATCCTTTCTTAGCATTTCACCAAACATATAATGTGCACTATTTTAAACCGCCAATTCATGGTTAAATTGGTCTGGAAGAACAAATCAATTGGGTTATAATAGTAGAAGTATTGGCATGGAATGCACAAATAAACATGATTTTCGTTCATTGCTATAAAATGATTATATTCAGTTCGTGTAGGGGACTTACGGAGTGTCTCAAAATCGCCGTTGACACCGCAAAGTAAGAGGTGGATTATGTTCAGTTTGTGAAGGAGAGTTACAGTCTCTCTCTCTCTCTCACACACACACTACCGTTGTATAGACAATAAACTATTTGCAAATTTAAGTTAGTGATATTCTAATGTAAAATAATTAGTTGTGTTAAGTTGCTGCAAAGTAATTCATTCCATTTTGTTCCTAATTTTTTTGATTCTGAGAAAAAAAACTTACTTCCGCTTCTTGCCTCCAGTGGCACATCGTTTGTGCATTAAATCTCAAAAAATACCTACAACGTAATATGAATTTCATTAAGAAACAACATTCTAAAGAGGATAACCTGGAAGGAAAAAACATCACATACAATTTCGCAAAAGTATAACATCAGAAATGATCCGATTGAAGCCAAAAATTAAGAACAGGAAAACATATACCTTCACATCGATCCAACCGGTTACTTATAAAAAGTGTGTCCAATTATATTGAGAAAATGAATCGCACGCAAAGATTAATTCATTTATAGATTGATAGTGCACACGTATCCAAAAAAACATTTTCAATTATAGATTTATAGATTGACATAAGTTTTCTTCATATTTAGAGGCTAGAAATGAGGAACATTGAATTATAAAGGACAATTTAAATAAATAAAAGCACAAAAAGCAATCATTTGGGAAGAAAAAAAGAGAGATAGAAATTGATACTATATGCAAAATATAGAATTTTATAATATATGTGCATGCATAAGGATTTACCTGATAATCGTGAGATCGGACTATGAAAAAGAGTCAAAATTCAAATTCGTCCATGGCTTATGTTTCTCTACTTAATTTTTAGGTTAGCAGTCCAGTTGCCTTATAACCAAACAATTTTTTTTCCTGAAAGACAGAAAGAAAACAAATTGGGACAAAAACCCAAAATCTATGGCAACAAAATTTAGATTAGCAATATTCAATATTGTTAAATCAAATATTACATAATCTATTATTATATATTTCAGCAGTAGCTGTTGCAATTATATCTCACCCCAAACGGTTAAATAACATCAGTACCGGCCTCTAATCTTATCAGCCTAATCTGTGTTCTTTACACACCGAATATCACAAAAGAATACAATAAAAAAAGAACTCTCCGTAGGGATTGACCTTCTAAGTCCCAACCATGATTCAGTGATAAAATAAGCGGATAAAGGAAATTGAAGTTATAACTAAGTAGTAAGGTGCTGGCATGATAACTAAGGAGAAGGAAAGGTTAAGGTTTAAACTAATTAACAAAAAAAAAAGAAGAAAAGTAAACATGTATCATGGGGGTGATTCGTCAGTCCAAGACTATAACTAAGTATCCTATCTGGGATCACGGTGGTAACTCAGTGGACTGAAGTCCACCCCCACAAAATAAAAACACCTTCAACAGTTATCCTCGTTACAACTGCAGTTGTTTGTTCAGTGTAATGCCCCTTGCCACATTCCGCATATGGAAGCATATCAACATGTGGAAGCATGTGTATATATGCAAGTGCAACAATCAGCAAAAAAAGTATCAATTTAGACATCTAAAATGCGATAAATCAGTTGGGAGTGACAAAAAACACAAAATGCAAGGTAAAGGCTCATCACTCAAGAATCATATTCTAATGAAAGTCTTGTGCCAAGGATCTCTGCATAAAAGGTGAAAATAATAGAGGGACTTAAAATAACAAAACATGGGTTATAAGTTTATATGTTCAAGTTCAAGAATAATTCAAATCACTAAAAACCAAGACAAAGAACATCTGATACGAAATTATCAAATATATGAATAATCAATAATAAATAAAAATGAATAATCAAATTATCAATGTTTCCATCTCTTCATAAAAAAAGAAAATTGTTTGTTCTTTATCCGGGCTCAAAGTTTTAATAAGTTAAAATTTGTTTGTTGCTATCAATTGATCTATATAAAAAGAAATTTATAAATTTGTCAGATAAAAACAATGAGTGTGGCAGAGTAACTTTCAAAACCTATACTCACCCTGAAATTTTGACTTGTTCACTATTGGATGTCTCGTGTTAGTCCTTTTTACCATATTACAATCCCAATATTAAAATCAATAATCCAAATGAAATTCATTTCAATCATGTTAAATTTCTTCACCAAGACTTTTATCAAGCACTTCATCGAGCTTTTTTTACCTTCTTCAATGACATAAGTTTTCTTCATATTTAGAGGCTAGAAATGAGGAACATTGAACTATAAAGGACAATCAAGACAAATAAAAGCACAAAAAGCAATCATTTGGAAAGAAAAAAAAGAGATAGAAATGGATACTATATGCAAAATATAGAATTTTATATATATGTGCATAAATAAGGATTTACCTGATAATCGCAGATTGGACTACGAAAAAGAGTCGAAATTCAAATTCGTCCATGGCTTATGTTTCTCTACTTAATTTTTAGGTTAGCAAATCCGGTTGCCAGAACTTCAAACAATTTTTATTCGAAGACAGGAAAGAAAACAAATTGGGACAAAAACCCAAAATCTATGGTAACAAAATTTACATTAGCAATATTCAATATTGTTAAATCAAATATTACATAATCTATTATTATATATTTCAGCAGTAGGTGTTGCAATTATATCTCACCCCAAACGGTTAATTAACATCAGTACTGGCGATTGAATCCATAAACACAGTCTCCTTGCCGTTTTAGGAAGAAAATGGCCAGAAAACCCTAGAGATTGTGGAGAAACCTGCACAGAGGACAAAAACTTGAGGAAAATGGAAGATAGAGAAAGAGATATTTGGGATGGTAGAAGAAACCCAAAAAGTTAAAGCGATTGAGGTTGAAGAATAGAAGGAGTCGTATTATTTTTAGTTAGAAAATTAGAAAATACCTTGGGGTCCGGCGGATATGCTTCCGAGATCGTCCGACGAACTTGCTTTCGAATTCGTCCGGCGAGATGCTTGGATTCGCGAGTGAGAATGAGCCAGATTTCGTACGCCCGGATGCTTGGATTCGCGATTGGGAAGAAGCAAGAGACTCTGTACTTTTTTGACCCGAACAACCCAGATCTTTTATAGAGGGAAAGAGGCGGAGACTGAAATTGGAAGAAGGGGAAGAGGAAAATTATTAGAAAAGGTGAGAAACTGAAATTGGAAGAAGAAGAATAGGAAGAAGAGGAAACGGAGGGTTTAATTGATTTTTTATGAGGAGGAGAAGACGAAGAGATTAGAACAACTCGCTACATAACTCAGTAAAATTAGATGCAATTGACTCAAATTGATTTTAAATTGATTGGTTGTGCTGTATTTATATATAAGAATTGATTAGGGGAGGTGGTGCAAGTTTAATAATACTTGCATGACTAAATTAAAAATAAAGAAAAAGTTGGAGGTATTGTACTGTAATTTTTTGAGCCCCAAAACGTGCAATTATTGAAACTATATTTTTCTATAAATAGATGCTCATTCTTCCTTTATTTCTCACCAATTCACTAAAGCTATAGAAAGCAATTATTATAGAGAAATTGTAGGGAGAAAATCATGTAGAAGAAAGAAGTTCTGCTACCTCACTACTCCTATATCCGGCTTTCTTTCAAAGGTAAAGGGTATTATTTCTTTCTTTCGTCTTCATGAAAAGAACTTCATTATTCCATTCTTTATTATTATGTTGAAATAACTTTGGTTGTCGCAATACGCGCGATACATGGTGAAATTCTTCCGTTATTCCATTCTTTATTATTACATTGGAACATCTGCTCATGTTTTACAGGACTGGTTCCGTCTTTTTATTATTCTGTTGGAACATCCTCGTCATGCATTTTTACGCTTGAGACTGGTTTAAATCTTTATTATTCTGTTAGAATATCCTGTTTGTGCGTTTTACGCCGGACTTGGTTCCGTCTTTATTATTCTGTTGTAATAACCTGTCTGTGCAGTCTACCGCATGCTTGGTGATTTCTTTTGTTATTCCATTTCTTATTATACTCAGTTGGTTAAAGTTTTGACTTTTATACTCCATGAAATTAGTAGAATATCCTTGATATTTGTGCTTCATCCAATATCTTTTCATGGAAATATTCTTCTGAGCATTCTTGAATTTTACTCTACAAATAAGTATCATGTTGACAATTTGGACGTTATTAGTTCTTGGATAAATTAATTCGTGAACTTGTTTTATTGAATTCTTATATCATTGTCATCATCCTCATATTTATATTTTTTTTGAAAGTCATCTGTGGCCTGTAGTGCATAGATGGACTTGGTATGATTATGACCAGGGATTATTCGGTATAATCATGACCGTAATGTTATAAATGATGTGATAAAAGTCCTCATTGGCCCGTAGTGCATTGATGGATAGTTGTTGGCATGACCATGACCATTGATCACAAATGTCCTTGGCCCGTAGTGTATGGATAATTGTGGTCGTGATATTAAAGAATATCATTGGCCGTAGTGTAGGGGTGATTCGATGATGTGGATTATTTATTAAGCTGAGTCCCAACAATAAAAGTGATGAAAAGCCTTTTAAATCATAAAAGATAGTAGATTTTATTCTCTACTTGACTCTTTGAATGGATTGCTTGTTCACTGCAGATTAAACTTGATGTCTATTGTATTTTATCGGTTTAACATTGTTGAAGACTAATGATAATTTATTTCGCATTATCTTAGTCATAATATTTCTTAGGCTAAGCTAGTTGAGCTCACCTTTTGCTTTCATTGTTCTCTTCAGGAAATGAGAACGTAGCGGGGACTAGTCGGGGAACAGAGTGACGGTCCAGAGGATTGCATTAGTAGTCCTCACTATTCACATTAAATAGTGTGAAAATAAATGTAATGAGGACTTATTCGAGAGTGGATATTATGCAGAAGATAATATTTGTATTAAAACTCATGACTCTTTTGTTGTATATTAAAGATTGTATTTGTACTGTACCATGTATTTGGCGACTCAGGATAGGTGATGTATACCTATTTTGGGGGCGTCACAGATTATTTTGTTTGGAGAGAAGAAGATGATGAATAAGGGGGAGTTATTTTGGGGGTTAAATGCTTTTCATGTTCTAATCATTCTTCAATGGATTGGCGAAGAAAATCGAGTTGTTTGTTGCTTTCGGACACTAATTGCTCAGCAAAAATTATGTTTTTCTCTCTTGATTCGAGATCATTCAAGCATTCTTGGAAAGATTTTTGGGTGGAATCCAACTGGGCTTCAAATTCCTTCCATTATTTATTTATTTATTTTATGTATTTGTTTACTGGGTATAGATTTTGGTGAGATTTTTTTCTTTTTGTTGGTGTAATGATAGTGATGATGGTTATGAGTTTATGCTATGGAGAAGAGAAAGAAGGACGAGGACGAAAACTTATGGCAGAGGAAGGTGGTGGTGGTGGTGGTGGTGGTGCAGTGGTAGATTGTGGTGGTGGTGCTGTGACAGAGTTAAAAGTGTTATAAAATTATTGTAATAGTTTGACCTTTTTACCCTTGGACATTCAACAAATGTAAAAATTTATTTTAAATAATAATTTTTAATTACACATAGGCACTTATTAGCTTAGTCAGTTGTAAGACCCCAAATTTTTTTAAATAAAATGAAATTTTCTTTACTTATTATTTTGAAATAGTAAGGGTTGATTTGATTAATGTGGTTAGTTATGGGTAAAATGCGCAAATATTTTAAATAAGCAAGTGGTTATAAAATATTCATTGTTATCGGGGAATATTCGTTTGGTCGTGGAATATTCTTCTTTGTCGGGGAATATTAAGACGACGGCAAGTAGCGACCTTGTGTGGCCCCCACAACGGAAAGCGATTGGATGAAGAAAACGACAAGTATAAGTTGTTTATAAATAACGACGTAGTTGTTACCAATTAATATTATTGGAATAATTGGTTAAAACACAAGAATGTCTGGCGTTGCAAAGAAGACACTCAGTATTGCTCCAATTATTGATTCTTACGTAAGAAGGCACTACTCAATAATTGTTACGATGAATTCTTCGTTCGGTATTTTATTTTATTGATTCAATAATTGCTTTGATTGATATTTATATTATTGTTGATCAATAATTGTCCTTTACACAATATTTTTCATTATCAGACAATAATTCATATTATCTGAATAATATTATTAGATAACATTATTGGCAATGTCTAGAAAATTACATCAAGGAGAGGTTTGGTCATCTAATCACAAGGCCAAGAAGGAGAGATCCTTATTGAAAAACCCCTCTTTCCTTGAACTGCACGGTTGTCGATGATTGTGATTTCGTAATATTATTTGTGAATAATTAATTATTGATTTATATGATGAGAAAAATATTAATTTTATGTGGATATAGATGGAGAAAATTTTTAATGTGACAATTGTTGAAAATTGATATTTTATCTTTTCCGATAAAATAATTTATTATTATATTTTGATGGTGATATTTTACAATGAATGTGGGACATATGAGTATATGAGAAGAGTATTTTTTGTTGCATTAAATGTTTAACACATGTTTGGTGTTACAAAAAATGTTTAACACATGTTTTTGTGTGTTGGTGGACACTGATTCGAATAGAAAATTGATTATAGCCTGTAAAATCGCCCGTTTGTGGATTTCGGTCAATTTTTGTTTGGAAATTAAAAAAACTTTCTTCTACAAACTTGTAGAGAATGAAATTTCCTATGGAAAGGACACGTGGTTCAAATTTTTTTGATAAAAGGGCTATTTATTGTGAATTATTAAAGTTTCGGTATATCAGGTCTGAATTGATTTTTGGAGTTTTAAGTGCTTTTTGTTAGAAAAACGTTTTTGTTTCTTTTGGCACATGTGTGGCTGATTTGTTTGGTCAAAATGGTGGGCTAAGGAAAATTATATAAATATATTAATATTATATTCAATTTTCTACTTTTGTGTTCTAAGCATTTTCCTATAAATAGGGTGCTTAGGTTAAAATTGAAAATCATACCAGAAACTGAAATTTTCTCTCTACTTTCTCTCTATATTATCGAAGCGTATTCTTGTGAGTATTTTGATACTTTGAGTGTTGCTATATACGGTTCAAGTTCCTTCACCACTATATCCAAAGATTTCAAATCGGAAATCTCATGCCTTTCCGAGAAGTAAGGGATGTTATTTTTTAAAATGATATTATTTCTTTCAATATCATTATGCCAAATTATTGGTAAGATTTTTTTTGTGAAATTCTGATCTTTTTATGTCAGAGTTACTATTCACAAGTTACTATTCATGAATTACTATTCACGAGTTACTATTCACGAGTTACTATTCATAAATACTATTCACGTAAGCATGATGATTTTTCTTGTAAAAGTTCTATCTTTTAGTGTCGAGTTCTTATTCACGATATCGTTATTATTCACGATACGACATTATTCACTTAATACGATTAATTATTCACAAAAAATTAAAATTTTCTTTTCGTGTCCAAGATATCTATTAGGGATACTAGCTTTTGATTGTATCCATGTTTTGATCATTCTTGAATTTTACTTCACTATGATTATTTATGAAGTATTTTTGAACTCGGTTTGGTTAAAGTACGAATCCTTAATATTTGTTCTTTTGTTTCACTGGATTCGTTTTCTTTAAAATATTTTTCATCATCCTCAGTCTTAAGTGATGACATTACTGAATATCTTTGGCCTGTAGTGCAAAGATGGTTGATTTTCTTATGAATATCTTTCGTCAGAAGTAGCAGAAGATGAGCAAAGCGTTGAGATGAACATGATCGATCGATGAATATCTTTGGGCCCGTAGTACAAAGATGGATATTGATTGATGTTACAGGGATAAAATATTGATGATGGACTTTTAAATTCATAGATGATAGTAGATTTCATTCTCTACTTAACTCTTCTAATGAATTGTTGTTTCTTGTTGATCTAAAACTTGTTGTCTGTTGTATTCTATCATATTTTTTTCTGTTGAAGACTAACGATAATTTGTTGTACATTATCTTAGTCATAACATTCTTTACTGGACTAGTTGAGCTCACCCTTTCCTTTTGTTCCATTTTTCTTCTCAGGAAGCGAGATTATAGCAGGAACTAGTCGGGGTGTGGAGTGATGGTTCAAGATAGCTGTTTTAGTAGTCCTCACTATTCTGTAAAATAGTGTATCAATAATGAGGACTTATTTGAGTGTGGATATTGTCTAGAAGACAATATTTGTATTTAAACTCACAGTATATATGTTGTCGTATTTTGCATGACAAATGTATTAATAAAGTTGTAGTTGTTTCTGTACCATGTATTTGGCGACTCAGAATGGGTTGAATGGAATGGACCTATTTTGGGGGCGTCACATCAGCGATGCCACGTCATCAATTTCTGATGTGGCAGGTCTAATGGAATGAAACTAGAAAAAATTAATAGTTCGATTATCTGATTGACAAAATTGAAAGGTGAATCACCGAAGTGGAATATGGCCTATAGTTTAGGATAGTAATTTATATTTAAGCCATTAAAAAATAGAATCCGTGTGTAATTATAATAATATATTAATACCTAATCCAATTTATAAGGTTGGGTTCCAACCTAAAAATTGATCCTATCTCCGTTCTTAAAATATTGTCGTTTAAAATTTGTTTGAAATAAAAAATTTAATGAGACAATAAGAGAAGGTAGAGGTGATATAAAAAAATAAATAATTTATTTTACTTCAAAGTTATAAATAATAAATATTTTAAAATATTTTTTTTAAAACAATAATATTTTAAGAAAGGAGGGAGTAATTTCTCTCTTAATCTCCCTCCCTCTCTCACACATAGATTGTTCTTTCCACGTCTCTCTCTTTCTCACTCCCCCCCGGAAAACATGAATCATTCCAACGAACGAAAATCCCAACAGATAACCAGTAATTCCAACGTTGTAACTTTTTTCAAATTTCAGAATTGAAGGTTCCTTCATCGTAACTATACTTCACAAAAGAAATCAGGGTTTGTGTAGCTTTCATTATATCCGAGGTTAAAAAACAAAGGAGATTTTATATAAAATTTTCGTTGATCATAGCTTAGCTTTGAATTGTTGGGATTTCTGGTAATGTTATTCTTTTCTGGGTTTTTGGTGGCATTGCATTGGAGCCGGGAAATTCATGAAAAATATTATTATAAGTTGTTGCTCCGTTATGTATATCCGATGAAATGAGAAGGACAACAATACGGAAATGAACGAGAGAAGGGTTCCTTCTTTTGTTCTCGTTGTTACATTTATTTGTGCATTGTTGGCCGGAACTTCTGAGGCTGGCCGAAGAATTGCAGAATCCTTTTTCGGAAAGAATATTCAAGAAATTGATGAAAATACGGTATAATAGGAGTTTCAATCCTCTTTTTCTTATGTTACATATTTGCATAATTGCATGTATGAGTTGCTGCATAATGTGTAATCACAATGAATTTTTTGTAATAAATATTTTGATTTTTCAGAAAATTGGGATCTTTCATTGAATTTTGATTGCAAACAATGTGTTTGCTTCTGTTTCCATATGGTTTAATAAGCAATGTCATTTTTTTTCCAGCTAATTTAATTGTTGAATGATGAGGGTTCAGATTGCCAACTTTGATACTTTGGTGGAAATCAGCCAGACTAAAGTTTAATTGATGTTGGATACAATCATAAAACTAGGAAGAATACTTACAGTTATAGCAAAAGCTATACTATGGCCTATGAGCTGACAGAGTTCATTGTAGATGGCTGAAAAAGATATGGACAAACCATAAAGTTACTGTTTTACATTTTTCAGTTTTTTATTTTGTTGCTCCACATAGTTAAGTTGCAAGATTTTTCAATTTTTTTTTTTAACGAGGATGTCTTTTCTTGATATATTCAAGTGGGAGAGGAATAGAGAGCGAGGGTATATGAGATACCATATTCGAGAGTTCCCACAAAGAAGCAAGTCCGAGAGGGAAGAAACTTGCTTGCTGTTCTGTTGAGTCTTGAGTTAAAAATGGAAAAGACATATTATTCATTATGCTGATTTGAATCAGTTATTACAATTTTATGTTGATATTTAACAGCCTTTCCTGATATGATACATTATGTTTACAGGCAGAGCAATTGTGGGTTCACTGCAGGGAAGAATTACTAGAAATTACGGATGATTTTAAATATATTGATTTGTATATACCACATACAACAAGCAGCAGTGAGAATAAGGTTAATTCAGATATAGGATTGTTGACAAAGAGAATTATCCACAAGGCTATCATTGATCTGCCTCCCCACGTAAAACATAATCTTCTGGATTGCCTAAACGAGGAAAGTTCTCCATCTCTTTACTCTGGGAAAGAATCTGGGCTTATAAATTGGCTAAACAATTGGCGTGAGCTGCTTTCTGACTGGTTTAGTGGCCCCAGAAGGTATCTTTTAAGAAAAAACCACCCAAAAAACCATAAACATAAACACACACATAAACATAAACATAAACACAAACATAGACGAGGAAAACATAAGGAAGCTCTGCGTCCTGCTGAAGCTCCCACTCCTGCTTCAGCATCCCCAGCATTTGCTCCAGCACCACTTTATCTGGTTCCTGCCAGCTCCCCATATCCTGCTGAAGCTCCAGATTTCACTGCATCTCCCAATCCAGCTGAAGCTCCAGATTCCACTGAATCTCCCACTCCTTCTTTAGTATCCCCAGAATTTACTCCAGCACCACTTTATCTGGTTCCTGCCAGCTCCCCAACTCCGACTGTGCACTCTACTGTCAAGGTTCCAGAACCATCTTTGCCACCAATTGTAAAGAAGTCACCTCCACCATTACCTGCCATGCGTCATCCACAGCCACATGCTGCTCCGCATAAACCATCAAAAAGTAAGGGCAACAACAAGGAGTCCAATACTGCTGTTATTGGTGCAAGTTCCATGGCGGCATTTGCCCTCATTGCACTTTTCTTTTGCGGCTGTCTTAGGCGTAGGAGGAATAGAATTGGCCCCAGAGATAGACAAAGAGATGATAAGCCTCTCCTTAACTTTTGCTCAAGCAATCATTCTACTGGTATTTGTTTTGAGGTTTAGCTTTGCTATTAAAAAACTTAAATTTTCATTGTATATCTGAGTAACCATTTATTTTACCTTTCAGGTTCTTCACAAACCTCCCATGGTTTAGAAAATTCGAGTAGAAAAGATTTTAGTTCCTCATCTAATGTCAACAATTTGCCCATTAGGTCTGGTACCGCACTTGCTGAAGGGCAACTTTTAGGTGCTATGAAAGGTGCATCTGGTGACAGTCATGCACCATTACCACTCCCACCTGGAAGAACAGCTCCTCCACACGGAATATCAACTGCTCCACCCGGAAAATCAGCTCCTCCACCACCAAAACCTCCTCCTCCTCCTCCCCCTAAAGCTCCTGCGCCTAGGGCTCCACCGCCTCCAAAGGTTGGTCATCCTCCTCCACCTAATCCGCCAAAACCTGGTAGCTCTGGAAGGATTTCACTTCTTGGACCACATAGTCGAGGTCGTTCTTCTGTTGGTGAGGAAACTAACAAAACTAGTGCGTCTGACGGTCAAAAGGCAAAGTTAAAGCCATTCTTCTGGGACAAGGTTCTTGCTAAACCTGATCAATCCATGGTTTGGCATGATTTAAAAGCGGGGTGATTCCAGTAAGGGTTTAGTTTGTGTCTCTTGTACATTAATCTTGCTAAAATAAATAATTTTCTTAATCTCTATTGAACTGCCGAAATTTATTCTGAATTCACAGGTTCAATGAGGAGATGATGGAAAATCTGTTTGGTTATAACACTGTGGAGAAAAACAAAAATGACCGTAACTGTAAGAGAGACCCATCAACCTTTGAAGCTCCCCAATATATTCAAATTATTGATACTAGGAAAGCACAAAATTTATCAATTCTATTAAGAGCATTGAATGTGACAACTGAAGAGGTCTGTGAAGCCGTCATGGAAGGTAGCTCTTCTATTTTTGATATTTTCGATCATTAATTTATATACCGTTGAATATTGGATCCTATTTTTGGCCTTTTGCCTCTTTATTATTAATCATCGTTTAATTCGATAAATCGATTCTCACTCCTTTCCTTTAATGGGTCGAGGAACATATTAATGGGTCGAGGAACATATCACCATTATCTCATTAATGTTACTCCTTTGGTGAAAATGAGTCCAACTCATTTCCTTTTCTACCCTCTAGTTCTTGGCTATAAAAGGAGGCCAAATGGAAGAGGAAAGACACACCAAAATTGACAGAGAGTATATCTTAGAGAGAAGAAGAGCAAAGCTCTAGTTTGAGTGTCAAAGAGAGTTAGAGAGTGAGAAGCTCGGTTAGAGCATTCGAGAGAGTGAGAGTGTAGAGAGAAATAAAGCAGTTAGTTTATTTCTCGGTTGAGAGTTTGTAATCTCCATATTATTTTCATAGTGATTTTCCGAGATCTCTTCCGTGGTTTTTTCAGGTTGGGTTTCCACGTAAAATTCTTGTGTTATTATTTTATATCTCATACAGTGAGTGTGTTTGTATTTATCTTAGTGTATTTGTGTGAGCTTGATTTCTCAACAATTGGTATCAAAGCTCCGGCTCACACCAACGATCGGTTTAAAGAGAAATTAGGCAGTCACAAATACGAAGATGGTGAAAGCACAAGTGCAAGGTATGAAGTTGAACCATTTGACCAGAAGTCAAATTTCAAAGATGTTAGCGATTGCAGTACATCAAAGATGTATTGGCTCAAGCAAGGATTGACAAAGGCACTAGAAGGGGAAGAAACCAAATACTATGACGGATGAAAAATGGGTGGAACTTGAAGCTAAAGTAGTGGCAACAATCGATTGAGTTTGGCGCCACAGATCAAATATCGAGTTTTGACAGAAACCTCTTCAAGGACTTCATGGGAGAAACTTGAGAAAGTTTACAAGTCAAAGTCTCTATCAAATCGGTTATATTTGAAGAAGGAATCAGACCGGCCGGATGGAAGAAGAAGGTCGATTTGGCTAATCATATTAATGAGTTTAATAGATTGGTGACCCAACTAACCAAGATTGATGTGAAGTTGGACGAAGAAGATAAAGCCTTATTGCTTTCTTGTCTCTACCAGATTCATACTCAACTCTCCGCACTACACTCCTTGTAGGGAAAGAAAAAGCTGCGATTAGCGATGTGATGTCGTGATCTTTCGACCGAGGATAAGTTTCAAGGCACTACTTCCGGAGATCAAGGAGAGCGGTCTTCTTACTTTTTCAAATGGGCGTGGCAGGGTCCTAATCAAAAGAAGTATTCCTAAAGAGCGAGAAAGGTCTCAATCGAGACCAAAAGAAGGATAAATCTCTCAGTTGAATGTTATCATTGCCACGAGAAGGGCCACTACAAAAATCGGTGTCCATTGTTGAAAAAGGATAACAAGAAGAAAGGAAAGCAGATTGAAAAATCTGCTAATGTCACTTAAGCAGACGATGTGCAATGATTTGAGAAATTACATACATGATGATGTAAAATGAAGCTTCACAAGGTGATCTCTTATCTGTTGAGACAAGTGGCAACACCTGATTGGTACATGGATTAGGTTGTTCTTTTCATATGTCCCCTCATAGGGATTGGTTTGATACTTTTACATCCGCAATGGTGGTATATAGCTTTATTGGGTAACAATGCGATCTGCAAAGTTCTTTGGGATAGGCACCATAAAAATTAAAATGTTTGATTTTGAGTTGTTAGAACATTGGGTGATGTAAGGTATATTCGTAATTGAAGAAGAGCTTGCTATCTATTGGAGTACTTGACTTATAGGTTGCAGATCTCGACCAGAGATGGTGTCATGAAAATTACCAAGGCTCGATGGTAATTATGAAGGGCCGTAAGAAGGGCACCCTCTACAAGTTGATAGGGGACACGATTCTTTGGTGGAGCAAGAGAATTTCATCTTGAGATAATTCCAGCGGTGATAACACAGAATTATGGCACATGCGACTTGGTCATTTAAGTGAAGGTGGAATGAAAGAACTTCACAAAAGGCAGTTGCTGAAAGGTGTCAAAACGTGCAGTTTGGAATTTTGCAAGTTTTGCGTGTACGGCAAACAACGGAGGGTCAGCTTCAAGGCAGGAGCACATACCAGTTAAGAATGTACTTGATTATGTACATTCGGATGTGTGGGGACCGATCAAGCATACGTCAATGGGTGGAGCCCATTATTTTGTTAGCTTTATAGATGACTACTCCAGAAAGGTGTGGGTGTATTTTATGAAACAGAGATCCGAGGTTTTCAGAATCTTCAAGCAGTGGAAAGCTAAAGTAGAGAACCGGACGGAAAAGAAAGTCAAGTATTTCGGATCGAGAATGGCACACAGAATACAAGGATGGTCATTCCTACGGTTACATCTGGGATGAAGGTATCACCAGACACTTCTCAGCCAAAAGAACTCCAGAGCAAAATGGGGTTGCCGAGAGGATGAACAGAACTCTATTGGAACGTGCCAGATGTATGAGATTGAATGCAGGATTGCCCAAGAGTTTTCGGCCGAGGCAATCAATACTGACGTGTTATCTCGATAAATCGATCTCCTTGGCGAGGAATTGATTACAAAATCCTCAAGAGGCATGGGTGGGAAACCGGTTGATTTTTTCGTGATGAAAATCTTTGGTTGTTCAAATTTATGCTCATCCGCCAATCGAAGAAGCGATAGCCCAAGCTTGATCCAAGGTCAAAAGAGTGTATTTTCCTTGGATATGAAGATGGTGTCAAGGGATACGAGTTATGGGATCCAAAGATTCAAGAAGAAGGTTGTCGGCAGAGATGTGGTGTTCAATGAGAAACACATACTTTGAACAAGTCCGAGAATGAAGAATCTGCGCAGCAAGTGAGTTGCAAAAACACCCAATTGAGGTGGAGCTTCTCAAGAGATTGAAGATGATCAACCTTCAGATCCTCAAGAGAGGTCCTATAATCTTGTTAGAGATCGGGAAAAGCGAGTCGATAAACCGGTGGCAGTAGATATGGATTTGAAGACATGGTTGCGCTTTTGCTTCGATTCTTTGGTAGTGGAGATCCAACTAGCTATCGTGGATTTATTCGATCCGATGATAATGATAAATGGGCGATAGCTATGGCGGAAGAAATGGAATCTTTACAAAAGAACCGTATACGGGAGTTAGTTCAACTTCCAAAAGGATCGAAGGCTATAGGATGCGGTGGGTGTTCAGGAAAAGAAGCTCACCGATAAAGAAGGTGAAAGATTCAAGGCCGATTAGTGGCAAAGGGATTCTCTCGAGAGAGAGGAATCGACTACAATGAGATCTTCTCACGGGCCAGAAACACACATCGATTCGGTTGATCTTATCTATCAGAAGATCACAGGATATGGAGTTAGTAACGACTTGATGTGAAAACGACTTTTCTCCACACGGTGATTTAGAAGAAAAGATCTACATGAAGTTAAACTCGAGGGGTTTATTGAACGGTGGAAAGAGGGTTTAGTTTGCGGTTTGAAGAAGTCCCTCTATGGTTTGAAGCAGTCCCCAAGCGGTGGTATATGAAGTTTGATAACTTCATGATGGCTCATGGTTACTCTCTCGTTCGAGTATGATCCATGTGTGTATTTGAGATCCTTGATGATGGCTCTCTCAAGTATTGTTAACGTTATATGTCGATGACATGTTGATAAAGAAGAAAGAGGAAGTCGATATTCTTCACCTAAAGAATTTGTTGAAAGCAAAGTGAATTTGACATGAAGGATCTTGGGTCACCTAAGAAGATCCTAGGTATGGAAATTCACGAGGATCGTCAGCGAGAAAAGTTGTGGCTAACTCGAGAAAGGATATATGCGGAAGGTCTTAGAGAGGTTTAACATGAACAATGCTAAACCGTTAAGAAGACTCCGTTAGCAAAGACATTTCGAGTTATCTTCACAGTTGAGCCCACAAATGAGGACGAGGTGGAGTATATGTCCAAAGTACCGTATTTAAATGCGGTGGGTTGTCTAATGTACGCCATGGTATGTATAAGGCCGAGATATCTCACAAGCAAGCGGTCGTGGTTAGCAGGTATATGGCAAATCCAGAAAAAGCATTGGAATGCAAGTAAAATGGATTTTTCGTTATCAGCAGTACAACCAATTACGGTCTTATGTTTGATCGTGATACCGCAAAGAAGTGAGGTTCTGAGGTTCGTTGATTCGGATTATCTTTGGAGACCTAGATGCAGAGGAGATCTCTGACGATGGTTTGTATACACCTTTTGTGGAGGATGTATATGTTGGAGGTCGGTTGTTGCGATCTACTGTAGCATTATCAACATGAAGAGGTCGAGTATATGGCATTGACAGAGGAAAAGCAAGGAGGCTTTGTGGCTTAAGGGACTAGTTGAAGAACTAGGTTTCAAGCAAGGCAAGATCCAGATTGATGTGTGATAGTCAAAGTGCTATTCATTTTAGAAAGAACCAAGTGTTCCATGCCGTAACCAAACATATAGATGTTCGGTATCACAAGATTCGTGAGTGGTTGAACAATGGTGACATTCATAGTTCACAAAGTTCACACAAAGGAGAATGCCGCAGATATGCTCACAAAGTCGATTCATGTGAGAAAAGTTCAAGACTATTTGGACTTAATTCACTTCGCCTAATGTTGAGTTCGTGAGTGGAGTATCCAGGAGAGGATACATTCACGAACACAAAGAAGATCACAGATTTGGAAAATATGAGCCAGGTGGAGATTGTTGAATATTGGATCCTATTTTTGGTCTTTGGTCTTTGGTCATTAATCATTGGTCAATGGTCAATGGTCCTCACTCCTTTAATGGGTCAAGGAACATATTAATGGGTCAAGGAACATATCACCATTATCTCATTAATGTTACTCCTTTGGTGAAAATGAGTCCAACTCATTTCCTTTTCTACCCTCTAGTTCTTGGCTATAAAAGGAGGCCAAATGGAAGAGGAAAGACACACCAAAATTGATAGAGTATATCTTAGAGAGAAGAAGAGCAAAGCTCAGTTTGAGTGTCAAAGAGAGTTAGAGAGTGAGAAGCTCGGTTAGAGCATTCAGAGAGTGAGGTGTAGAGAGAAATAAGCAGTTAGTTTTATTTCTCGGTTGAGAGTTTGTAATCTCCATATTATTTTCATAGTGATTTTCTCGAGATCTCTTCCGTGTGTTTTCCAGGTTGGGTTTCCACGTAAAATTCTTGTGTTATTATTTTATATCTCATACAGTAGTGTGTTTGTATTTATCTTAGTGTATTTGTGTGAGCTTGATTTCTCAACATATACATATGTATGTATGTATGGATGGATGGATGTATATAGTTGGTAGTCAAGGTCCGACATATTATATGTCGCACGACTACTATAAAATACCGTTTGACATAAAATTGGTCGAATGTAGGCTACCAACTAATTGTGACTACGGATCATTCTTATATATACACACACACACTTATATACACACACACACACATATATATTATGTCATCAGCATGGCCAAATGTACTTGCGTTTGAAATTCTTCTGGGCCTCCAGATTAGCTACGACTCCTTGTTTCCTTTTTCTTTTCCCCTTTGGAGGAAAATGGAAAGGGTGCTTCTGCAACTTATAGGTTTCCAAAGAATATTCATTTCAAGCTCTTCATCATGAATGTCATATTGCGCAAAGGTATGTGGGGGGAGAATAGTAAATCAACTTTGTGCTCTTCCATAAATTGGCATGGTAAGGTGGTTTGAAGCAAAAGAAGGAGACACTGAAATATTAACTATAGATATCTATTAGAGCTTAGTTTTAGAGGCATGTCCTCGGTGTTGATTATTGTGGCAAATCTTTTAGTAATTAAAACATAGTTCTTTTAATTAATGGTTTATAATTTTTTCATAGGAACTCTTTTTGTTGAATAACTAATCAATAATCCTTGTAAAACCGGAGATTCATACATTTGGATCAATGAGATTTGCCTCTTGTCTATTGCAGTCTCTTTTTATTTTTTCTTTCTAAAACTTCTGTGATTCTGTTGTGCTAGGGCATACAAAAAAGAAATCTGTTCAGTTGCAACTTCGTAGTGGGTTACTTATTTCATTATTGGTCAACAGATTATGTAAATAATAGTGCTTATTGTCCTCTTATCATGCTCATTTATTTTTTCTACACTGACCAGAACTATACAAGGAAAACACAATTGATAATAGGCTTAATGTTTGATATATGCATCGCTCATCACCAAAAGGTTATAATTATTATACTGGTGACTGTCAGTAGTTTCCTATTGTGATTTCTGGGTCAAATGCATTAATTTGCTTATTCCTTTTTCATATAACCAGGTAACGAGCTTCCTACAGAGCTCATTCAGACTTTGTTGAAGATGGCACCGACAACAGAAGAAGAGTTAAAGCTTAGGTTATACAGCGGAGATCTTTCTCAACTTGGACCTGCTGAACGGTTCCTCAAAGTCCTGGTTGACATTCCCTTTGCCTTCAAGCGTCTGGAGTCATTGTTGTTTATGTGTTCCATTCAGGAGGAAGCCTCAACCTTAAAAGAGTCCTTTGCAGTTTTAGAGGTTCATATTCAACTTCTAAAAATTTGATGTCTTGCAAAAGTATCTGTCTAACTAGTAGAATGCAAATGAGTATAGTATTTATTTTAGCAAGCCACTCAAAATTTTGTGCGGCAGTTTTATATCTGTCAACACCTCTCCCTTATTATTCATATTTCCTTTTAAGATTAATGGTGAGTTTCCACAGCTGGTGAAACTATATATTAGATGGTGACATCCAGATTGGGAACAATGAAACAGTTCTTTTGAAGAGCATTATAAGTAATAGTATTTGTTGGGGAGACCACATGCTCTATATATAATAGTAATGTTGCTTGAAGAAATAGTTTTGGCTATATAACCCCCTTCAAATCACAGGTAGCATGCAAGGAGCTTAAGAACAGCAGAGTTTTCCTGAAACTCCTAGAAGCAGTTCTCAAAACGGGCAATCGTATGAATGATGGTACTTACCGCGGTGGTGCACAAGCATTCAAGCTTGATACACTCTTAAAACTATCAGATGTTAAAGGAATTGATGGCAAAACCACACTCCTTCACTTTGTTGTTCTGGAGATTATTCGATCCGAAGGCATAAGAGCTGCACGTAGAGCAAGAGAGAACCATAGCATTACAAGCGTGAAAACAGAAGATCTGCTCGAGGATTCTACTCAGGAATCATCAGAATACCATCGCTCCCTTGGTCTTGAGGTTGTCTCCAATTTAAGCAATGAACTTGCTAATGTAAGAAAGGCAGCAGCCGTAGATGGCGATACGATAACGGCAACTGTTTCCAGACTTGGCCATTCACTAAAATTATCCAAAGACTTCCTAAACAATGCGATGAATAGCGTAGGGGATGAATGCGAGTTCCGCGGACACTTGCTAGTTTTGTGGAGCAGGCAGAAGATGATATAATATGGATACTAGAAGAAGAAAAGAAGATAACTTCACTGGTTAAGAGCACAGCTGATTACTTTCACGGGACTCAAGGAAAAGATGAGGGATTGCGTTTGTTTATGATTGTTCGTGATTTCTTAGTAATGGTAGATAAGGTATGTCAAGAGGTGAAAAACTCGGCAACAAATCCAATTAAGATTCCCAAAAAAGAAGCTCCTCCAAGTGCGTCATCACCTTCTGGAGAATCTCACCAGCCGCCTTCACCAAGTGTTCCCGCAATCAAGGAGCGGCGGAAGGATGATTCCAGTTCAAGATTTCCTTTTGGAGGGAGGAAATATTTGTAGTAGGAGGAATGTTAGTGTGGTGTGATCCCAAGCAATTTCCAAGCTTATAGTTGAAATTTGCTACTACAATCAATTAATGGAAACTTCTCATTTAAGCTTGACATGGTACACAGAGGGATCAGTACAAGAATTTATTTCAAGGAGAATTCGTTTGTTTCTGGAAGAAACAAACTCTAGAGGAGGAGGAGGAGGACTAGGACTAGTGTATAGTATGACCACACAACACAACACAACTAAATCTCAACTCACTTGTAGTTAGTTAGTTAGTTATTGTTATGCTCCGCAATACGACTATTTGGATTTAGAATTCAGATCCGCGACTTTGTATATGAAAGATTCAATTTTTTTTATTTAATTTTCTTCTTTCTAATCCTATGCGGATAAGGGTGTAAATGAGTAAATTTTTGAGTTGCTTAGATTTAATTCTTAAAATTTATCGAGTATAAAATAAGATTTGATTGAAGTTCATTTAATTTATCGAATTGAAAATACCGATTAGAATCGGAAGCTTGAAGTAGTTTTAACTTTTCGAATGAATATGATTCTAGTATTAATAGAAAATTATAATTTGAGAAGGTTCGAGTAATTTATCGAATTTTAAAATTTACTCATATTTGACTCATATATATTTTGAGTCGAGCTTGAATCGAACATTTTGTCGAGCGAAATGCATTTAAATCGTTCAACTTTCTTGCTCATTTTACTGCGGATGCTAAATAAATAAGTGTTTAAAATGAATAATATAAAGTCAACATTGAAACAATTATACTAATTCTTATGAAATTAAATTTATTAGGGCATATTTTTAATATGTTTTTTCAAGATTCAAATTTACTACATACATTCTATAAAATATAAGATTATTATAATATTTTAAAATCAATATAAAATATTTTTAAACTTTAAATTGACATGAATTTATTTAATTTAAGTATGATGGCATTGTAAATTATCTAAATAATAAGATTTATTGTTTTATAATTCTTAATAAATCTCATCAATTTTGAAAAATTTACTTTCAAAATCGATAATAATTTTAAAATTGAGAAAGTATTAAATTAAATACTAGAAGACATTAAAAAAATCTGCCAACTACTTGTTTATGAGAAGCTTAATCAATGATATTTCGATGACAAATAATGGTTACCAAATATGAATATAAAATGATATAGTTTGTTATGATTGATTATTTTTAGGCACGCCTTTATATAATATACTACGAATCAACAACTAATTATATATTTTAATATATTATTTTGTAAATTAATTTTTATAAAATTCTTTTATAACGCCACTTTTTTTACCACCAAGAAAAAAAAGAAAAAGAAAAGCAAAAAATAACCACGCCTCTACAAGGCGGTCCAAGCTGGCCTATATGTATATATACGTAATAAGAGGGTAGGAACCCAAAAACCCTTCCAATTCTTGCCGCAACATAAAACCCTACCCTGAAGAGAAAATGGCACGAAAGCGATCCCCTCATCTGAATGACCTTCATGCTGCTTCATCTGATACTGATACTGATACTGAAATAGAGGAAGAAGTCTCGACCGATGAGGAGGAAGAAGATCAGAAACAGGAATCCGTGCACCACAAGTCTGACGAAGGAGAATCTGAAGAGTCTGAAGAAGAACCTGTTCAGAAAAAACCCTTATCAACCTCAGAATTCGAATCAAGTGATTCCGATTCTGATGAGACCCAAAACTCTCCTACCGCCTCTGCTTTTACCGTCAGACCCATTATCTCCAAGCCGATGGAAAATTCCCCCAAACATAAGAAACCAACATCGAAATCCACCCAACTGAAGCCATCTGCTAAGCGCCTAGCTGGCAATGAGCAGAATGAAACGGATTTAGGGAAAAAGAAGAGTAAGGTCTCGAACGGGGATGGGGAGGATGGTCCAATCGAGGAGAAAAAGTCTGCAATTAATCGGCTATGGAGCGAGGACGATGAAATTGCGATACTAAAAGGGATGATTGATTACCAGTCCACGGAAGGGTTTGACCCGTATTCAGATATGGCTGCATTTCATGAGTTTATTAAGGGATCGCTTCATGTTGATGTTTCGAAGAATCAGTTGTATGATAAGATTCGGAGGTTGAAGAAAAAATATCAAATCAATTCAGAGAAAGGGGAGAATGGTAAGGATCCTGTCTTTTCTAGGTCACATGAACAGAACTCATTTAAGCTTTCAAAAAAGATTTGGGGTGGTGGAAATTGTACAAATGTTAATGGAGGGGATGATATTAAGGTTAAGAGCAGTAAGAGGAAATATAAGAAGGATGGTAAAGTGATTGACAATTCGTTGGTGAAATTGATGGAAAAGAAGGAGGTTGTGTTGCAAGAGGCAGTTAAGGATGAAAATAAGGAGGAAGAGAGAAATGATAATTGGCCGAAGGAGGTTGTGTTGCAAGGGGCTGTTAAAGATGAAATTATGGGGGATGAGGGAGAGGATTTTTGGTCAAAGTATCCTCGATTGAGAGAGTCGTTGGAGTCACATACATCTATCTATTTATCATTGCCAAAGGATGCAAAGAATTTTGTGAAGGAAAGAATTAGCTTGATTGGGAGAGACAAGGCAAGTCAGTTGGAGGAGAAATGGAAGGATATTTGTGTAATGGAATACAAGTTGTATGTGAAGCGGATAGAGTTGATTCATGAGCAAGGTCAACTGGTGGTGGACAAGATGTAGCCTTCAAACTCTTAATCGTGGCTGAGGTAATTGTTAGTTTAAGATTTAATGATGCATTATATTAAGGTAGTAAGTTTAATCTGAAGGGCCATTGTTTTGGTATGTTTCATGGCTTCAGAATTTTGGTATCTTATTGCTTACTGTTCTTCTCATGGTGAAGTTATATGTATTTGGTTTTCATTATGTCCCAAACTTAGTTTAATGTTTTCAAATATTTGATTTTGCAATTTAGTATGTGCTTGTGTTTTTGTGTTTGCTCTGTACATGGATGATCTGTTTTCGTTGTTCTGTCAGTCCTGCTAATAAGTGAGTCCTAGTAATAGGTTTTCTTGTGTCCTTTGTCACGTACATCTTTACCACCACAGGATACAGGAGAAAATTTCTCAAGAATAATTCAATAAGAACAATGAGACAGAAGCAGCACAATTATCACTGCAGTCAAATTGTTAATAAACTTGAGAGGTCTCCACACAATTGAATTCTGCGCGAGATATTGAATCTTGAAATTTTATAAACAAGTAAACACTTGCTCATATTGTTTCTTAAACAAATATTCCATTAAAATTCCAGTGATGATACACTGTAATCAATGTTTCTACATATTTGAAATTTGCTGCTTCCCAATTTGAATTTCCCTTCTATCCCGGCAATAAACATGCTTTTTCAAAAGTGAAGTCATATACAAGACCCTTGCATTCTATCATGATTCATTAAACTAGGACCACTCAATGAATAGTTAAGTGAGTTTGTCTTGTATTGTCTGCAACTTGAAGGTGAAAAGTTTATAACTAATGCCGCATTTGGATTGTACAAATCAAAATCAAAGTAGGAATGGAATGGCTCATTCCCATGGAATGGGGGAAAAAAAGTGTTTGATTGTTCCATTAGAATGGAATAAACCAGTCTAGATTTTCATTCCTTGCAAGAGTTGTGATTCCATAGCTTTTTTTTTTACATTCCTACCTTAATTCTATTCCTTCAATCTAAAAGTAGATAAACTTTCAATCTAAACGTAGATAAACTTGGAGTTATGATGATTAAATTTCCTTATATGCACCTTTTTGGGCAAATTCAATTGGACAAAGGGATGAGGAAATACATGGGTATTGTTGTGTGGCAAAATATAACTATTTATGGGTCAAAACCAAGTCAACTTCATGTCTTCCAATGTCGGCCCCTTGAGCATGTGGCATGCAATAGGTAATTCTTTCCCCTTCTCTGATAATTGAGGAGCCTGTAACATACAATAGTTAATTCTTTCCCCTTCTATGGTAATTGGCCAATTACAACGCTAATCAGGCCAGACATCACAGGGAGGAGACATGGTAGACAAGGTAAATGGATTGTTTGGGAGCATTTGGTTTTCCAACAAATGGTATGCATTAAAGAAGAGAACTTGGTGCAAAACCAAACAAGTTGAGCCCAGTTTTCATTGATTCTCCTCGAGATTGGAGGATATTCGAGAATGTCATTTAACCGATTTGAGAGTTTATTTTCCGTCAATTTTAGCATGGATTTTGATCTTTGGGTTTATTTGGTTATGGGAAGAAGTCTAATAGGTGGGTTTTTAACCATGGTAAAAATAAAAAGGAGTTGGTTTAAGTATTATTGAGAATAAGAGATATTTGTATGGTTGAATGGTAATTTAATAGTTTACATTTTCTGACTTGTACTTTTATTTTAGATATAGGTCTAAATTATGTTGACTCATGTTATAAAAAAGTTGGTATAAGTTGAGCTATGAATTCCATCCTTGAAGTATTCAGTAACAAGAATCGATTTAATACATGTTTTATTGAATTTGAATCGAATTTATTTTACCGCACCCAATTGTTTGATAGTATCAAATTGACCATGCAGAACCAAAAAAATTAACAGTCTAATTCCACAAAAGAATGTTGTATACTTGGTAATTTTGTTCAGTACACCAAACCAAATGCATGATTAGCAGAAAAATTGGCAATAATCAGTCACAGAAAGAGATGCGATTTAGCTGAATAAATTATACTACTCTACTAGTACTAGTAGGTGGATCTATAGTTATTTTAGCTTGAAAAGGGATGGTTAAATAGACAAAAGAATAGGATAGCAAAAGGTAAAGCTAAAGATTAAATAATAATAATAATAATTCTCCATTCATTTATTTACTCGGTGAGGGCAGCAGTAGCAGTCACGTAATAGGCCATAGAAAAAAGGCTATGAACCATGCAAAGAATCCCTCCAATTGATAGAAAATGGTGATGTGTGAAACCACATGAAGCCCTTGACTTTCTGTTTGATGTTGTCCCAATTACTAGCATGGATAATCCAACGGCCAGTATAATCCTGATCAATCGTAGTATACTTTAATTAGATATGAATTTCACATCACATGATGATCAATTATTTATCAAGATCAGTAAAGTCCATAATATATATATATATATATATATATACACACGCGCACAGACACAATATGTTCGTTCGTACCCGGTGCACTTCAAATACTAGCAGAGTTGGAGAGAGTCGGATATACACTGTGTCTAACCTCTCTTTCCTAGACACTATTTCCAAAACGACCAAAACTTGAAACCATAACTACAACGTTCAAAACCACAGCTCCAAGCACTAATCCTTACTTTTGATTAGCGTTAACCCAATCAACTAAGCTGCTTTTGGATTGAAGAAACGGAATGAAATGATTTTAAGGTATTCTCAGTGTATGTTTGGTTGTTGGTGATGGTGAGTGTTGTCTTATAATGACAAAATGTTAAAATTTGTGATTCATAACTAAGAGAGCAAAGCGGAGCTTCGCGACACGCATTGACCCATCAGGTTTGGACCGAAGGTTTAGGGGGTGTGAGACGATATTTCAAGGGCATTATGAGTATTTAGACTATAATGTAAATTAGGGTTGAGATAGAAGTAACGGTTATATATACTCTTTATTGTAAAACTCTATGTACTAGGATCATAAATAAAAGCTTCTCTCGCTGCTCCCGTGGACGTATTCAAATTGAGGAACCACGTAAATTCTTGTGTTGATTCTTTATTATTGTGTGTGAGATCCGATTCTGACACAAAATTATTACGTATATCCATTCTATTGGAATGAATTTTATCTCACCTTTTACACATAATAAAAAAACAAAAGGATGAAATGAATTTTCATTGAAATGTTACTTGGAACAAATGAAAGAGATTTTTAATTAATTGAACTGAAAAAAATGTGCATACATACCATGTAAGGAGGAGGCAGGCTATTGATAATTGCCTATTAGGAGAAGCTTTTTCAAGATCTTGTCGAGTACAAACATTGCACCCACCAAGCAAGTTTGTAAGCACATGGGCTACAGCTAGAAGCACGGCTGCAGCTAACCCTAAGGTGAAGGCTTCATGACTTGGTTCTTTGCACTCAAATATCCATAGCCGTAAATGCTTCACCTGATGATGAAATTATGCACATAAATATTTTAATTTTATAGACGTGTTGTTGTACAATTTTTTGGCCTGCAGTAAATTAAATTAAAGAGTAATCAACCAAGTACCTGGTTTTGAGCCGCTTCGGCTTTAATCCCCAGAATTCCAGCAATTATATCGAGTGCTATGATTAAAAGACACACAAAAACACCAACCATTTTGGCCATTTTACTGGAATATATATTATGAGGATCTCAAACAAGAAGAAGAAGAAGAAGAAGAAACAGGGTTTAATACTTAGACAGGAGTACGACTAGGCATATGTGAAGAGAGTGAAGCAAGAAGAATATATATATATATATATATATATATATATATATATATATATATATATATATGGTAAATTGATTAGCAAGTAAATATTGGTAAAGAGATTAGGGGGTGGATGATGCAAGGAAAAGTTGTTATAAGTACTAACTTAACTTTATTTTGCTTTGGTATGTAGTATAGTGTGGTAGTGCCTCCTTTTATTTTTTTAGATTCCTTTGGTGGGAATGAGAAGGAAAGTAGGGTATAAACCAGATAATATAGAGGCATCTTGATGTTAAAAGGTGAATTCAATGAATATCATCGCTGGGAATAATAAAGGGGCCTTTTGTTTGACTCTTAACTATGCTGATTAATCAATTTAATTAGATGTGAAAATAATTAAATGAGACTAATAAAGCCATATATTGAGATTATTAACACTCATAATTGAACATAAAGTATATTTGAAATTGAATATATATATATATTTTAGCTAACCTCGTGCCATTTGAAAATTATTACTCTGGAGAAAGATGTAGCTTTGGAAAGTTGGGTATCAGGCCCAAACTCTTTTACCAGTTAGTTCATTTCATCCAATGGGCCTCAGGAACTAGTTTCATGACTTCCTGTATTGAATGGACTAAACTGTCGTTTATTTTATGGGGTAGGCCCCTTCTATGTAACAAAAATAAAATAATTTCAACAAGAGAAACAAAGTATGCACATCTTCATTGGCTAGTGTCATAGTTGTATTCAACTAATTGATTAATTAGTCAATTATTCCGATATGTTCTCGTGAAATTCTGAACAGGAAATTATTATGAGACCTAAACCCCAAAGGCATTAATTAAAATTAATAGTCCTTTGTATGGAGAAATACTAAAATTAGTCCATGTATGATGTATCAGTATCACTCACCCTAATATGTGAATGATATTTCTATCTTTTGAAGTTGTCACTTATTTTTAAAGTCGTTCTTAAAATTTATTTTTTGTCAATTAAATTCTTAATATTAAAAATAATTATTAAAAAAGAATATATTATTTTAAGGACCTAACTTTAAAAATAACTTTGAAAGTGAATATCAATTTGAAGGAATTTTGCCTATGTTTTACTCCTACTCAATGTTTTAAAACTTGGACCGGACCGATGGTTGGATCGGTAAAAATCGGAACTGGTTCGCCTTCCGGTCCGATTTGACCCAGTGAACTGATTTTGGTCAAAACCCAGACTCGATGACCACCGGTCTAACTGGTAGTTAATTAACCCAGTTGACCCGTTTTTTATTTTTTTTACCAAAATTTTTAATATTAAAATTAACCACTTTTATTAATAGTATAATTCATCGATCTTTACTATGTTTTAGTTTATGAAAAATGAGATTTTTAAATTTTTTATTAATTACTAAAAATATATATTTTTATATATTAATGACGTCATTGGGTCAATAACGGTTCGACTACTGATTGGACCAGTGATCCATCCACCCGATACCTTTTTCGGTTCAATAAACGGTCCGATTCTGAGAGTGTTGCTCCTACTACTAACTGAGAATACAAGCGAGTATATAAATAAAATTAGATTAAATAAAGAAAATATTAAACGAACCAGTCGAGTCGAGTATTGAATTGTTCAGATTTGGTTCACAAAATTTATCGAGTATAAAATAAGATTTGATTGAGGCTCATTTTTCTATCGAGTCGAGCACGTTTTCGAATCAAGCTCGAGTAGTTTGAACTTTTTGATCGAATATGATCCGAGTATTAATAGAAAATTATAATTTGAGGAGATTCGAATAATTTATCGAACTTTAAAATTTGCTAATATTTGACTTATTTATATTTCGTGTGGAGCTGACTAGAATCAAACTTTTAGTCAAACTTTTACACCCAAGTATTATTTTGAGCCACTATAATTGTCTGGAGTAGTACGGCAAAAAGGAGTTTGGATAGGCGAATCAAATAATTTGTAGGGAACAGAGAAATAAATAAGAAAAACGCAGGAAGATTTTCATAGTAGTATCATAGAGTATTGCACAGCAATCACCATTAAGCAAACCTACAAGATACGGAACTTTTAAACTGGATCCATATACATATATATCAAAACATTAATTACTCACTGCCTTCACTTCACGTAACTAACAATACTACTTCCCTTAATGTTAGGCTAAGGGAATATTTCATTTCATTCGAGTCATTTTATATTTTTTTAAAGAATAAAATTTATAATTTAAGAAAAAATAAGAATAATTTATTTTATTTCAATTAAACAACCAAACATAATTTTTTTTTTATTTCTTCTATCTCACATTCATTCTTCTCATTCAAACATAACATTAGTTAATTTGTTCACTTAAAAAAGAAGACATATATGCTCAACTTTCTCAAGCGAAGAGAGCTAACTAAGAACAAATATAACAACATAAAAAAATATCGTTTTAGCCGATTCATTCTAAGTTTCTATTCTTTTTAGCTAGATTGACCCTATGAAACCCCAAAATCATTAGCATAAGGACCTTCCCCGTGAAACTACAAACTGAAAGGCGCGCGTGCAATACACGTGTGGCAAAAAGTAAAACGACGTAAGAGAGAAACGCTAAGACAGAAAATATCCATTAATAGAGAAGCTTCAAAAGAGAATCAATAAGCATTCTCTGTTGAGAAAAAACCAGCGATTATCTCCTTGAGCAAAGCCAACTGTTCGATCGAGAAAATGCACAAGCCCTGGGAATACATTATCGTCTGAGCCACCGGCGAGTTCACCAGAACCTGCAAAAGCTGGCTCCTGTTCAGCCTTCCCAATCCACCACCAAACACATCCACATTGCTAGGGTTTCGACTCAGAAAACTATTCGGAGATGAATGGTGAGGCATGGCCTTCAGGATGCTAACTTGCGCCTGGAGGAACTTGACGTACTTGTACGCCTCCTCAAGCATCGTCGTCATGTCCATCTTCTTGTCGCAGGGCAAAACCTTCTGCAAGCACCGAGTCTTCTCACCGAGCTTCTGAGTTCTTTGGCGAGCCATTGAAGTCCGCCGCACAGTTTCCGGATCATTAGTTGCTTGAACCTCCGGCGAGGCTAAGAACTTCGACATCTGGAAGTTTCTGATGAAAATTGATTCCAGAGAATACGGATCATCAGTCGGAGGCGAAAGCGATTTGACTCGCTTCCGAGATGACTCAGCGACAAGATCTGACTCGTTTTGAACAACATTTTGGAGAGTGCACAGCTCCGGTAACTGGTGGAAGCAGCTGGTGGAATATTCAGTCGGAGGATGTGAGATTTCCGAGAAGAAGTTAAAAGCTTCGGCGGACACCTGATTGAACTCCAAATCGTTGTTCAACGACTCGTGTTTGGGCATTTTAAGCTTTTCGTCGGCCATGAAATCGATTGACTTGAGCTTCTGATCATCAAGACGAGGCAGCTTGTGATTATCCTGAATCGGCGAGAAATCATTGCCGAAAGTTTCCGGTGAATCTGTAACCGGAGAGGAGGTTGTTCCGCAGGCGTAGTCAAGGAGTGGCAGCAGAGTTTTCTCCTCATTAATGCTCAGCAAGGACTGAAAACTCATACCAGAGTAGATAGTATAAGGATCGTCGGCAGGGGAAGATACGTCGGTACTATTAAACACAGACTGAAAATCTCTATCCATATTGCTAAGATACAATTAAACAAATCTCTACAAACTTAAGGCAATGTGTGTGTATGTATATAGAGGCTGCAGCCTGCAGGGAGTGGATATATATGTATGTATGATCTTGATGAATAGATAGAGATATATGTAATTAGTTGGAGAGAGAATGCACGTGGCGTTTGGGGAGAGGGTACTGTAACCGTACGTACTATCATTATCGGGGAGAGGGTGTAAGGCGGCTATAAAAGATGAAATAAAAAAGAATAAGTCTAGGGCGGTCTAGCGACATTGCTAGCGACCGTTTTTTTTTTTTTTTGTCTCTAAAATAATTTATAAAATTTATTAAAATTGGAATTTTTACTGATTTGGATGTCATTTGGATACATATAAAAAATATGTCTGTGCAGACTGTACAAACATATTTTTTACATGTATTCAAATAACATCCAAATCACTTTATTCTGTAAAAATTCCAGTTCCAATAAATCTTATAAATTATTCGGGAAACATTACAAAAAAAAAAAAAAAAAAAACCGATTGCTAGGACTGGTCACCCTAAAAGAGCTCAACAAAAAAAAGACGTATACTGCACCAGTCCTAGGGCATATTTATATTATCGATCGGTCTAGTGATCTGTCTAATTTTTTTATTTTTAAAAAATGTATAATACTTATTTTAATAATTTTTTTTATAAAATTTAGTGATTTAGTTATACTTTAATAATATATAAAAAACAATATTGTGCTGTATGTATAATATTATTTTTTATATGTATCTAAATTACACGTAAATTATTGAATTTTATAAAAACTTGTATTAAAATAAATATTATATATTTTTTAAAAGTGAAAAGCACTTATCTGCTACAAAAGTGCACTCCCTCCAAAACCGACAAGTGCCGGTGGCACTTGCCGTTTTCAGGTTAAAGCAACGTACTGATTTTGTTTAGCTGTGTGTCTCCTGAATATTCCAAGAAATTAATTTTCGCGGTTATTGGAATTACCGTCGGATGAGTATAAAGGAATTTGATCCAACGGGTGGAGGAAGGCGTGTGGCTGACTGGCTCTGGCACTCTGAATTTTGTCGGGTATGACCCTAGTAACCGATAGTGTACCCAAAACTGCGATACTTGATAATAAAATTAGAAGGAAAAAAAAAAACAAATACAAGTGAAATTGAATTTTAGTTTTAAAATTATGGTCATACTGATACATGCATGCATTAGTTTGTTTAATGTATTTCTATAACAAAAGGGAAATTAAATGACAAAAATAACGAGTGTATCTCGTTTATGAACATAATTTAAGTGAATCATAACCTAGTACTACTTAGTTTGGTTTGGAGTATTTAAGAATGACTCGATTATCTAAACAAACAGCTAGTAATCACCTAACATATTTTATGTAGAGACATCAAATTTTCTTTCAGAAGAGCTAGCGTCTCAAATAAATTAATACTAATAATAAATAAACCAATCACACCCAACCTCATTTAACTTTAAGTTCAAGTATTAGTAGTTTGAACATGTCAATGCGTGCATTTACAAGGAGAATTATCTCCTACGTAAAAAGCCACAAGTAACAAGACGGCTACATTTTCAAACTTATATGCCTTGTTACACAAGCACCCAACTTTTATCTGTTAATCCACACTGAAGAAAAAGGTTAAAACATAATTAAATTACCAGTTTTTAACACATTCATTGAGCATGCATCTACTCATCAACAATTTTTATTTTTTTCCTCCTTTCCATTTCTCATCATTATAAGATTAAAAATAAGAATGCAAATCACTGCAACTACCCAATACTGAATTACATATTACAAACCTAAAAATAACACAGGAAAAACAGCTGTACAGTACACAAGAATGAAAAGCAGCAGGGGTGCTTTGGAATAATAGCCAAACCCCTAAAAAGAACGGGCCTGCCTGCTGTAACCAATATCAAAAAACAATAAGAAAAAGATCCCTACTCAGTCATATTGACAATGTGCTGCTCCCTGCTCAAACTACCTATCCCACCGTGGCCTGGAAAATTGGAGGTCTGTGCTTCAACCAATGCACCAACTCCTTGTCCAGTGGAGCATTATCTAAAACAGCATCCAGCATTGGACTGCCAATAACCTTTGGAGTATTCTCAAATGACCAAATCGCGTCCTTCGGCCACGGTCTCTGCCACTGCTTCTCCTGCCAAAACCACACAACAACAACAATAATTATATTAGTTAATGCAAAATCTACCCCTAGCCCAGGATATAAATTAGACAAAAACATAGATTCAGGTCAATCAAATATAAGCAACTTCAACTTCAGCTTTTTCTATTTTCAAAATTGGTACTTACTCCCTCTCCTACCTGTAAACACACCAACTTCTTGAATTGGGCCCTTGATTCCAGACACTTACTATAATAATCCTCTTATGAATTTTCCAACCACAGTAGAAAAGAATATATGAATCCAATGGACAGCCGACTGATTTACCAACCCTTCTACGTATTTCCAGGAATAAATAAAATAATAACGAGCCAAATGTAAAGAGCTAATAATCTCTCCACAAAAACCAAAACAAAAAAAAAACAATATTATAGACAACAGAGGTGCAACAATGAGGATACCTTGAATGTAATATAAGGTTTGTCATAGTCAAGGAGATTGGATCAGCCAAAAGAACTGGTGTTTCATTGCACCACAATAATGAAAATAATGTTCAATTTAACAGCCCCTAAACACTATTATATCACCATTTAATATACCAACTCCTCCATAGACAATAGAACTGGCTAACCAAAACATTTTTTTTACAATTATAAGGCAGGTCAAAAGACAAAAAGTAAACATTAAAACAATAGACAATTGCAGCACAAGTAGGTTAAAGATGATGTCGGGGACAATTCTAATCCTGAATCTGATTTTTATATTATCACAATTTCAAGGGGGGAGAGGGGTGTTTACCCATCCTTCAATTAAATAAGAAATGAAATATATAATGTGCGAATATATAAATAAAGTTCACCATCCTTGCCAGCATAAGCTTCTGGTTTCTTGGGCCATAAATTCGATGTCTTGATGGCTTGTTGACCTTGGCATAAAAGGAACCAATATCGGGTAGAGATAAACAACCTCTGCTCGATCTAGCTAGGCTACAATCTGGTTCCGCATTAGTTTGGTTATGCCAAAAGATCAGCTGCCCCAGGCAGTAATTTTCACCATAAGTCTTACAATACTCATGGAAACCTGACCCCAATTTATCACTGTACTTGGGGCCCAAGTCAAGAGGACTGATGTAAACAGATGGTGAAGTTACATCCTTGCATTCCTGGAAAGTATGAAAAGGTTAATAAAGGGTACACAACCTCAAAAGTACTGTTCTCCCCAAAATTAGGTATAATAACAACTCACCCGTATTCTAAAAAAGCACTTTGTAAAAGCATATATGTGGATTAAGTCCGCAGCAGCATCATGCCGACACTTATATGAACATGGTAGATTTCGGACCTCATCCCTCAACCTGACAAAATAAAAAGCTTAGCTGACTTGCGGTTACTATAAATCTCACATAGTAAATGAAACGGAAGAGTTCAAGCTGTCTCACCATGTCAAAGATTTGCGAAGCTCCCTCTGGATGTCATCAGAACCAGATGGGTCGTGAGCACGAATACTGGACTTGAGATCATTCAGCAGGCCATCTTCCATATGAGGAGCCATGCACTGGAGAAGTTCGTCAACAAGTGATCCTTCTCCTTTCCAGATAAAGGACACTGCTTGTTCAGGACTAAGCCTTTCCAGTGGAGGCGGAGCTTTCTTTGGGTCACCAAAAACACATCTCATCACATACTTCACCTGGAAAAAGAGTCCAAAAATGAAATAACCAGCGTACTCTGCTGTTTGCTTCTAGGTTGTAGTGAAATCAGAAGCCTGGCTTCCCAAAACATTTTTCAGCATATGGTAGTACTGAAAGTGTGCGTACTCATTAGAACAACAGAATTAATAGAAAATCAATAAGAATGATCAAGAGAATCTATTAAAAGAATTTCAATTTAGATTCAAACTCAAGAAAATATCTAAAGTTTCTAGTTCATGTTATGATGTTACTCCTCCCTCCCCCCTCCTTTTTTTTTCCTTCTGGCAATAAGTAATACTGATAGGAGGCTATAGTTAGTCAAAACATGACAATGAGTTGAGAAGCAATGTGCTTCAGCAACCAGATTCAGAATATGAATGTTTTCTAGGATAGTGAACCTTATCTATAAAAGAAAAGAAGAGAAGACAGAAGATAAGTTCTTTTTGAAAATGCAACTACCTTGTCCAGAGTAAGAGCCAAATTCTGAAGTCGTTGGTTGTAGACACCCTCAGCCTGTCATATTCAAGAAGAAAAAGTATAAAATGATTAAACCCATAATAACATGCATATGCTTGGAATTACTAAGAGAACAATGCGTGTTAATCTACAACATGCAACAAGAGAGAGAAAAAAAGAGAGGTTGCATATAACCATACTCACCTGCACTTCAGCATCACTCTTCTCAACATCCAAGCAAATCTCTGCAAAATATTTCCTCTTCTCATCCAAATTATGCCTTAAAATCTCCTTCGGAAGCTTAACCCTTTCAGAATTGATAAATCTCACCTTCAACAAAAATGCTGTAGTGTCAGAAAAAGACCCTGTATAATATTCAATCCTGTAACTCTCAAAAGTAGACAGAGCAAAGATATATACCAGACGAGCAGAATATGCTATCAGCCAATCAGGCAAGCCACCAAGCAAACAACTTCCAAGTCCAGCCCTACCCAAGTCAATGTAATCGTCCTCAGAAACTGAATTCAATTCACAAGCCTCTAACATCAACTGATGACGATCCAGAATTCCATGGCATTCTTTTAGTACCTGGTGGACATTACAGTCAAGTAAAAAGATGAAGTAGTGATACAACTCAAAAGGGGACAAATTCAATTAGGTGCACTAAGACTAAGACAAAATACTAGATAAGATAAGCATTAGTAACAAAGAAGGGTAATCAAGCAAGCCTTTATGCCATGCATGCGGAAGTCTCAACTTCTCAAAACTGCCCCAACTTTACCACTTTTCAATTTTTTTTCCATTCAAGAAAGGAAACCAGCAACTAAAAACCCCACTCAGATGGTAAATATAAGATCACTACATTCAGTCTGTACCTTCTGAAAAGCTCCTTCACCTGTAAGATTCAAATAGCTTCCACGACAAACTTGGCTGCCACAGAGGCAAACAGATGCTTCGTATTCTTCTTTACTCTGTAGCATTATCAAGATATATCAATGTCAAAAACTACAGCCTATTGAAATGATATTGTCCGAAAATGGTTAGTTAGGCTAAGGTCACTCGCCTCAGTAACAGAGTTATAATCAAACGTCACTTCTTCGCCATGTCCAATAGGGCGTACAGTATATATTCCTATCTGGTATTGACCATCAACAGCAGTTACTCTGCAATCGTGGAAACGCTCGTAAATATGGTATTAGTAAGCCAAACTAATCCTTGCAATCAGTCAAACGTATTTCACTCATGTGAGAGCAAAAACAATAATCAGAAACTAAACTTGAGAAGTAATATAACTCGGACAATATGCGACCAGAAAGGGGAGGAAAACTCGTTATGGGGACAATTCAACGATCTTATTATTAAAAAAGACCGAAATCGACTTGGGCGGCCTCAGCACTAAAAAAATGTTCTTTCTACTATTTAGTTTATCAGAGCCATGTACTTGTTTATTATCCTTCACAACAGTGTCTTCAAACAACCCATTTTTATTTGAAATCTCTTATTCTTTTGGCACCTTCAAGTCTTCATAGAACAGCTTTTTACAAGTGTAAAAACTGATCTTCCTTGCACAAGGCTAACCTGCCAAACCTTACTTCTCCACTTGTCTTTGGTGGGGCAATGTCCAACAATTATTCTACTATGAAATGGATCTAGCAAGGTTAATGTAACTTGATATAGTATTGCTGTAAAATCTTTGTCAAGACGCACATGGCACCAGGAGAACAAGTCTTAGATTTGAATTTTAAAGGCCACAAACCATATTAGGAAGAAGTTAAAACCACTAAATGTATCTTGTGCTTAGCATACCATGTGCATCATGGACATCCCACCAGTAGTCAAAAGTAAATTTACTTTTAAAAAAATTGTCCGCAAACAGTGAATTGAAGAATGTGTCGTAGAAGATTACTCATTACTGATACAACAAAATAGGCTTAAATATGAATTAGTACCCTAAACTATAGGCCATATTCCACTTCAGTGATCCACCTTTCAATTTTTTCAATCAGGCTATCAATTTTTTTCAATTGTAACAAATTGAGTCGCCACGTTAGAAATTGCTGACGTGGCTATCTGAGTAGGTCATTAGCCAGTTGATGTGTAAAATAAAAAGATTATTTTAATATTTATTTAAACATTTATTATACAGTAAGGGCAAATTCGTCATATCACTTTAAAACCTAACAAAAATTACTTTGCCTTCATCATCTTGGTTTAATTTCTGTTTCTCTGTTTGATTGATCTCTTCGTTTTCTTCCTCACCGCCCTTCTCAACCTCAATCTCCGATCACTCGCCAAACAATCGCCACCGTTAAACCTCCATAACCGCCACAGATCCACCGCAATCGCCCCGTTAATGGCCTCGATCGCCATCGGAATCATCCTCTGGCTAATTTCAGATCGTTCCGTCAAAACCCGACCCACCAAAAACCCCAACCTCCAGCAGCTTCTCCATTTGTAAGTGGCTCTGTTGGGTTTTCACAATGGTTTGGTAAAAAATGAAACTTGAACACTCCCATATCAACTAGTTAAATGGGCCAGTTTTCTTTTCTAGCGCGGATGTTCTAGCGCGGATGTTCCACCAAAAACCCCAACCTCCAGCAGCTTCTCCATTTGTAAGTGGCTCTGTTGGGTTTTCACAATGGTTTGGTAAAAAATGAAACTTGAACACTCCCATATCAACTAGTTAAATGGGCCAGTTTTCTTTTCTAGCGCGGATGTTCTAGCGCGGATGTTCAATCGCAGGGAGAGTGTGGGTTTTGATTCATCTTCATATAGGAATGTGAGAAATATTAGTATTAGAATAAGAGATCAAAAATGGGTTTTGATTCATCTCCTGTATAGATTTTTGTTGTAGATCTGTGTTTCTGAGTTTTGACTGCACAGAAAAGAAAAAAGGAATGGAATTGAATAGAATGGAAAAGATATGTAAAAGGGTTAAACCCTTTACACACAATACATACATACGTAGATATAGAGAGAGAAAGAGAGGTGGTTATGTTTGTTTGCAGGCAGAGATGCAATAAGGGCTGTTGCTTTCTCCGGGGGACTTGGTGAAATCATCGGCTCACAACAGATGATCAGAGAAATCATAAGTTATGGCAGAGAGGGGCAACTGATATATGTTTGCTTTATTTTAATTAGAATTGTTAAATTATGTTTTGACTATTTTGCCTATGATTTAAAAAGATTTGTTTATGTAATGAATAAAATATAGTTTTTTTTGCCACATAAGAGTCTTAAGGCCCCACACAATTAGCCACGTCAGACGTGGCGTGTTCAATTTGTTGTAATTGAAAAAAATTGATAGTTTAATCATCTAATTGACAAAATTGAAAGGTGGATCACCGAAGTGGAATATGACCTATAGTTTAAGGTACTAATTCATATTTAAGCCCAACAAAATACTCTTCCAAATTATGAACTTAGATTTTTCTTTTTCCTACCAATTCAGAAGTTAATTAAAGGTAATTTTTCACTGAAAGAAGTTCCACCCTAAGACTGACAATATGCTGATAAGATAAGTTACACAATAAAAATAAAAAGAATGATAGTAACAGTTAACCTTAAACCATCAAAATAACTGATAAATAATAATGCCATGCTATGAAGAAATCTTCTAAGTGTACAACAATTGTATAGGCAAATGATGTAATAAACACCTGTTACAGTTTCAATCCATCAAAATTACTGGTGTACAAAGTAAACATTAGATCATGACAACTGTATTTTTTTTAAGATAGAAAAACTTTATTAAATGAAAACAGATAATACAAGCATGGGGGGGGGGGGGGAGGGAGGGGGAGGGGACAAGGAATCCACAAACTCTATAAATATATTCAAAAGAGGACAGCTCTCCAATCTCTACAAAGATAAACACAGAAATACCCCTATACACACCCACAGCAGAGATCCATTAAGAAGCAATAGATAAAAGATGCAACAAAGAAAAAGATAAATAGTTCTGTGTAAAAAGTTGAGCACAAAGCCAAACTCTATAACCAGTGGAAATAAAATAAATACATTCAAAGACAGCTCTCCAAACTCTACAAAAATCAAACTTAGAGATAGCCCTATAGGCACCCAGGGCAGAGGACCATAAAGAAGCAATAGAAAAAAGATCCTATCTTGCAAGAAAGCCAAAGATACATAGTTATCTGTAAAAAGTTGAGCATTAATCTCAGTCTAGAACCCCCAAAATAACACACAAAAGACTAGCAATTGAGCATAATAGCAAAACACAAGTCTAATATGTAGCACCTGTCATGTATTATAGTAATTGCAAGCTAACGTGGCCGAGGATAATTACCATATATCTTCGAGAGAAGTAACAAGAGGATAATTTCAAAAAATGAGCACAGGAGTATATATTTTCGAGGTCGAGGATGGAGAAACTTACTTTGCTTCACAATTAGGTCTACATGAATGACAGATACGACTTGCATAATTTGCCTTGTGCATTGCATCAACAACTACTAAATCATAACCATCAGCATCACCCTGCCACATAAGAATGCATGATCAAGAGAATTTTTTTTCTAAAACAGTGAGTAAAGGAAAGTTTCAAGTAAATTAAGGATACCTTTGGCCTCTCAAGGTAAATATTGTAGAACTCCGGTGCTGGATCTTTACTATTTTTCTGCAATGAGCGAATCCCGTCTTGCTTCTCAAACCATTTCCAAGCAGGATAAACCTGTCATCAACAGAAAAGAAGGGGATCAAATAAAAATAAAGTTCAAGTATTAAGACCATTAGGAATCAAATCTGACATATAAGCTTGCTTTAGTACTTTAAATACAGAAAAGAGATATCAGGATTATCCTTTGGCATCCTTACCTCTCCCAAAAACTCCACAACAAAATCATCCTCGCCAAAGCCACCTTCTTTGTTGCATACAACACCAAGCCCCTGATCAAGCATATCATAATACAAATGCAAAATAAAAGAATCAGTATAACAGAAGAAAAGGTTTGCCAACAACAATGATGATAAGTAAGTAACGTAATTAAAGATTAATGCATGGTACCTTTCTATAAGAAACATAATTGTCCTCGGGTCGATTTCTAATGGCATTCAGCATAAAGTGGCATACTCTCACAGTTCGTGTATCATGGTCTTCCTCGGCAGATTTAAGGATATCTTTGATAACAGGTTCCAAAGGATACTTCATAGGAGTGTGTCCAGTTCCTGTGAAACTTCTGACTTGCTTATTCAGCATGCGGAGAAGTACTTCTTCAATAAACACATGCTTATCTAAAAGAGGCCAATCAGATTCCTCTGGCATGGAGTCAAGTAATAGATTATGAGTGTATGGATCAATGCCATAAACTTCTTGTTCTAAAACCTCATCTCCAAGCTGCTTCCTAGGCTTATAGTCTTTGACTTCAGGAATTTCCATATCCGACTCCTCAGTGCCATTTTTTTGAGCATCGAGCTTTGCTTCATAATCATCGGGTAAGGAGACCTGCATCTTTCTTTTCACTTCCTCCTGATCTGCCACAATTACATAGTGATCAATAACTTCATATCTCCTAGTAACAGGGGGAACCAGGCTTGCTTTCGTCATTCGAGCACCCCATTCACGGTCATCCGCAAAAGACTCTAATCCATCATCTACTGTAAAGTAATCATCCCCTCTTGACTCTTTTGCTCCACCTTTAGACTCAAAGTCCAAATCACTTTCTGAGGCAGTACTCCCACTATCTGTCTCGGTTTCTTCAGATGACCCATCAGATGTTTCACTTCCCGAGTCCATTAATTTTTTATTCAACTTGGATAAATGTCGCTTAATTTCTCCATCAGACACATAATCTTCATAATCAGACACACCATTGATGAAGGAGGAGCCACTAATCCTATTCATGTATTTCCTTTCAGCTACTTTATTGACCTTCTTGTACTTTGAGGAAGCAGAACAGAACCCTGGAGGTGATTCATCTCTCCAAATCTTCATCATCTCATCTCTCTCATGGGAAGATTTTGGACTGCATTCCAAACTCGTAGCAAGCCGAATAAATAAGGTAATGATGTGATTCATATTTCTGGTATCGCCCCGATTTTTCACACTGTATTGACATAATATACAATAGATTGTAGTCAGATTGCTTAGAATTTTTTATAAACATTTTATTTAAATTATTTTGTGACTCATTTTTTGCTTCGGTCCAGATTGCTTAAAAATAAATATATGCACATACAGGAAGGGGAAAGCTAGATGAGAAGATAACACTGAATTTTCCATACCAAATAACATGCAAATATAGCAACAAACTACACTTTGCCGATATAATTTATTAGCAGGGTCCTCACCTTCAAAGGCGTTCCAACAATAAATTGAAAACCTTAGCCCTTATACCCAATTACCAATTCTCAACAAAAGCTCCAACTCTGACAAGTTATAATGTTTTGACCATCCGCCATAACATTCTAACATACAAAACAGCCATGAAAACAAAACACAAAAAGCACAGCTTACTTTATTGCATCTCTGCACATCCGACTTATATCTTTTTTGACAGAGCTCAGACCACGACCAGCATAATAACCATTCTTCATTCTATATTCAATCTCTGCAACCTGGTGAAGAATGTTAAACAGGAACAAGAACAGTCAAAATAACATTAGAAGGACATATTCGCATCTTGCTTACCAACAGTAGAAAGCAGGTATTATCATATTATGGTACCTTAGGCAGAAAGAAATCGAAAGTATTCTCCTTCATGATACCCTTCAGACTTAAAGACAGAAACTCCTCCAACCTCTTATACCCATTTTCTGATTTCTTGATAGCCAAACGCCTAAGATGGGCGCCCCTAGATAGGATGGATGATGATCTCTTTGCATCAAATAGTTTTGAACGTTTGTACAAGCTTTTGCAGAATAACTGATTTGAACTCTCTCTCTTACTCAAATTTTCAAAATAGTCTCTCAGGCCACTAGAATCCTCATTATGACTATCCATACCATTAGAAGTCTTAAAAATTGATGAAGTTCTCTCGCTTATGAGTTTGAGACTCCTCATTCTTGAATGTGAATCCTGGCCATTTACCCAGTTGATATTTGGCAGTCTGGAAGTCAAATCTTCAAACTGGCTGCAACCTCTAATATCTACAGATGATATAGAAGGGAGCAACCGAAGAACTTCCTCAAGTGTGCCAGAAGTAATGTTTGTGCAATCACGTAGAACCAAGGAGGTAATTTTTTCTTTGTTATAACCATCCTGCAAGCAAATTTACACATCAAGGTTGAAAAAATCGACAAATTTCTAATAACGAAAACAAACTCTCCTAACCCAAAAAAGAAAAAGATGAAGGCCAGACTTACCAATATGCTACAGATCATAGTATCCGTACAATTAGTACCAACAGAGGACAAGTCAACCTGTCTGCAGATATCCTTGAAAAACTTGGACACAGATCTCCAGTGCTTACAAGTCAAAGCAGCATAAACTAGAGATTTTATATCAGCTCTAAGAACGTGAAAAACTCGTGCCAATACAAGGCCATCCAGTAGACCCCAGCACCCAATATCAACTTCGGAACTTGCGTTGTCTTCTTTGCAAAATGTAGCATCCCCACATAAATCGTCGAAAAGGTAATCATCATTCTGAGCTGTTGGTATGTCTTCTTCCATTTCATAACCTTCTTCACTTCCATCAATCAGAAATCTGGCTCTTTTGCCAGCACGAAATTGATCTGTATCCATGAATAATGCATAACCTTAGGTATTTTTGCCCAGAAATGGCCAAATAAAATAAAACAGTCATGCAAATCATAGGGCACAAATGGAGAGGACCAACCCTCTAAATGTTCTCCAATGGAACTTGACTGAACAGTAAATATAGAAAACCTATAAAACAATGCACAAAACAATTTAGTCTTAAACAATTAGCCAATATTTTCATCAACACCTTCTGAATGATGTGCAAAATACAGTAGGTGAAGTGCCTCAATAGTGCATTATTGTCAAAGATTATCCATCTAGTTAATGGTAGGTGGAGGGGCTGCTAAAATTTAAAACAGAAACCTTCAAATGGCTGATTAGAAGAAATAGATAAGAAAAACAGCTATTATGATGTGTTGTAAGAACTTGGTGTAGAAAATAATTAGTAGAATTGGTTTGACTTGACATTAACTACCAATATGAGATGTGCCACAAAAATGAGATGTGAATGGAAGGACGAAATATTGCATCACTATGAAACATGTGTTCCTCTATTCCTACATACAGAATCAGGAAAAATGTGAAAATGCAGAAGACTTGACTATACCTGATCTTTGGAAATTATTATTAACAGATGGATTATATGTGTACTTATCTATCTCTTTCCTTGGTTGTCGCGCATTGATCCATGGATCTAGAACCTCATTGATAGCTGCAGCAAATTCCCGACTCTTGTACGACTTCATGATCAATTCATGGAGCCTGGCACGAGTATAACCAGTGAACTGAGGATGCAAACTATCAAATGAACAAGAAGAGATGGTTCCTCCAAATGCATCATGCCTCAATTCTCTGAGAGACACTCCAGAAGTATCACTAGAGATACAATTATTCTCCCATTGGATCTTTCCTGCAGCTTGAGAAGCCTGTGCAACTGAGATAACTGGAACCCAAACTTTATCAACTTTTCTGAAAACACTGCTATACTTCTGGATGATTCCTCGATCTGCCAAGTCCAGAAGCTCTGAAGATAATAACGGCCCTTGTTCACGCCCAGCACCATCAAGGTAGTACCAGTCACCCAAATGTAACTGTAGGTCATCAGCTGTGCAAAGACAGTCTTTTGGTATATTAATGGATGTGATGCTCTTCCAACGGCGCTGTGAGTCTTGTTCATGCATGTTTTTCATGCTGGAAACACCTTCTGACGGTCTCTTTAAGTCAGTTGTTGAAGAATAGTGCCGACTAGACCTCGAAGAATATCTATCCTTTCCTCTAGCTTTTATGCGAGGTTCAGATACAAAGGAACCATGGTCCTTAACCAGACAGGTGTTTATTCGAATCACTGGAAGCATGGTTCCCTTTACTCCCCTAGCAGCAATAGGTTTACTTTGACTAATTTTGCTGACACTAGTGGAATCATTCAATTCATCTGGCAAGGAAAATGCCCAAAGTGGGAGGTCAAGTCTTTTACTAGAAGGTTTATACAATTCATCTTTCTGATGCCACCGAGGGTCCTCATACCCAGACTTTGGCATCAGGCACAGGGGGTATCCATCATTGAGAACATATTTCTTTCTATATGATCTATCTTCGGAAGCTTCATTGTTCCTCTTCCAATCTCCACCCTTGCATGACCATGTACCAGAGAACCAGTTACCAGAGTCGCCACAGGAAAACACATTATCATTGTCAGGGTAACTTGTTGGCGGAGCACTTGAACTTGCTTCAGCAGTTTCTTGGGATGCAAAGTCAGGGTAATTGGGCAAGCATTCTCCTCCACTTCGATCAAAATGTTCCTCTATATGAGGTTGATGCCAAGTGAAACCTGTGCATGCATGTATATATCATGCTATCCAGAAATATATTTATGGACGTGTAAAATAAAAATAATAAAAAAAGAACTTATACTATCTTCGGAAGCAGTAAGATATATGATTCCAGTATAGAAGTCAAGTATAAGAAAATCCGGGTCTTGTTCTGTCTTACTTTGCATGTCAATGATGTTGCAGATGATAAATCTATGTAATTGATACAAATGTGATATTACCACCGTCAGCAAAAGAGGTTCCTACTTTCTTGTTAATGTTTGTTTTTTCAAATATTAAGGTTTCATATGACAATGGACACACTTATTCATGATTTCTCATTATAACGTTTTTAATAATAAATTTTAGGCATTAAAGTTCCATTATAAAAAAAATTTAAAACAATGTGTAAGAGTGTCTTATACAAACCTTAGTATTTTGGAATGAAGTAAACAAAAGCTGTAGGACTCTCTTTCGCAGACGGAGTAATTTAGTTCTAAGGTGGGCCCAAACATAAACCCCACCCCACGTGTCACAGAAGCAAAGCCTGGAATAGAATGCAACACCATGAACGATACTACAATAGATATATGTCCTGAACTAGAAAATGTAAATGTCACATGAATCGATATGTTTATCACATACAATGCCCTAGTGCTAAATTCTAACGGAAAATATATACATATATTCTTTTTATAGGTATATAATTTCATTAAAAGCGCCAAAAAGCGGGAGAACCCATGCACATGCAGTGTATAAAGCATAGGGGTCATAAAAGGCACACCTATGCCCCCACAAAAGAACTCACCCTATACAAGGAAACTACCAAAGAACTCACCCTACTTTATGTCCCCTAACACAAACCAGCCCAAAAAATCCACAAAATGTGCAATTGAATTATTGAACCCAGAAAAATCTCATGGAACCAAAAGAATGGAAAGCTCAATAAAAGAAAGCGGATATAAGAACTGAGAAAGCTATCTCACTCTTCCTTCCCAATACATAAATACATATATATATAAATATATATGTATACATACATATATATATATATAATGTAATATATAATATAATCATATATGTATATATGATTATACATACATATATATGTAGTATTGGGTATATATGATGATACATACATGTATATATAGTATTGTATACAACTATATTGAATATAAACAAATGTTAAAAAACCAACAATTAGAATATGTCAATAACCCATACGTAGATTTTTAGAGATATCACCACATACAGATAATAAGAAACCATGGCTGATCCTCAATATATATAGATGATTATATGTAATTCTAGAAACAAGAAAGTACCTTCAAAATTTCCTATTCTCTCCAAGTCCCCATGTTCAAATGTCATTTGAAGCACCTCTGCAAGACCATAATATTACAAGGAAATGAAGAATAGACAAAATTAAGTGTTGAAAAGATGATAAATCTAATTGTCAAATTACAGGAAAACTAGAGAAACGGTGAATTATCGTTGTAAAAGAGTTACCGCAAACTGTCTCGAGTTCCCTGCCAGGAATAATGGTACAACCCTCCAACAGAGCTCCAACTCGTTCGTCAAGATGAAAATCAGCTAGTGTCTCTGATTCGGCTGAAGTGTCATCCTTTGGCTCTGAGAAAGTTGCCACCATTTCCTCACCTATCTGATTACCAGATTGCACCACATATCCAATGTCTGCCAATAAATTACCTGGAGCCTCAGGGGGACTCACCAGCTGAGTGACAGTGTCTGAAATAATGGACGGGAAAATAGAACTCACTAATGGGGAAACTGCATTTTCAACAGTAACCCACCTGTCACCATCTAAGTGCTTAATCAAATGATCCGAAAAAAGAATGCCTTCTTCCACAAGCATCTTCAGGTCACACAATCTAGAAGGGCCCCATTCCGCACCAAAATGATCCAAGTAAAACCATTTCCCAGTGTTTGAATCTTCCAAAACAGGGACATGTGGTGGTGTATCGCATATATCCATGTCTTCTTCCATAGAAAGCAGTTCATCAATATTTCCATTAATCTGAGGAGACTCCTTGCTACTCAAGCATGGACTGTAGGCCTGCTTTTCATCATGAGCTTGATGGTTCACTATTTTCTCATTTGGTACATTACTATCATCCAGATTGCTTCTATCTTCAGACTCCTTGACTGAGAACTGTGAATCTCTTTCATCAATATTCTTCTGGTTGACCTTTATTTCAACTTTACTACCATACTTACTTTGCCGATTCTCATTTGTTCCACATTTTCGATTTGTTTCCCTATAATTATTGGACTTTCCTGGATTAAGTGGGGAACACTCCTGGAAGTTTGGAGTTCTATCCCTTCGATCATGATACCGAGCTTGATCTTGTGGTGATGGCTCTGAATAACTGGGACTTTGATTTCTATTATCATTGTAACGGCTCCGATCATGTGGAGATCTATCATGATGGGCTGGACTCCAATCCCGATGATCATGGCAGCGGGCCCGCTCACGTGGGGACCGCTCATATGATGTGGACTACTATTATGCCTGTCATAAACTACTCTAGATGACAGAGAAGATTCATACTGCCTAGATGAGTACCTGTTAGACAAAATATTCCGTGATGAGAAAGAATTTCTATATGACCTCTCTTCAGAGGAGCATTGATAGTGTTCAGAGTATGCAGTGTGATTGCCATCTTCAGAAATTCTCCGGCTTTTAGGAATTTTATAATCATCAAACTCAATGCAATGTCTGCGGTCACGGCTATCTAAATCAGCAGCATGCCGCTTTAATCTATTTCCTGATGAGTATTCTTTTTCATGACTCCTACCGTTGTTATATCCATTCTTCAAGGACCCTTCCCCATCCACAATTTTTGAACTGATACGTAGATTCCTTTCCTGGTTAGTTTCCCACCTGGAAGACCTTCTAATAAGCTGGCTTCCACATTTGATGAACTCTTTCTCACCTGAATACTTGGCAAAAGGTGGTGTCCACTCAGGACCACATTTCCATACCTTGTCCTTCGAAGAATCATACCAACGCATTTTCAAATAACCAGTATCATCCTTCACCACTTCGCTCTTATGCCATCTTTCCGGAACGAACTCTCCTTTCTCTACTTCATCTTTTGGAGCTCTCTTAGATCCAGATTCATTCTTCTCAAGCTCCCCCTTTCTGTACCTATCGGAACTCAGGTCTCCCTTTTCCACGTTCCCTTTAAGCCATCCCCCAGGAACAAACTCACCCTTTTCCACGTCATCTTTCTGCCATTTCTCCACTACAGACTCTCCCCTCTGAATTTCACTTTTAATTTCCAATTTCCGTGGCTTTTCTGGGATGAACTCACCATTCTCAACCTCCTCTCCTGACCACTTCAATGAGGCCAATTCACCCTCTTCCACATCTTCTTTAATTTGTCCATTCTCAACGTCTTTACCACTACTCTTACACTTGGCAAAAGACCCAAATTCACTCTTCCCGAACTCTGCTCTCTTTGTGGAATCCTCTCTCTTCCACTTCATCTTCATGTTACGCTCAGCAAGTTTGACCAACTTGGGATTGAATTTACCATTTTTACCGCCTCCGCAAAACGTCTCTGGAATTAAAAATTGCTCCATAATATGCTGCGAAGGAACACATGCAACGCCTCCATCGCCCATGGGATACCGAACAAATCCTCAAAAGCGAAAAGAAACCCTAATTATCCCCTTCCCCGGGGCTATCGATGCTCATACTGCAGTCGCTTCAATCTTCGGAACAACCAACACCCCTAGTTTAACAAACAAAAAGATTACAAAACAAGAAGCAAATTATACAACGAAGCAATGTAGGGTATAGATTAAAAAAAAAACTAGGTATTCAAATCTAATAACTACTGAAAACTTACGAGGATGAATTGAATAGCTGAGCCGATGGATCGAGGAATGAATCTTCGGAGGTTTCGAATCGAACAGAGGAAGAGAAGTCGTGGGAATAAGAAGACAGATCGATAAAAAAGGGTTAGAAAGAATAGCTGAAGACGAATCTCTCTGTAAATTTTTCTCTGTTTTCTTCTTCCTCTGTATCTTTATCGTTGTTGCGCTGTTGTGAGTTGGTGCTTGGGCCTGAGACGGAAGGAGTTCTAACTTTTCTTGTTACCCAGTATATATTTTTATTGACGATAATGAAAAATAAATAAAATACCCCCCAAGCACTTAAGTAAATCATTAAAGCTTATGACTTCTTTTAGTTAAGCTATAGCAACATATATATGGTGTTCAAAATCATTAAAAAATTTCTAAGACAAAAAAAACAGTATATATCGATTTTGTACTCAATAAATTATTTGAATAATAATAAATAATGACTTAATAAAATTTAGTTAAGATTTAATAATAAAAATAAAAATAATAATTAATAAAATAAATTTTATAAAATAATTTAATAAAAATTAAAAAAATATTAATATAATTAATAATTATGCATGTATTTAACCAAACTTTCTTCTTCCTCCCTCTTTGGCGATTTCAATTTCAATAATTTGAAAATTAAAATATACATTTGAAATTTTTTTTTTCAAATTAATTATAAATCTGAATATTCCCTTTTCTTGCTTAAATTAAAAGTTCTACCTTATTATTATAATTATAAATTTATTTTAAAAAAATATTTAAATTTAAATTAAAAAAAGTAATAATATATATAATATAAAGTTAATAGAACTCGACTTCAAACAAAAGCCTTGTATGTACCAGTGGTACTGAGAAGTGTGAACATGTAAAGATGGAGGAGATTGGCTCAAAGCTTTCTAAATTATTTTCTTTCACTCTTCTGATTTTCATTTAACATATTCTACATTAATTGTGATTGTGTATCCAAAAGTTAAGAAATTAGGGCAATGCCGGTTCAACAATGTCGCTATATATGGGACTTCCATGGCAGTTCGACAATGTAAGGGTTAATTCAACTATTTTTAAATCTATGCCTATCTATCCATCTATCTTCATGTTTCGGTAATAAATTGATTGAGAGATCCGTACTTGATTAGTTAGGGTTGATATGCTCCAAGTTTAGTTGATAACTGGATAGTACAAACCTCAAGATTAGTATTTAGAGACTTGTTTGCTGTTCATTGATTGTATTTGTGCCTTTGTTTGCAGTTAGCTCATTCACTTTTTCTAGGGTTTACTTTGTATTTGTGCCTTTGTTTGTTTATTCATTGATTGTATTTTTTGTGTATCATATGTTTGCATATATATATATATATATATATATATATATATATATATATATATATGGAAGTATTTATGAGCTGAAATATAGGTGATGAATTGATAATTGGGGTTGATTGTTATTGATTAGATAAGATTATCGCCATTAATGGTGTGAGAAGAAGAGGACCCCAGAACAGATGGGGGCAAAATCTATAATTATTATCTATTGTAGAGAGAAAAGGATGTGAATTCAAAATGAGAAAATTGAAACCCTAAATGTTCCCCAAAATTCATTACAAAGACATGAGGAAAAAGAAGATAAAATTAGAATTAGTTGTGGAGGAAGATGATGAGATGAAGGAGTTGTGGGTAATAGAATTAAACCCTGATCTGAAGGAATTAATCCAGATGAAGAAGGAACTCAGAGAAGAGAGAGAAATAATAGGCAAAGAAAAAGAAGGAAAATAAAACATAAAATATTCTTATTTTAAACATTTTTGTGTGGCTGTCAAATCAACATGGAATATGCGCACTTCAACTTTTTTTTTCTTATTCTATGTAGGAGGCTAATTATTCTTATGTGCCACGTTTGAAAATAAAAGCTCAAATTTGACGAATGTCCAACTAATGTGACGGAATGATTTAATTAAGATTTTTTTAAATTTTAGTTGGTTAATTGCATATTTTTAAAATTATGTGGTGTAATGTTTAAAAGTGGATAACAACAATGAGGTAATACCTTTTTGCCTATATTAGGAGTTCCTTTTGTTGGGTTTACATTGGTTCAGCACGGTGATATCCAACTCGGACAGGCAGCTCTCTACTACTTGGGTAAATACAATTGAGGTCTGATTGGCCTAAATCTTATTGTTTATCTTGTAACTGGAGTGACATTGTCAATTCTACCATCTCCTGCCATTATTGGTCAAAAATTTGATGAGGATGAACACACATCTTTAGCAGGTTCATCAGCATTTTACCTAAGTTTTAAGGCAAATAGCATTCCTTTCATGTGTCATGTAACACCCCCTTTCCGAAATAGAAAGAGAGGTTACTCAAAACACAACAGAACTATGGAAGATCACAAAGCTCTAAACCACAACAGAATAATCTTATAATAATTTAATGTCATAAGACAAACCATAATAAATGCCACACTGGCTTAAACCAAAATCTAAAATAATTATTACAACTATAAATAAATCAATGTATCGAAGCCTAACAAAATATATCAAAACTATTGGATTAAAGGAAGCTCTCGTCACACTTGCCCTTGGTCCCCGACATTGCTAGGAAGAAAAACACAGCATGAGCCAAATGTCCAAAGACGGATATAGAATACAAGAAATGAACCGAAATAACTAACTCAATTAAATGAATTGAAACAAAACGAATGAAATGAAATGAACAAAACTAGCATCAGTAAAATGGTAGGCTGAATCAAATGGCTGGGTGTTATTTACACTGAGAGCTCAAAATAAATAGTAATATACCTTGCCACACAGGCAAGTCAAATAATGCCACACAGGCAACCAAAATAATGCCACACAGGCAATCACACATCGGACTGCGCAATCCAGATGCGTGAAAAATCGGAAGGTGTGTTTGGCACAAACATCACCAATCAAGAAAACGAGTAATGTAACAGAAAATTAGGAATTCGACCCATACGTCTCCCACAACAAAACACCAAATGGCCAACTCCCACCGGAGCACAAAGCGGAGACCTTGGTGGGTGATCACACCGCCATACGGAAGGTGTCATGCCTCGGTGCTAAGAGGACATGCTGTGGTACCCCACGTGTGGTTATAGCTCGGTATACCCTACGGTATTCTAACAAAATATAATGTCACAACACATGCGACACAACAAAGGGGTTCTAACATGTACGTATTACTGCTTTGAAACGAAATATCTACACAAAGTCTCCAAAATATTAACATGCACATTACTACAATTATCAAAATAAATTTAGACATGTTATACTAGTCTACAAAGTACAAATATGAGTTCCAACTATGAACGCCAAAAGAAACTATCACAATGAATTTTGAAGAAGAAATAATCATGAGAGACAATACTAATTTTCAAAACGCATAAGCTAAAGCGAATAAATTAAAACAAAAAGTCTCATTTGAAAGAGTACGGAATCCGTACCTGGATTAAGCAATGTAATACCCAAAAGTTAAATTCCAAATTTTTCTCGTTAAATTCCTTCCGTTCAAACTAATCACCAAAATAATACATTTATATAAGTGATATTATAAAAATATTATTATTATTATTATTTTACATTAAGTTGCAACTAAATAATTCATTAAATATCATGCAAACATCTAATTTTATAATATTTGGTTTTTAAAAAAAATCCACCAAAATTAGTTATTCGTTAATTATTTAACCTGCTAGACCATAAATGAAGCCTATCCTCATATTAACCTTGGAATTCTTATTATTCTATAAAGAAGTTTTCAATTAACAAATCTTTGTCCAAGTTATGTTTATTGCCTAGTGATGGTAATCGCTTCACCTAACTCGAGGAAATTAGCGCCAAGCTATTATTTTATTTTATTCTTTTAGTTTTTGAGACAATTGCTTATTTGCTCATTGTCGAGATCAATCTAAGGCAATTTATTTCTACAAAGATACATATGCATATGTATTCTAGATTTTTAATTTATGAACTAAAGTGATAAGAGTCCATAACCAAAAAAAAAATAAAAAAATAAAAAGAAAATCACCTGCTTGATCTGTTCGTTTCTTTAGCAGTCGCCTTCTCTCTTTTTCTCTCCACCAATTCGTATCAGTTATAATATAATAATTAGGGTTTATTTCTTTATTAATTACATATTCTATTAATCCTCTTAATTAATTAGATTTAAAAAAATTTACACAAATATAAATTAACCCAATTAATATAAAGGCCCAACTTATTGTAATTCATCTACTTATTATAGTCCACAATAATTAAATACAATTTGACCCAATAAAAAAAAAATTCCAATTAATATGTTTTAAAACAAGGTGATTTTTATTATTTAATATATATTTTATTTTTCCGGGTATTACATCACCTACTCCTTAAAAAGGATTTCGTCCCCGGAATCAAAAGAATGAACGTACTTAATTATCAAAAAAATACGGATATTCCTCTCGAATAGACTCCTCCATTTCCCAAGTAGCCTCCCGCTCCGAATGATTCCTTCACAAAACCTTAACAAACGGAATAGTCTTTCTCCTCATGATCCTTTCTTGACGATCCAAAATCGTCTCGGCTTGTTTCTCACAAGTAAGATCCTCCCGAATTTTATCGAATGGATATTGCACCACGTGTAATGGATGATAATGATAACTCCTTAACACCGACACATGGAACACATTATGCACATGAGCTAGCTGTGGAGGTAAGGCTAACCGATATGCAACCTCACTAACCCTCTCCAAAATCTCAAATGGGTCAATGTAATGCGGATTAAGTTTCCTTTTCAACCCAAATCGCCGAATTCCCTTCCAAGGAGAAACTTTTAGAAACACATGCTCACCAGGTTCAAACTCTAAAGTCCTCCTATGCTTATCAGCATAACTCTTCTGCCGTGATCGAGCCGACTTCAATTTTTCCTTAGCCACCGCTACCTTTTCCGTAGTGATTTGGACTAACTCAGGCCCTTCTATGGCCCTTTCGCCAACCTCATCCCAACAAGTTGGTGCCCGATACTTTCTACCATACAATGCCTCAAAAGGAGTCATCCCAATACTTGCATGCCAGCTGTTGTTGTAAGCAAACTCAATTAGGCTCAAGTAATCATCCCAATTACCCGACCACTCAAGTGCACAAGACCTCAACATGTCCTCTAATGTCTGGATAGTCCGTTCGGATTGCCCATCGGGCCATGGATAAAAGAAGTACTAAAGTTGAGCCGAGTACCCCAAGCTCGTTGAAACCCTTTCCAAAACCGTGAAGTGAACCGCGGATCCCTATCTGAAACAATAGACACCGGAGTACCATGAAGTCTAACAATCTCCTGCTGAAAGATATGTGCCAATCTATCCACCGAGTAACCCTCATGGATAGCCAAAAAGTGTGCCAATTTGGTTAGACGGTCCACTACTACCCAAATGGCATCATTCTTCTTAAAAGTCTTCGGCAAACCAGTCACAAAATCCATCGTAATATCCTCCCACTTCCACACTGGAATGTCTAACTGTTGCAGCAAACCACTAGCTCGTTGGTGTTCTATCTTCACTTGTTGACAAGTGAGGCACTTTCCAACATATTCAGTCACGTCTCGTTTCATCCCATTCCACCAAAAATTCTTTTTCAAATCCCTATACATCTTCGTAGAACCTGGATGTTGAAAATGGCGAACTATGAGCCTCACCAAAGACCTTCGCCTCTCGAATGATTGGATCTAATGGTACACACAACCGCTCACCCAACCAAATCACACCACAGTCATCAATCTGAAACTCTGGATCGCTTGCCCTCCTCTAAATTTCGCGCCCATACTCCACAACTCCCCATCTTCCTTTTGAGCTTCTTTGACCCGCGAGATAAGAGAGGGCTCCACTCTCATACCCGCTAAAAGCCCATCTGAACCTCGTACATACAACTCCAACTCAAACTCAATCCGCTCCATATCCGAAATAAAATTCGAGGTCAGGTAATAAGGGTTCTTACACTCCTGAACTCTTTCGGCTAAGAGCATCTGCAACCACATTTGCCTTCCCCGGGTGATACTGAATCCTCGCATCATAATCTTTTAGAAGTTCCAACCAACGTCTCTGCCTCATATTGAGCTCCTTCTGAGTGAAAATGTATTTAAGACTTTTGTGATCGGTGAAGATATCACAAGTCTCTCCATACAAATAATGCCTCCAAATCTTTAGGGCAAAGATCACGGTACCGCTAACTCCAAATCATGTGTGGGGTAATTCACCTCGTAAGGTTTAGTTTTGCTTGAAGCATAAGCAATTACTTACAAGTGTTGCATCAAAACACACCCCAAGCCCTTCTTAGAAGCATCACTATAAATTTGGTAACCTCAGGTCCTCGATGGCAATGCAAGTATAGAAAATTTGTCACCATCGTTTTTTAACTCCTCGAAACTCTTCTCATGCTCTTCATTCCACACAAACTTCACACCCTTTCTCATCAACTGAGTCAATGGTAAAAAAGCAAGGAAAACCCTTCCACAAACCGCCTATAATACCCTACCAAACCCAAGAAACTCCTAATCTCTGTCACAGTAGTAGGTCTCGGCCATTTAGTGATAGCCTCAACCTTCGCAGGATCCACCTTAATGCCTTCAGCAGAAACAACATGTCCCAAAAATGCGACCGCTCCAACCAAAACTTCGCATTTAGATAATTTAGCATACAATTTTTCTTTCTGCAAAATCCCCAACACTGTGCGAAAATGCTCCTCATGCTCTTCCTTAGACTTTGAGTAAACCAAAATATCATCAATAAAGACAATGACAAATTGGTCTAAGTACTCTCTCGAACACCGATTCATCAAATCCATAAACACATGGGGCGTTAGTAATACACCGAATGGCATCACTAGAAACTCGTAATGCCCATATCGAGTCTAACGAAAAACCGTCTTAGGGATATCCTCATCCCTCACCTCAACCGATGATAGCCGACCTCAAGTCTATCTTTGAAAATACTTACGCCCCTGAAGTTGGTCAAACAAGTCATCAATCCTCAAGAATGGATCTGGATTCTCGATGGTGATCTTGTTCAACTCTATGTAGTCTATACACAACCTCATAGACCCATCCTTCTTCTTCACAAACAAATTTGGAGCACTTACGGTTGAAACACTCTAAGGCGAATCACACCACGATCTAACGGTTTACTGATTTGCTCCTTCAACTCCTATGAACTCAATCGGTGCCATCCGATCTGGCGCCTTAGAGATAGGCTCGCGCAGGGAACAAGCTCAATAAAGAACTCCACTTCCCCATTGCGGTGGCAACCCCGACAACTCCCTCAGAAACACATCGAATAGTCACGAACAATTGGAACATCTTCAATACGAGACTCACCCCAGAGGTATCCTTCACAAACGCCAAATATCCCTCATAACCCTTTTGCCACCAACTTTCCGGCCTTCAAAGTGAAATTAACTTCACCACTCACTCTACTCGTAGTTAGCCTAAAAACACGAACTCGGAGACTTCACATCTCCAAATATAACCTTCTTCGCCGACAATCGATAGTGGCACGGTGCTTATCAACCGATCCATCCCAAGAATGACATCAAAATCGTGCGTATCATCGGAAGAAGATTAGCCCTACGAATCTTATCCCCAAAGCGATCGGACACCCTCGATACAAATCGAAATAACAACAGAAGTCCCCATCGAGGTAGTGATAGACATAATGAATCCAAAGATCGAGATGGCACACCCAGTCTTGAACAAAGGCGAGCAACAACGGAATAAGTAGAACCCGTATCAAACAAAATAGATGCCTCACGATTGCCAACTAAAAGAGTACGAAGCGATTACATTCGTGCACTGCCGCCTTGGTTATATCGTCAAGGCAAACACTCGACCACCCTAACGTTGACCTCCATTGCCACCATTATCGCCACCTCCACCATTTCCACGTAGCCCAAGACAATCTCTAGCATATATGACCCATCGTCACCAAGAAGCATGCACTGTGAGTGCGTCAGCATCGCCTCCGGATGATTAGCCCCACAAGTAACACAATGGAGCTATCGGAATGAGATTTGGGTTACCCCACCGGTGGTCCGGGATAACGACCGATTTTGCCCCTCACGGCGATTATTCCCCTGATGACGATTCTGTCCATACAAAGGTAGGTAAGGCGGCGACTCTACCCTCTTTGAGGCATCTGCGATAACCCTGTTTCGATTACAGCGCACGCCATCGCCCGCCTGCCACCGCGGTTCTATTCCATCGACCACCCCGATTCTTCCTTTGCTGACCAAGTTTGACCTGCTGGTCATCTCATCCCTCTTTCGACTCCTTCCGGTTTAGAAGACCGAAAGTCACATCGCTCCATCTCAATATTTTTTGGCCGCGATTGGCCATTTCTTGACATCGTCTGGAAACTTGTTGTTAATGAGATGTTGCCGATACCTGTAATGAATTCTCCACTTAAACTTCTCTGCTGTTTCTATCTGCGGTCCCTTTGAGGTTCATAAATCTTGTCGACTGGTGAACCTAAATCATAAAATCTGTGATGGACTCGTCATCTTTCGCCGAATAGACAGATAATCTCTAAGATAGGCCTCTTTATCAAGAATTTGGAAGAAATCTGGCGATAAAAGACCTCACAAAACTCTGTCCAACTAAGTGTCTCGACATAACCATCACCCTTTGTTGTTTTCACTGCCTTCCACCACCTCTGTGCATCCCCTTCTAGCTTGTAAGCAGCAAGCAATACTCTCTGGTTATCCGAGCACCCCAACACATCAAAAATTTTCTCTAGGTGGCCAATCTAATTCTCTGCATCAATTGGAGTCGGAGCTAAACTGAATGACTGAGGTTTCTGCTTCTGGAACCTCTCCAACCATACATACATTGCAACCCCTGCTGATCATGACCATCTATGTTCCCTTCCCCTTCGTTTGCATCTTGACCATTATTTCCGGGTTCTCCTGTTCAGAATTTACGGTGGTGGGTATTGCATTGCTTTGTACAAACTGTGCCACTAATCGAGGTAAAGCTTCAGTTCATCGCTCGATTCACCAAGGTAGCTAATTGAGCATTAACTTCGATCATTAGGTTGCTCATTGACCGAATATAGTGATTAGAGATAAATTGGAATATAGGCGATATGATAAATTGAGCAGAGAAAATCAAACAGAACAAAAACCTAACCCATAAGTCTACCCATAACTCACAGGTCAAACCTAAATAGGTTATCTACAAGAAAGAACCTGGCTCTGATACCAACTTTGTAACACCCCCTTTCCGAAATAGAAAAAGAGGTTACTCAAAACACAACAGAACTACGGAAGATCACAAAGCTCTAAACCACAACAGAATAATCTCATAATAATTCAATGTCATAAGACAAACCATAATAAATGTCACACTAGCTTAAACCAAAATCTAAAATAATTATTACAACTTTAAATAAATCAATGTATCGAAGCCTAACAAAATATATCAAAACTATTGGATTAAAGGAAGCTCTCGTCACACTTGCCCTTGGTCCCCCTGATTACCTGCCGGAAGAAAAACACAGCATGAGCCAAATGCCTAGTACGGATATAGAATACAAGAAATGAACCGAAATAACTAACTCAATTAAATGAATTAAAACAAAACGAACTGAAATGAAATGAACAAAACTAGCACAGTAAAATGGTAGGCTGAATCAAATGGTTGGGTGTTATTTCATACCGAGCTCAAAATAAATAGTAATATACCTTGCCACACGAACCAAGTCAAATAATGCCACCATGAGCAATCACACATCTGATTTGCCTTGATCGGATCGTGAAAAATTGGAAGGTGTGTTTGGCACAAACATCACCAATCCATGAGCGAGCGAGCATCAGCAGAAAAACTAGGTCGACCCATACGCCTCCACAAAACAAAACACCAAATGGCCAACTCCCACCGGAGCACAAAGCGGAGACGTGGGTGGATCGATCACACCGCCACGGAAGGTGTCATGCCTCGGTGCAAGAGGACATGCTGTGGGTACCCCACGGTGGTTATAGCTCGTGTATACCCTACGGTATTCTAACAAAATATAATGTCACAACACATGCGACACAACAAAGGGGTTCTAACACGTACATGTGTTAATCTGAAGCGAAATATCTACACAAAGTCTCCAAAATATTAACATGCACATTACTACAATTATCAAAATAAATTTAGACATGTTGTCTTTAGTCTACAAAGTACAAATATGAGTTCCAACTATGAACGCTAAGCGAAACTATCACAATGAATTTGCCAAGAAATAATCATGAGAGGCGATACTAATTTTCAAAACGCATAACGAAACGAATAAATTAAAAACCAAAAGAGTCTCGCTGAAAGAGTACGGAATCCGTACCTGGATTAAGCAATGTAATACCCAAAAGTTAAATTCCAAATTTTTCTCGTTAAATTCCTTCCGTTCAAACTAATCACCAAAATAATACATTTATATAAGTGATATTATAAAAAAAAAATATTATTATTATTATTATTATTATTATTATTATTATTATTATTATTATTTTACATTAAGTTGCAACTAAATAATTCATTAAATATCATGCAAACATCTAATTTTATAATATTTGGTTTTTAAAAAAAATCCACCAAAATTAGTTATTCGTTAATTATTTAACCTGCTAGACCATAAATGAAGCCTATCCTCATATTAACCTTGGAATTCTTATTATTCTATAAAGAAGTTTTCAATTAACAAATCTTGCTTGAGTTATGTTTATTGCCTAGTGATGGTACTGCTTCACCTAACTCTGAGGAAATTAGCGCCCAAGCTATTATTTTATTTTATTCTTTTCCGTTTTCGGTACAATTGCTATTTGCTCATTGTCAGATCAATCTAAGGCAATTTATTTCTAACAGTATACATATGCATATGTATTCTAGATTTTTAATTTATGAACTAAAGTGATAAGAGTCCATAACCAAAAAAAAAAGAAAGAAAGAAAAAAAAAAAGAAAGAAAATCACCTGCTTGATCTGTTCGTTTCTTTAGCAGTCGCCTTCTCTCTTTTTCTCTCCACCAATTCGTATCAGTTATAATATAATAGTTAGGGTTTACTTCTTTATTAATTACATATTCTATTAATCCTCTTAATTAATTAGATTTAAAAAAATTTACACAAATAAAAATTAACCCAATTAATATAAAGGCCCAACTTAATGTAATTCATCTACTTATTATAGTCCACAATAATTAAATACAATTTGATCCAATAAAAAAAAATTCCAATTAATATGTTTTAAAACAAGGTGATTTTTATTATTTAATATATATTTTATTTTTCCGGGTATTACATGTCACATCATCAAGACATAAAATTGGATTATGTGTGATCAGTAATACACTCATAGACAGGTTACGAGTGCGGTTTCACAATGGCCAAGTTTTACTTCGACTTTGTTTGGTGGGAAATGCATTGGATTATGAGGCCTCTTGGGGGTGATTCAGGAATACCAAGTGGCTTTAATGGTTCATGAATACCACTTCATAAACATCTATTATATTTTTGTGGTGTAGTTTGCTAAACAGTTTACCAACAATGAGATATAAAGGGAAACAGAAGTACCAGCCATCACCATAAGTAGTTCATTAGGTGCATGGTTCAGTTCATCTCTTTACATTAAATGACTTGTTTACTTCCCTTTTCCTCAAAAGAATGGCTAAAGGTACAATTATTTTTGTTCCCAAAAGAATGAGATAAAGTACATAAAGTGAAGGGTAATTATGTGTCCATTATTATAAAAAAAACAAAATTACTCACTTTATGAATCTTAGGAGAAATTTGAAACTTTATTTACTCTCTTTCTTGTGCTTTTATCTTTCTTAGTACGTGTGAAATTTGTAGTTTGCTCAAAATCCTTTTTGAGGACAGAGGGAGTATATTTTTTACCTGTCTAGATTTTTGTTGCTCACCTTCTGCTTTCAAACAGTACGTTATATCTCGTGTTAACTGAGATCAGCCTGGGTAAAGATTTAGGTACCAAACTTTTAAATTTGGAAGAGGGTAATGATATTAAATAACATAATTTTGCTAGCTAACTCATAGCTAGGCTCAATGCGTTTCAGTTCTATTTCTGTAAGTTATTACTTGACTCTGATCTGACATTTGGATTATGAAGTTACAAGTCAACCTGTACGGATGATTTGGTTGCTGTTGCTGTTACATATATGCCACTCTTTCTTACTACATCCTGTCAGCATCTTTAGCACAAGCGTATAACTTGGTATAACTTAGATTTATTCATGCTCTTTGAGATGTGTAATCATCAATATTTGGCAGCTTGTACTTAAATACCCACTTGGTTTTTATTTGTGGTACAGGACTAGTGTTTATAAACATTCTATACTTGCTTTCATTCATAAATCCATGTAAAGTTTTTGAGCCTGAGCCTGGCACTGGCACTGGCACTGGCACTGGCACTGGCACTGGCAAAAACAGATGCCCTTTTCATGTTTAACTGTTAACCTGTATTATCAGTATATGTAGCTCCAAACATCAACGGGTTCTTTCTAAACTGTCTGGAACTTGTATATACGGCCTGGCCTGGCCTCCCCTCCCCAATTATAGAAGTTGGTAATTAGGTGATTGTTGGTTGATTATAAAAAACAATAATGTATGTATGTATGTATGTATGGATTTCTAAAGGAGAATTTGACAATTTTATGTATTGTGATGATCAATGAAGACCATTTGACAGGAGACCTTATGTTTTATTTCTTTATTGTTTTCAGAGTACTGTCTAACATTGATTTTTTTATAAAAAATAAAAAATAGAACTAATACGATCTTAGCAATTTGATTATTTGAGTATGGGTTGTGTTTCATTATTGAGCAATTTATAATCTTAGGTACAATGAAGCTGATTTTTTTTATTATTATTAAAAAATAAATTATCTTCATCTAATTTTTTTTTCCTGGGAGCTATGTTCAAGGGCAAAGGTTTGAAATTTATCAGTTTGAACTTGGACTAGATTGGATCAGGCGAATAGGAATGAATATATACAAGTTCAACCCAAATGAATCCTTCAGGAGGTAATTAACGTGTAGATGAATAGAAAGAGAGAGAGAGATGACTTAAAGCATCTTCTGGAGGGTGGAGCAGGCAGCTGAAGAGAGAGATGATATGGCGTCGGGATGGGAAATAACAAAGGAAGGTTTTGGACGGACTTTGGCGAAAGTGAGTATTGATAAAATAATTTTATAAAATTTAAGTAACAAAACAAAATGATGTGATGATAAATTGTAATTAGTGATCTAGTAATAACAACCAATCACAATTAACAACATTATTTTGTATAACTAACTATTATTTAGTCACAGAATTACTACTATTGTAATGGTTTTCTTCTCCATTTCCCTCCGAATTTGGACATATATATATATATAATACAATATTTTTGGAATCCTTACTTTTTAATAATAAAGTTTATTAATTATAACACGTGAAATCCAGCCCAGCCGCAAAGATAAAATTCTAACGACTTCATTAACTTGGGCCTCGAGAGTGGATCGAGTGAGGCCCAAAACTTATGTTCCGTTCCACAATTATTCTGAACTGAGAAAGGCCCGAAACCCAAAAAAACAAAGTTTTGAATGCACTTAACAATTCTTACTTGTTTAATTTGCATATATCCTTCAATTCTCTCCTAATAAACAATTATAATTACCATTAATGATGTTGTTTCTGCCCTTCCGGCATCATCTTCTTCTTGGGTTGGGTAAGCGGCTGGCTACCCATAATTAGACAATTCTTTCACTAAAAAGAAACTGATAATTATGCTTGTAAATACTCTTTTGAGACGCATGTATGACAAAGAGAAGCGATTTGTTGATTGTATAGCAATACAAAGCAAAAAACAACAATTTATACCCACTCCTCCTCTTTGTTTCTCTCTCTAAAAGCAGTAAAAACTCTGGCAAAGATTCACACACCCAATGGTGGATCTGTATTGGGGGCATCCCCTGCTAGATTTTCTTTTATATAGATATAGGGTACGGCAGATATGTAAATTAATAAATTTAAGATGGCAGATTAATAAAAGAGTTAAATTTGAATGGGATAATTTTTTTTTTCATAAACGAATTCTAAATACAAGTACAAAAGTCTTCCTATTTTAAAGTTTGGTGAAATCTTAGAAGTATTTTTTATATAATTTTTTATTTTGAATGTAAGCGTGTGAATTATGAGTGATTGTTTAATTCAAGTTTGATTTTTTTTGGTTTGTTATTGATTTGGTTAAATGTGGTTACTTTTTGTTTGGTCTAATTGAGTTTTTATTTTTGGATTGTTTGATCTTCAATTGAAAATAGGATCATTTTTTTTGAATAATTTCTATCTTTTATTGTGATAGCTTACAATGATTTTGCCTTATTTTATAATGAGAAATGAAAAATAAAAAATGATTATGAGCCTTTAGTAACCCGTCATCGGTCATTTCTAGTTGTTATAATCATTTTACTTCCTTCAATCTAACTAATTAATGGACAATGTATAATTTTTGATGTTACGAGTATAAATTTTGGATAGTTTGTTTTTCTTATTTCAAGTAAAACTTATTTAAAGTAAAACTTATTTGAACCAAAACTAGTTTATACTTTGAAATTAATTCATGGGTTTTTTTGAATATAGAAAGCAAATATTTGGTTTGAAATAATTCAAATTGAACTATGACAAGAGTAACCAAAGTAAGTTTCTAAATTATATCTAAATGTTTTTATTTGAAATTTCCTTTTTTAGTTTGGATTATGAATATTTATTGTAATTTGTAAACATTATTATGATTAAATAATATTATGATTAGTTCAAGTTTTTTTATTTAACTTGAACAAATTTTTTTAGTTAAAATCCGCTCTATTGGAAAAAATTTCTATATCCATACCGCTCACACCAAACAATATTTTTTTTATAGTAACTAAAAATCCCTAGTTGTTATAATATGAACCCAAACACACGTGCCTAATACATTAAGAGGTAATCGTAGTGATTATTGGTCGAACCCCATGAAATATAAGTCAATCCCAACACTTCCTTTAATTTGTTTCAAATTTCAAAATTAAAAGAGCATATATATTAAGAATTAACATTCTTCTCTCTCCTTAATTAAATAATTTAGCACCGGAAATAAGTGCGATATTAATTCCATCGATCTATATAATTCTAATAATGGACGTTAAGTGCTGAAGATTCAATTCTGAATCTATATATATAAGTTGTTAAAATTAATTCTGTATCATGAATTGCATGTAGAAAAAATGAGCAGGCAATTACAACGACAGAAATAGAACTTGCTTTTTACTACTGTGTAGGAATAGCCAAATAGGAATAGGAATAGAGGAATGTATAATCAAATTCACAGGATTTTGTTGGATTGTAGGTGTTAAAGTGACAAGGACTAGTCCTCCGGGGAAGCAAACATCAAGCTTTTTTGCAGTTGTATGTATGAGACCATTTTATCGCCAACTTGGTGCCTGGTCTCATCACATCTGAAATATATATATATATATATATATATATATATATATATATATAATAATAACTTTATTTAGTTTTACAATTTTTTGACCATATTTTATAAAAATGCCACATTTAGACTTTTTAAAATCCAGAGACTCACGTTTTAATCTTTTGAAATTAATTAATAAAATCTTAAAATTCAAAAAAATTAATATTATAAATAATAGAAATTTATTTGACTTTAATAACATCATATATATATATATATTATATATAAACTATTTTAAAAGTACTACTCATTAAAAAAACTTACATCAATAATTCAAAATAAAACTATTATTAAAAACAAGCAACTTCATCATACTAATCGATCAAAAAAGTACTTAATTATACCTGTACCTTGCTTGCATGTAATGTCAAGCTTCTTAAGATATACTTTGGTAATTTATCTTTGTTTTGTACATAATTACCAAGATTAGTCAGCTGTAGACGAAAATTCCTTTTTGTTCGTAGATTTAAAATCAAAGCCATGGTTAGAATCTTTATATATCTTCTGTTGACAAGGGCAATACGTACGCCCTATTTACTATTTACATTACTGTTCTGATCACTAAATTAAAATTAATCTAGCTAGCTACATGATTTCCTTTTACGCTGAACAAACAGACTCCAGAGTTTGCTCCAACTTTTTACAAAAAATGTCCGATTCCATGCATCCCCCTTTCGAGATTTGAAAATTAATTGTTAAGAATTTTTGATGAAGAAAGAAACAAAATTTGGAATATATATATATATATATATATATATATATATACACACACACACACACACACACAACGGATCCAGTCCGGACGTCCGGACTGGAGTAAAAGACGGACCAATTTTTTTTTTGTTTTTTTTTTTTTTTTTTAAAACAACTAAAAAAAATAATTAATATTTTATGGAATGGAATTTTTCATATATCATGATGTTTTGGGGGTGATTTGAATATATACAAAAATGATGGTACAAATGTACTCACCATATTTTGTTTATACGCACTCAAATCACCCCCAAAACACTTTATTATGAAAAAATTTCAATCCATAAATATTAAATATTTTTTTTAGTTGTTTTTTTAAAAAAAAAAAAAAAAAAAAAGTCCGATAGAATATCCGGATGGAATATATATATATATATATATATATATCAGTTCATAAAGTACGTGACAATCTAGTGAAAGAACCTAATTTGTCCATTATGTATAGATAGATGGCTATTTGTCTTTAGCTATGGAATTAAGTACATGGCACAAACAAAGTGATGTTCTTATTAATTACTATATAACATGTAGGTATATATGTGGGATTGATGGAAATGAAGGGCATGCATCAATCGCTAGAATGAATTACAAAAAATAAACTAGTAATACTTAATTAATTAATGAATTAAAAATAATATGCTTGTCTTAAATGTCATTCCTTTTGCTCAAATTCGACAAAAGAGTGGCCGGCTAAGACAGCTTCTTAACCCACTCTTTACACTTCTTCAAATTAATTAATCTTTAAACGTTAGACATGCTGCCAAATTAAGCGGCTTGGAAATTAAAGTTCTGTTTGTTGTTCAATATATATATATATATATATAGAAGGATCAATCCAAACCATCCATAATAAAGATGCTACCGAATCCCCTTTAATTATTATTTTTTTGTCATTAATTATGATGTACTTAATTATATATGGCTTAACTAATCAGCCTTTGTAAAGACTAAACATATCATGCATGTAAAGATCTCTAATCAACCTTTATATGATAATCAAATAATATATCGAACTTGGCTTGAAGAACAACTAACTAAGTATGTGGTCCAATCACCAAAAATCATTAATTCTATGTGGTCCAATCATTCTCATTCAACCTTATGTAAAATAACATTCACTATAGTACTAAACTGAGAGAGAGCAGATTCATTGGATATCATGGAATAATTTTGTTTGAAAACAAAAATCATAATTAATGTCTAATAATAAAAGCGCAAACCAAATTAAATAATAAATTTTTTATATAGACAACAGGATACACCAGGTAGTCTTGTCATTTTAGTTTAGCTTAAAACTCATTATTCATTAATTTTGATAATTATCTAACAATTAATTAAGAACATTTTCTTATTATATATATATATATATATATATATATATATATATATATATATATACGTGCGCGCGTGTGTATATATATGGTCCCAGTTGGTTTAAGATAAACTGAACCTCTCTCTTTTCTCTCCATGTAAAGTTCTCGTCGACATGGCCAGGACCTCATATTTCTTGATCATCCTGCGAATTGAATTCACATCTAAAATCAGATAAACCCCTAGCCTTTTTCAATCCTACTCACCAATATCAATCATACGCGTGTCAAATTAACCAGAAACAAACTGACAACTTAACCCTTTTCCTCTTCTCTCTTAATTCTTCCTAATTTGAAGCTCTCATCAAACCTTCCATGCACGTAAAAAACTTCACAAAACCCTAATTCTCAACCACGGAAATATATAGAAACTATGAAAACTGAGCTTAGAGGAAGCACATCTTCCATTTCTTTACAAAGCTCTACCATTTTTAATTCCTCAGCTCCGCAAAATTCTCTATCAGGTGCCCTACACGGTTGTCTAGGCAGCCTCGACGGAGCTTGTATAGAGAAGCTACTTCTTCATTGTGCAAGTGCCCTAGAAAGCAATGACGTCACCTTGGCTCAACAAGTCATGTGGGTACTCAACAACGTCGCTTCCTCCTCCGGTGACCCTAACCAAAGGCTAACATCATGGTTTTTGAGGGCACTCGTCTCGAGGGCTTCTAGGGTTTGCCCTACAACCATGAAGTTTAATGGCAGCACTAGTAGTATTCCAAGGCGGTTGATGTCCGTGACGGAGCTAGCTGAGTATGTTGATCTCATTCCTTGGCATAGATTTGGTTATTGTGCATCTAATAGTGTCATTTTTAAGGCCATCCAAGGGTACCCTAGGGTTCATATAATAGATTTTAGTATCACTCATTGCATGCAATGGCCTACTCTTATTGATGCCTTGGCTAAGCGGCCTGAAGGGCCACCTTCCCTTCGGATCTCGGTGGTGCCTTCTTGGAGGCCACCGGTCCCTCCGTTTCTAAATGTATCAACTGAAGAAGTTGGGCAGCGTCTCACGAATTTTGCTAAATTTAAGGAGGTTCCATTTGAGTTTAGTGTAATTGAAGACCTACCTAACTCCTCTAAAGAAAATTCTTCTAGCTTTCACTACGATTTTCTCTTGAGCAAACTGAACCCCTCAACTTTAGACCTTAGGGAAGATGAAACTTTAGTGATTAATTGTCAAAATTGGCTTCGTTATTTGCCCGACGACCAAAAGGGAAGTGCTGATCATGATCATCATATAAATGCTTCTTCTCGAGATGTTTTTCTTGATATAATTAAAGGTCTTAATCCTCGTATTATAACCGTTGTAGATGAGGATTCGGATTTGGGAGCATCGAGCCTCACATCAAGAATTACCACTTGTTTCAACTTTCTTTGGATACCATTTGATGCGTTGGAAACTTTCTTGTCTAAGGATAATACGAAAAGGGAAGAGTATGAAGCTGATATTGGTCACAAAATTGAAAATATTATTGGGTTTGAAGGTGGTCAGAGGATAGAGATTAGAGTCCGGGATAAAGTTGTCACAACGTATGAAAAATTTGCGGTTTTTAGTATTCCATTTTGTGAAGAGACTGTTAGGGAAGTAAAAAGAATTGTTGGATGAACATGCAAGTGGTTGGGGAATGAAGAATGAAGAAGATATGTTGGTGCTAACATGGAAGGGTCACAATTCAGTCTATGCCACAGCATGGGTCCCATGTGGATTTGAGGATATTTAATTGAATTAATAGATGAGCATCGGCTAAATTGTTGTCCCAAAAAGATTGTAGATATGTTAGTTTGATTTGTTAATTTGGCCTACCATGAGAGGTGGCATGGGTTAAGTGGTCCAGGTTGAAGAGCTAGGTAGCAGTGACAAAATAGAGTACTTCCTCTTATTCTAAATTTTTATTTTTGTTAATTTCTCTGTCAGAACTCAGAAGGGTATAGCTGCAAGAGACAAAAGACAAGGGTGGAAAACTGCAGGACTTTTGACAATTAATAATATTTCATAGCTGGAGGCTGGAGCTATGGTCACATGAAAGGAAAAGATGAGAGAAATGCACATAATATTGTCTTTGCATGTATGAAGAGAAAGGTAATCACTTTTGTTTTCTAACCTTTTGCAGCCTTTGTTTTCACAGAGTTTTGAATTAATTAATTAGTAGCTAATTAATGAAGTAACTATCTTTCTTAATCATACTAGTACGTACTCATCAGTCTCATTAATTACATTTTGCTTCTTCAACATTATGTCCTATAATTAATTAGCTAGATTCTCCATAAAAGATATCTACTTTTGTTAATAATATCTTCCTGAACATTCAAGTTGATAGTTAGTTATAAGTCAAATCTATTTTTTATTTTTGGAAACTAGATTATAATAATTCCAGTGATACATTTCAAAAGGGTCTAGAAAAATAAAACTCCCTTCATTAAGTTAAAAAAATTTTATTTAAAATATGAAAGAAAGAAAGAAAGAAAGAAAAAACTAGTACTTTTGGATGTATCATGTGTATATATAGTGGCTATAAACTGTTTTCTTAATTTCCACAATTTTAGTAAGTTAATCTTATAGTTTGTAAGAGGAGGAGAGGACTATTAATTATATAACCCTAGTCAACTAAACATGTTTTAAAAATATTACTGTTGCTATATATTTTTTATTTTATGTTTTTGTGAAAAAAAGGTTTAATGAGCGAGATTTTATTTAATTTATTGATAATTATTTCTTGGAACGGAATTAAGGAGTGTGTACGTACGTACTTCCAGCAAGCCAGGTCTTTCCAAAATTAGGAAAAACCGAGTACAATGGATATGTTTGCATTAGTTATGGCTGGACAAAAGCTAGCAAACAACCTAATTAGCTCAAAGAAGAAAGTAATTAGGGAGTATCTAGCTAGTACTCGTAACTAAAAAAAGATGGATCGGGAGAACACACACATGCATGCATGCATATATTTGATGGATCGTGCATTAAATGAGCAGTCAGTCTTACTCTTATTCATACCCATGTAGATAGATGTATACTAGCTAGGATCATCTACAGCTTATAGAAAGAATGTGGCAATACGAGCTAGGCGTACAACGTGATGAACGACCCCCACTATTTTATTTACGTACGTTTCAGAATCCTTGAGGACACATGAACGAACCGAACCAAGCCAGTGAGCCACTTATCAGAAATAATTATAAGCCATGACCAAATTTTATTAACTATAGTCTATATATATATATATATATGTGTGTGTGTGTGTGTGTGTAAAATTGGACAGACTAATACCGACCGACCTGCCTATGTTTTTTGAGGTTATAAAATGAAACCATGCAATATTCTTAATTAATGATATCCTTCTTCTATATATGACTTCTAAGTTCTAAAGAACACATACACACGACTATTATTATTATTATTATTATTATTATTATTATTAATATAAAATCAAACAATATTTTTAAGTTTTTCATAAATAATAAATAAATAATTTATTATTTTAAAAGATAAACATGATATAGAAATAATTTTTATTATTTATACATTTTTTAAAAACGTAAGTATTAATGATACTATTTTTTCCTAATAAAATGTCATGTTTCCAGCGTTTCTTTCTTTTGAACTTGATCCAAATTAGTGAAGCTTTAAATTGGTAAACAACTTTCAGCCATCCAATTAAAATCAATTAGGCCCAACTAAAACTTGATTTTTTGGATTTTCTCCACAAAAAAATATATATCATCAACTTTTTTTATTAAAAATATATGAATAATTATCGTTAATAATATTTCAGCGATATATGTAATACAGTGGACTAATTTTATTTGAACTCCATCATCTTATTAATTTTATCCGAACTCCATCATCTTGTAATTGAAGAAGATACATTGCACACGTGATTTATTTATTAGTATGATCATATTGGACGATGGTTTAGGATAGGGATTCATACAAGTTTTGAAGATGTAACTATATATATATATTAGCTAGCTGCTCATTTGGAATTTGAAATCTCATATATATATATATATATATATATATATATATATATATATCGACGCATGCATGTTGCTTGCTTTGTCGAGGGTCTGGACTTGATCTCATTTAGATTACCAGGGTCATCAAAGGAATTCTTTTCAAAAATATTCAGTCCAACTACAATACATCGATACATAAAAATATAATTAAGAATTAAAATGATCATACCCTAATATATTGCATACATTCCTACATTGGTCACAATATAACTTTGTTATATCATTTTCATATATCCCTTAAATTGACAAAATATATATATAGATTACTTATATATATATTTTACAAAGATAAATGAAGAAAACTCAAGTAATTCTAATTTTAGCTTGGCCTAGACCTAGAATTTTCCCTACTTTCTTTTAAAGAATAAAGAAGAGGAGATGATTGAGAAATGATCAACACACGGACATATTTGGTGAATTATAATGTGAATTGTGATATATATCAAAATGATGGTGGTAATGTACGTAGTTACACTTTCTTTAGTTCTGGATATACCCTATAATTTCTATTATCATCAAAATTGCCACTATCCATCTTATCTCAGCTTACCCAAAAAGTTGATAAGTCAATCTCACAAAGTTTCATATCTAAAGGGAAAAGTAAAATGAGGCAATCATATGAGGTATCATCATCTATGATTTCAAGTTTTGAATTTTGAGAGGAGTGAAATGTAAATCTGATTCCTGCCCAAGGTTAGAACCGGTACTGTGAAAAATCACGTGACTCCCGCTTTTTATATATACCCGCACCGTGCATGATCCAAACAAATGTTCCTACATTTCCCGATATTTTTCCCTTGGAATACTAACTTTTGGCATTTTTTTTTTTATAAAATAAATAAATAAATTAGGCAAGTATTTTCTACTAGGAGTATTTGAGTTTTGTACTTTTATTGGATAATTACATAGATTTTATACTTGCTTTCTAGCTAACAAATTTAAATTATCTAATATTTTATTTAGATATTATATAATAAAAAACAAAATTCTCACGCATGCAAAATAATATAAACGCAAAGTGTATATATATAATTCACAACCTACAAAGTTATAAGACTGCTGATCAGAGACTATTGAGCTCCAACTAATTAACCTTTATCTAATCCAACAAAATTGATTCAATTCAATGGTAGCATCCAATCAAAATAATTATTTGTCTACTTACTCAATGTTTGTTATTAGTACTAACCAATCATTTTATGCACAATTGAAAGTTAATGATGGAGGATAATTAATGGATATAAAAAGAAGAATTAAGTACTCTTTCTATTTTAAAATTAGAGATATCTTTTTGACTTTTTAATGTTAATTTGTAAGATTTTAAAATTAAAAATCATTACAAAATTGTTTAGTTTTAAAACAATTAATTATAACAATTGTAAATTAACTACTCCATAAAGTACTACTACTATGTATGTTGTTTATAAATCTTAAAACAAAATCAAGACTTTTTTTTTGAAATTTAAGATTTTATGAATTAATTTTTAAAATTTTAAAAATATTTTTAATTTTAAAACAGAGAGAATAGAAAGAAAGAGTGCATGCTTTTTAATGGAACCCGTAGACGGTATCATCAGGATCCAAATATTATCCTCTAAACCTACAAGAAAGCTCGAACCACTTCTCCATAAATTCAAAATAATCAAAATAGTGACATTCTAGTAGAACTTCAAAATATAAGTATTTGCAAAATGCAAAGTGGCAGTTTGGTTTTTTATAAAATTCAATTAAAATAAATACTATATATTTTTTTGGGAGGTCACTAGAAAAATGTCCTCAAGACTTATTGAATAATCAAACAAAAGTTGCAAAATGCAAAGTGGCAGTTTGGTCATTCACTTAGAAAAAAAAACTAATACTAGTACGTATCTACCTTCTACCACATGTACCCTGCATAAAGAGAACATATTGCTAAAAAATTAAATTAACTACATAAACTTGCTAGTTGCTGTAACGAAGAGGGAATAAGAGAGTTCATTATATAGGGATAAAGCAAATCCAGCTATAAAGCTTAAGGGTCTTCCCAAATTTCACAAAAATTGTATCTTTATTTATTTTCAAAATTTTATGCGTCTGTTTTTCTTGGTCTGTCGATACGTAGGTATAAGTTCTGATCTCTCTTTGTTTTCTAGCCATATTAAATAACCCATTTATGTCTTTCTCTTCTGTCCTTGTATATATACCTTGTAGCTTTGTCCCTCAATTGCAGTTAACCACCACACCACACAGATTCTGTACTAATTTACTAAGCCAATTTGCAAAACCAAGGTTAACTCTTTCTGTTTGTCCTCTCTTCCCTACTTTGAATATGGTACATTTCCAGTTCGCATTTCGTGTCTTCTCATCTCTGTGTCTATTGGAGTTTTAGTCTATTCATATTTTGAGGCAAATTTCAAAAAGGACTCTAATTGAGGTGGGTTTGGGTTTTATTTATTTGGGTCATGGCTGTCTCTTGTGATCTTGAAGTAGATGTCAATGGAGAAGAGATTTTCATGGTTGATAAGGTAAGTTCTCTGTTCTTAGTTTCACTGTCTTTTTTTTTGTCTTTGTAATTAAATATTTTTGTTCTTTTCTTTCGGTCCAAATTGCTAATTTTTTACATTAATTTTGGTGAACGATGTTTAACTTCTCCAAATTGTGATTACTTTTTAGCTTGATAGGTGAGAAAAAGCAAGAACACAAGAAATCTTCTCAACTAGAGTCTAGAGCCTACTTTGCTTGTTGATTTTACTTTATCTTCTTCCTAACCAAGCTATAACATTAATTTCTTAACAACCAAACAACTATATCATATTGATTTTTCATCTTCATCTCTCAGATTCTATCTTTTGTTTCCTGAGCAATGTATGTATAATTCTTTGCTCGGCAATTATATATCTTCTTCTTCTTCCGTAAATACTCGTGATATTATCTACTATTTTTTTTTATACCATTTATTTGCATTTGTTTCCATGTGCTGTGGGGCTCAGTTTCTAGAGGTTTTATTCCTCATATTAAACCACTTGTTTTAGTCAATTTCACTAATGGCTGGCTACTCTTTTGTTTGTTCTTCTTTCATTTATTGCTGTTGTTATGAAGTTTAAACCTTTATTTTCCCTTTTAACTGCTTTTAAGAGTTGTTTTATGGGTTGCTGTCCTAGTGTGTACCACTGTTCCTTTCCCTTCTTTGCTGGGATCATAGTACACACCTTTTCCGGGTTTTTCATCTCTATTTATTGTGTATAACGACCTCTCAACTTTCTTTAGAAGGAATTGGACTAGAATCCCCTTTATATCCATATTTTTGTTTGCTATAATTCAATGCTTCCACTTCATTTTTTTATAATAAAAAAAAATAAATTAGCTTCCACTTGCATTTCACAATCTAGTAGAGTATCTTGTTTCCACTAGTTGTTGAGCGTATTGTTAACAATAAACTCAACTCCTTTCTTTAGTTTTCGCACTTACATTTGTTGATTATACTTGATTTATGTTATAGTTTAATTTGGTTGTCTCATGAATATTTTCAGAAAATTTTATCTTCTTATTCGGGCAGAATACGCAAGTTATTTGGTAAAACAAAAGGAAGTACAAAAGGAAACTTGAAGGTTATATTCCACGACTTTCCAGGAGGAGCAGAGGGTTTTGAGCTTATAACAAGGTTCTGCTATAGTAAAGGAAATACTGAAATAAATCCTTTGAATCTTTCTCTTCTACATTGTGTTGCCAATTTCATGGAAATGAATAAGTCTATTTCTGGAGTCCATAATTTATTTGAGCAAACTGAGAAATCGCTTGAAGAGATCAAGTATTGGACATGGTCTGAACTTTTGGTAGCCTTAAAGCAGTGCCAAGATTTACATCTTTTTAGTTCGTCAGAAGTTCTGCATAAATGTTTGGATTCCCTCATTGGGAGGCTTGCATTCACCAGTGAAGCAAGCCCTTGTCCATCTACGTCTTCCCCTGATAGTTCTGGATTGCGGCTATCAACTGACAGTAGAAGCACTGAGAGCTTGAAAAGCACCTCTCGAGCAACATGCTGGTGGTTTGAAGATCTTGTATTTTTAAACCCTTATTTGGTAGAAATGTTAACGAAATCAATGGTATTTCGAACATTTGACGATGGGATTATTGTTAGGTTCCTCTTTTATTACCAAAAATCGAGATTTGTTACTGCAACATCAGATGAAAAGCGCGAAATCATAGAGACAGTTGTTGAGATGCTCTATTCTCTAGATCAGAGTGTTATTTCCTGTAAGAGTTTATTTGGAATTCTTCGGGTTGCTCTAAAATTAAACATTAGAAAATGCTGCAGGAATAAGTTGGACAGCATGATTGGTTTACAGTTGGATCAAGCAACACTAGACAATCTGCTTGTTCCATCTCCAACAGGGACATACTATCTCTACGATGTTAAACTAGTTCTTAGGTTTATAAGATCATTCTTTGGTATAGGATTCTGTCATGTTCCATTGATTCGAGTGCAGAAAGTAGCTAATTTGATGGACTTGTATATAGCAGAAGTATCACCGGATCCTTGTCTGAAATCATCGAAATTCTGCAGTCTCGTCAGGTCCGTGCCTGATTCAGCAAGGGACTCTTATGATGGAATCTACCATGCCATGGACATGTTTCTGGAGGTAATACTTTACAACCTTATCCCTGTTTAAACTTTCTAATGCGTGTCATGATTATCATGGATTACTACAAGGCCTAATTCGATATTCTGGTCCAGTCCCATGCAGGGTTATCCGAAGAAGAGAAGAAGAGAATCTGGTGTCTGTTGAATTATGAGAAGCTATCATCAGAATGTTGCAACCACCTTGCTCAAAACTCCAAATTTCCATCAAAGTCTGCTATGGAAGCTATCTCCTCTCAGCAGTGGAAGCTTAAAAGCTTGCTCCAAGACACCAACCAATCAAAACTCTTCATTGAGTCACCATGCAGTAGTACAGTGGAAGCTGAAACAAAGGTTAAGAAAGAAGAGTTCTGTGAGCAAATTGTGCTTTATTCTGGGAGGCTTGAGAATGAGAAGCTCAGAGCAAATTTGCAAGGTATGCAATGGAGAGTGCTGGAATTGGAAAAAGTTTGCAAGCAAATGCAAAATCAGATGGGTAAGATGATGAAATCAAGATTAACAAGCCAAAGTAATGGTAGATCTTTACCGAGGCTATGTTCATGATAGATATTGATGTACGTACATAGCTTTTTTTTTATTTTTGACTCTCTCTTTTCTGCATGATCAGTAAAGGTGTGACTACTGAGTGCAGTTTGTTTTGCAGATATGAGGTTTTGGCTGCTGTAGCGAGAGAAATTGAGAAAAAGACTCTCGTGTATTTGCTGTGTTCTAGTTACTAGTACCTACTGTATATTCGTCTTTCATTCTTTGTGTTGTACTGTATGTATCTATTATTATAGGCCATTTCTATGACATTTCCTTTTTTTTATTTTCAACTTCATATATATATAAAATAAATTTAATTAAAATTTTTGAAAATCATTAATTATAAAAAAAAATTGATTAATCTCGCGTCAATTAATGGATCATCAAGCAATGGTGTTTGTTTGTTTGTTGAGAGGGACAGCACAAGGGTAGTTTGCTGGCCAAAGTCCTAAATTCTAATTGCAGATAATAATACTTAGTATAACAGAACTAGAGAGGTTGTATTGGTATCAGTTTCCTCGGTTACAGAACAGTGCTTGAGTTGAGTACTCCACTCCACTGGATTATTCGTACCGGTAACGCTGACTACTGACACTGTTCCCAATTGAATGGAATGGACCAGCTGAGCTAGCAACGCGCCAAAAAAATAGTAGTACTAGTTATCTATCGGGAGAGGAAGGCTCTTTATTTATTTTATTTTTAAAAAAAAAACATCTAAAATATTAAAATATATTAAATTAATAAATTTAAAATTCATACTCACGTGATAGAGAATAATATGAAAATATCATTTCCCTACAAATATAAATATAACCGCTTCAAAATGAAATCAAATCAAGAAAATGGATAGGAATCTAATAATCTACGTGACCTATTATATATTAATATGGGGCTTAAATATGATTTATTATCCAAAACTATAGGTCATATTCTATTTCGGTGATCTACCTTTTAATTTTGTCAATTAGATGATTGAACTATTAATTTTTTTCGATTTCATTCAATTGGTACGTGGCGTCGAAATAAATTTGACGTGACATCCTAATGCGCTTAAATGAGTGCTTTATGTGTAAAAAAGAATATATATTTTTAATGAAATCAAAGGACAAAAAGGTAAAATAACAAATAAAACAACTAAAAATTACACAAATAATATAAATTAGTTGTATAATTATTTATTTATAGTTACATAAATAATATAAATTATTTATATAATTATTATATAAATAATATAATAATTATTTTATTAAAAATAATTATTTTATTAAAAAACTCGTTTTATTATTTTTTTTTATTAAAAAAACTGTGTTTAATATTAATGATAATAAAAATAAAAATATTAATGATAATAAAATAAAACTCATTTTTTTTTTGTAAAAAAAACGCAGTTTTTTTGTAATAATAAAAAAAAGTGCAATTTTTTAATAAAAAAAAAAAAGCACAGTGCAGTTTTATTATTAAAAGTAATAATAAAATAAAAAATGCAGTTTTATTATTATAAGTAATAATAAAAAAGTTCAGTTTATTTTTATTTTTATTAAAAAACTGCACTTTTTTTTTTATTATTACAAAAACTGCATTTTTTTTATTACAAAAACTGTGTTTTTTTTTAATTTTATTATCATTAATATTAAATATATTTTTTAATAAAAAAATAATAAAATGCAGTTTTTTAATAAAATAATTATTTTTAATAAAATAATTATTATATTATTTATATAATAATTATATAAATAATTTATATTATTTATATAATTATAAATTAATAATTATATAACTAATTTATATTATTTGTGTAATTTTTAGTTGTTTTATTTGTTATTTTACCTTTTTGTCCTTTGATTTCATTAAAATATATATTCTTTTTACACATAAAGACTCATTTAATTTATTAGGATGTCACGTCAAGAATTTCTCGACGCTATTAACCCAATTGAATGAAATCGAAAAAAATTAATAGTTCAATCATTTAATTGACAAAATTGAAAGGTGGATCACCGAAGTGGTGGTAGTAGTAGTAGTATAATTTTTATGTAGGGTGTCCCCTAAAATCACTAATCTTTTTGTATTTGATTATTTTTGACACAATTAATACTTTAAAATGAATGAATGAATGAAGTTTCTACGCTACGCCCCACCCCATTAACCAAAAACAACTTTAAATTAGCAAAAAAACAAATTGCAAGTAGAGAGAGTGAAACAGTGGAGAGTATACGGGGTTTTGGTTTTGGTTTTGGTTTTAGTTTTAGTTTTAGTGGGTCAAATGAAATTAGATAGACGCATTTAAAATATTGATTCAATAGATTCATTAAATTATCACATATCAGATCAAGTAGATACAAGAGCAGCTAAAACTTTGATCCAATAAATTATATATTATATTGAGAAAAATTGAAATGAGAATCTAGTAGTACAAACTGAACAAGACTAGTAATAAATACTACTCCTTATAAAGGGCTTTCGTTTTGTTAACAAAACGACCAGTATAAGGCGTATATATAATATAGAATTGATATTTCCAATAATAAATTTGATACTTTTACAAGTTTCTTCTCACATGAATAATAAAGTAAGAGAGGTTCACCCTCATGTGAGAGATAACTTTATAAAAAAACAACACTTTTACTTGTAGAAATATCAATTCATATATATATTACGTTTCCCTTCTCCAGCGAACCAAAAAAAGTATCAAAGCTGAACTAGCTATAGCGACAGTTTTCTAAGCTATAACTGTGACAACCCCAAAATAGGTCCATTCCATCCAACCCATTCTGAGTCGTCAAATACATGGTACAGAAAATAACTACAACTTTAATACAACAATTGTCGTGCAAAATACAACAACACATATCTTTGTGAGTTTGGATACAAATATACCAATCAGAAGACGTCACAATAACACCTTACATAAAGGTATAGTCGAAAACTGCTTTTAAAAATTAGAATCTTTGGGAAGTGCTCAAGGAAACCTTCGTACAAGGGAGGCCGTGCGTCTAGGTTATGATAAATATCATATGTCCGGGAGAATTATCTTGGTTGACCTAATAGATTCCCAAAGAAAAACTAGAAGATTACTATCATATTCTTCCCAATGGTGAGTCTTCTCTTCGACATATCATTATCTTCACTTTGTCTCTAATTGAGAGTTATATTTCAAATAGACTCCAAGATCATATAGATAGTCTTTGGTAGATGTACTCGTGAAGTGGATGAAAGACAACCCTCGTTTTATGATGACTCGAGGTTGTATGTCATTAAACATCTTGTATAATAGTGACAAAACACTCTTCCAAAGTTGAATTCACCTCACCTCAACATCTATAGACCACCGTTCTATTCCCCTGTTATTCCCTACCGACCCAAATTTACACTTTTATTACCGAAAGAAATTGTGAAGCAAAAAGGGTGAAAGACAACTAGCTTCGAAGAAAATATCATGACTAAAGATAATTAAATTATCAATAGTCTTCATCAATAATAAATCGTAGATTTAGAACATGTGGTAGATGATAAAAATTTCAACCATAGTTGCGGTTGAACGAAGCAATCCATTAGAAGAGTCAAATAGACTATAAAGTCTATTATCTTCTCCATGTTAAAAGTCCACCAACAATGTTTTATCCCCAGTAACATCAATCAACAATTTCGCCCACAATCACATGTATAACTCATACCGTAATTGTTGTTCTAAATTCCTTTTCTCATTTAGACGTAAGATAATTTTCATCACTTGTCTTTACCGAAATATCAAAGATCATGGTTATACCAAATCACGCCTCGCTCATAATCATACTAATAAATTCATCTTTGCACTACTACGGACCAAAGATATTTATCAATGATTCATCTTTGCACTACAGCCAAAAATATTCAACAACGGTTCATCTTTGCACTACGGCCAAAGATATTCAACTACAAGTCATCTTCAGACTACACGACCCAAAGATATTCATCAACAATTCATCTTTGCACACTACAGCCAAAGATATTCATCAACAAGTCATCTTTGCACTACTCTGCACTCAAAGATATTCATATCTCAAAGAAATACATAATTATTTCGAATTTATATAAACCATAATTATAACCATATATGTTGATAAATTCACCTTTGCACTTAAGCTTAAAGATATTCAATTATAAATTCAATGGTCACGATCATACCACCAACAATTCAACTTTGCTTCATCGGCCAAAGAGAACATATAGTCACGATCATACCAATAATCTATCCATTTTACACTCAAGTCAAAGAAAAATATCATCATTAGGGTTATAAAATGTTATATAAAAATAATATAATCAACATATAGATTTAAATCTCAAAGTAAGATTCATAAATCAATGATTTCATAATAACTTAATCAAAATGTTATAAATCACTTAATAATCTCATAATCTAATATTATTAATACTACCATAATATTTTAATCATTTCTTAAACTTATAAACAATTTATTTTAATTGTTTACACTTTACTAATAAATGCATTTAATCATCTTAAAATGCCAACCTCATAAGATCTCATCACCAATAGCCAAAACCCTCATCAAAAATTTACATATATCTCATATATAATTCTCAAGCCATAAAATTATATTTTCCAATTTTCTTAATTCACACAACATATTTAATTCATTTACTCATAACTAGAATATTTTCATGAAAAATACCAAATCGGTTTTAAAATATTTCTTTTCGGGATTTAGAAGAATATAGTCCCATATTGAATATATATTTTTCTCAAAATTTTAAAATTCATTTACTATTTTCACATGGCCAAAACCACTCGAATATTCGGACATTTATCATAAATTGTACTTTTATCCAAAAATTTCGAAATTTACGGTATAATTGATATTATATAGATGTACTCACAATAAAAATTTCATCAATTTTGGAGTTAATCACAAGGAGTTATAAGCGATTACTTTTAAAATAGTCGCTTCTCATAAAATCCATAACTTCTAATCTATACATCCAAAATCGCCATTTTGGACACAATCAACAAAACTCATCAAATTATCATTTCAAATTTTTCCGAATTTTTGAAGGTTCGGAAGAATTTCAAATAATAACCCTTAAAATCCCTTATTATCCCTTACCTTAAAAAGCGATCTTTTGACCTGGAATAATTTGAAACTAACATGCACCAGTATAGCAATACTCAAAGTATAATTGAAAATACTCACAAGAAGAACGCTTCGATAATATAGAGAGAGAAAACTTCAGATTTGGTGTGATTTTCAATTATAACCTAAACACCCTATTTATAGAAATTGCTAGTAACACCAAAAGCGTAAAATTTATTAAAATATTATATATATATATATATATATATATATATATATATATATATATATATATAATCTTCTACGCATGCCTAGAATCAAATTTTCTACCATCAAACACATGTTAAAGATGCCCCAAACATGTCAAAAACGTTTTTCTTAATTAATTAATTAAAACTCCAAAAATGATAATTAATTAATCCAAAACTTCAATAATTCATAATAAATAGCCTTTTATCGAAAATTGAATCTCATGAGTTTTTATAGGAAATTCAATTTCTACAACTTTGCAGAAGAAAGTTTTTCCAAATTCCAAACAAAAATTGACCGAAATCCACAAACGAACGATTTTACAGGCTATAATCAAATTTCAGTCAAGAAATGGGGTCCACCGACATGTTTAACATGTTTTAAATATTTTAGTAACAAAAATACTCCTCCTCCTATATATACTCATATATCCCACATTCAATGTAAAAATATCACCATTATTATATTATTAAAAAATATAATAATATATTTAAATGAATTATTTTATCGTAAAAAGATAAAATATTAATTTTCAATAATTTTCACATTAAAATTTTCTCCATCTATATCCACATAAAATGAATATTTTTCTCATCATAAAAATCAATAATTAATTATTCACAAATAATATTATATAATCACAATATTGACAATCAGTGGGTTCCTGGAAAGAGGGGCTTTCAATAAGAATTTCTCCTCTATGGCAAGCAATTAGGTGACCAAACTCTCCTGTAGGTAACTTTCTAGACATTGCCAATAATGTTATCTAATAATATTATTCAAATAATATAAATTATTGATCCGATAATGAAAAAAATCTGTAAAGTAGTGACAATTATAAAATATCAACGCAAAGAATCATTGAATCAAAAATAAAATATTGAAGCAAGAATTATTTTTGTAATAATTATTGAGTAGTGGCTTTTACGTAAGAATCAATAATTGGTGCAATACTGCGGTCCTACTATGCAACAACGCGTATTACTTTTTACTTTACCAATCTGGGTATTCCAACAAATGTTAATTAATGGTGAACTACTACGCCGTTATTTATAAAAATTTTAATTTGTCTTTTTCTTCATCCGAGCAGTTATTACATTATGGGACCTACAAAATGGCTACTGCCGCATTTAATATTCCCAATGTAAAGAATATTCCACGCACCAAACGAATATTCTCAAACAACAATGAATATTTTATAGCCACTTGTGTATTTTGTAAAATTTACATAATTCACCCATAACTTTAAACTTTTATCAATTTAACCATTTACTGAATAATAATTATAAGAAAAAATTGAATAATTTTATTTCATAAAATTCGGGGTCTTACAATAACGACTAACTATGTCGTCAGTTTTCTGAGCGACGAAAAAAACAGTCACTATTCGCTCCATTTGGCTCGCTGGAGAAAGAGACTGATATATAATATACGTTAAATAATAAAGACATTCATAAGCAATGCTCCAAAAAATTTAGTTCCTTAAATTCTTTTACAATCTTAATAGTTTTACTTCTAATTAAATTCAAGCAGAGATTTTCCTTACAACATTCATCTTGAATTGTTCATATAATTTAGTTCATCAGTGGATAACAGGCTTCAGAGGGTGAGCTCTCAATTTTGACAATTCCAGGCTTTCATCTAGTTCTATATCTACCTCCCCAACAATGCTTCTGCAATGCAGAAAGGGAACAATAATTAAATGAAACAGCATGCAACCAGTGTTTTAAGCAGCTTAAAGTAAACTCAGATAAGAATATGGAATTAAGTAAGAATGCGTGGGAGTTTGAAACAGGAGAAATCATACATGTTATCACCCCTGATGATGTAAAGACCTAACACGAGTTGCTGGACACCTTCCTGAAAATCGAGTATAAAAAGAAATTTAACTGCTTAAAGAATCATGGAGAAACTTCCAGGTTAGGATAGTAACTTAAAAGAAGAATATTATGGCGGAATTTTTACACATTCGGAATAAACTTGGATAGGGAAAAGGAAGATAACTGTACTAACACTTGAACAGTCATTGTATTTCCATCCAAAATAATTTACCTAACAATTCTTCCCTACAGTTACTCCCTCCGTCCAGGATAAAAGTTCTGGTGGACTTTTCACGCATATTAAGAAGAGGAATAAAATGACAAAATTGTCCATAATAATATATTATTAATCATTTAATAATATTCAATAAATATTGTTGTGTTTCCATAAAAAGTTGGCATAATTAATTTTCCATAGAAAAACTCCACATTCAATTCTCATAAAACTACTAATAATCTCTGCAGGAATACAAATAGTAAATTTGGCACACAAATTTTTACTGAAAAACCAAATTGAATCTATCCACACTCAATGTAATCATATTTTCCATAAAGCTTGCATGGATTATGCTCCACTAAAATCTGGTGCAATGTGGTAGGAAAAAAAAATCAATGAAACAAATTAAGTGCATGATAGATTTTCAATGTAGGTGAGAGTGACTTTTTAGCTTTTCAATTAAAAATATTTTCAGCACATAACTAATTATAATTATTGAATATGGAGAGAGAATTAGAATAAGAAAAATATGAGATTTTTAATGCTAAGGGTATAATAGGAAAAATTGTGTAAAAGTTTGGTTATTAAAGGAAAGTGGATATTTAACATGGGACTATCCAAAATAGTGATAAGGACTTTTATCATGGGACGGAGGGAGTACATAAAGTAAACTTCACTAAAAAAAAGGAATTTGAACATATTGGAATCCATTTGTTATCAAGTCTCAGTCCTCAAGGAAAAGTTATAAGCTTATTGCGGCACGAAGGTACACCAAAATAAAAGATGAAGCATCAACGAAGTGTGGATCTCATAAGCATCTCAAGTTCTGTAGGAGTTTGAAGTCTACTTCCACTGCTTTCAATGCACTCACTCTAAACCTCACCATGCGTACAACCACTAAGATTTTTTAGATGCATGGTTAACAAAACTCGCAACCCAAAATTTAACAAGACAGTAAAGATTCTTTAAAATGTAAGTACGCCAAAAGAAACTATTGGAAAATAATCGAAGTACAGTGATTAAATAATCAAATTACCCCAGAGCCAAAGAATCAAAAGTTCGTAACAATGGATTGGATAGCAGAAAGTTGACAGAAAAGAAGATGCACAATGAAAACACGGCAGCAAATCTGTAGAGTAAGTAATGCTTGAATGACTACATTTACTATTGAACTGTAATAAAACTATCTAAAAGTTTCTCTAGTATGAATAATTTAAAACTATAAAGAGAGAGCACTCGTTCATGTGTATATTCTCCATAAACTAATTCATACCTTAGTGGAATAAACGCGTTCATGAGATTCATCGAGAATTATATTTGTAGCCTGGTCAAAACCTTTTAAAACTCCCTGAAAAGAAAACCATATTAATGACTTATGTCTCAAACAGTAACTTTCATACACAAGATTTTACTACTGTAGTCCAAACTGAGTAACTCACCACTATATTGCGCCCATCATTTGTTATAACTGAAATTAATTCTGTACAAACAAAATGATAAAATATGTTTCAGACTCTCAGTAACAAATACAATTACTTTCAGAAAATTCTGTAGTCCATTAAAGAACCTTGGAATTTCTGATATTCATTATAAAATATGGTTTCAAGCTTTCAGTAAACAAAAATAAACGATTTTAGAAAATCCAGTAATCACTCCAAGAAACTTCGGATTAGCAAAAGCATGTCATCAACGAAGGCAAAAATAGTGACAAAAATTTATATTAAGAGGGTTTAAGGAATCATACGGTCTACAAGAGTTTCAAGCCCAGGTCCACCCGACATTCTGTGAAGACCACTAAAGCTCGGAAGCTGATATACCTCGTTGATGCTTGACCTATTCAAAAACACATGAAATCAGATGGTCCCAACAAGCTCAAGCAAATCATGCAAAAACCCACGGCAGTAAATAAGAAAAATATGGAAATATAAAATTGCAGTAAATGGTGAAGAATTATAAGTATATGTATCACTATCTTTAATCACTCTTTTAAAATGAGGAAGGAACTAAATTGCCTTCAAAAAACAAAGACAAACAACTCATCCATAAGATGATTAACTGAACTTTATTAATCTCAATTAGAGGAACTCTCATTAAGCCTTGTCTCATGCTGTGGTACATTGCCTTTGTTACTCCACCAGATAACATTGTTGTGGCAACCGAAGCCAACTGGCTGTTGCATAGGGATTTCATTAATGACAATTTAGTCATTTCACCATTTTCGATAATGGCAGTTTTGTCATTTCACCATTTTATTAATGGGAACTACATTTGTTTAGGCTGTCTGTTTGACATAGCCAAATATCTGTGAGAACCACAATCGTGTTTTTCCATTTATATTGGGGAATGATCCATAGCCAACCAATCAATCTCCCACCATCCAAGCTTAGATCTAACAACATAAAAAGCCCTTCACTAAACTGCCCGCCATATTAAATGGAGGCAATAGTCTTTTCCCACCGTCCTATGAAAAGACTTTATTACCCCTTATTAGTTAAGAACCCTTTTTTTCTCCACGTTTGTATGGCGGATGGTGAGTAATTTATAGATTGAAGTCTATTTTTTGTTTAACAAATGCCAAAGAAGTTATGTTATGTTTAGATTGAAGGAATGGAATAGAGGAAGGAAGGAAGGAATGAAATGATTTTTAAGCATCTCAAGTGTATATTTGGTTGGTGGTGGTGGTTGGTGTGATAGGATGACACAACTTTCACTTACAAAATCAAGGTATTTCAATTGTGAAATCAGAAATGAATAGATCGCATTCCACCACCTCCCAGATGGAATGAAAATCAAGGGAATGGAATGACTTTTCATTCCATTGGAATTATTTATCCACTGAAATGATCACGAAATACACTTTTTTCATTCCATTATTTCCTCTAGTCCAGTTCTTCAATCTAAGGCAAGAAAGAAACTCAAATTATTATACCAGCTTCTTTTTTTACTTTTTTTTTCTTTATATGGATAAGTAGGATATTATTACAAACAAACTGCCAAAGGGGACGATGCCTCTCTGCCCAAGGTGTATAAAATAGGCTTAGGAGCTAATGAAAGACCTTCCAAGCATGAAATCCAATTCAACCACTAAAAACTAGGATTAACAAAAAAAAATACAGGAGCAACCCAATCACCTAAAATTAGGATTAAAAAAAACATAGGAGCACCACTAAAAGTAGACACTAGCTCCCATGCTAAACACCACCTAATCCACAAGAAAAATAGGATGGACGTACTTTGTTCAATAACTTCTTGATATATTCACATACTAGAGATGTTTCTAATTAGATGGAATGTAGATAACCTATTACTTATTAACATAAGACTTAATAATCTTATGGCCATTCTAATTTTGTAGAATTCTTACGCTGTAGTGTTCTAAAAGGCGGCCGCCTAGGCGCTAGGCCCCTCTAACGCCTCGCCTAAGCCAAAAAATCTCTCCAGAAAATTAAATGGGACCTAGGCAGAGAGTTTTTTTATAAATTTTAATAACTACCCAAACCAGATCTTGATATATTTATTTTTTTAATGATTTACCATATTTATAATGTAGGTTGTAGCATATCAAATCACAACAAAAAGTGAACAAGATTAAGTCAAAATTGGTTAATTTTATTATAGTTGTAATTTTTTGAACTTGTATCAACTTCAAATTATATAAATGATGATAAATTTGTAATATTTAGTTTAATTCAATATAATTCTTAAATTTATGTTTAGTTTCTTAAGTTTTAATATTAAATTGAATTCTTGAAATTTTAAATTTTATTATTTAATAGCAATCTTGTTTATGAATAAAATTAATACGTTAAAAATATGTGTTTGAACTTTAAGCAAAGGCTTTTAATATCTTTATTATAGATTGTTTTACTTTATATTATTGTTTTGTTTGGATAAATGTAAGATAAATATTAAAATTGGCTTAAAATCAAAAATCCCGCCTAGGACCTCTAGGCGCTAGGCCACCTCGGCCGCCAGCCTAGCGTTTTTTAGAATATTGCTATGTTGGTTCATCTTGCTTATTTTAAAAAAACTTAAATAAACACTTATCTCGAAGCAGAGGATTGAGAATTCAATACCATGGCCATTTATTTAATAAACACAAAGAGATAGGATTTTCAACTTCATATGGAGGCAATCATTACCATAAGGTTTAGCTACAACTTCAAGCAATATAAACTCCTAATAAACTATTTATATGCACGGAGCAAGGATTTTTCTTATATGAGTAAACATTCTTTTTGAAGGCTCATTAGAGCCGAAGTTTCTAGAACCAGAACCTTGCACATGACACTTGTCAAAATTACATAGCTTTCTTAAGCCTTTAGAATGATAACCTCCTTCTCCCGATTTCAGATCAGCTGCTGTAACATGAGTCCTAAATAAGTAATCTAGCACATAAACTAAGGTATTGAGAGCTAAGCATTGAATTTCTATCCTATATATAGAGTGGATTACTAGTTAGAAATTTTCAGGCAAACTAATTTGTAGAATGTATGCACCAATCTTTCAAAGAGAAATTAATGAGAATATAGGGGCCTCTACTTTGGAATTCATATCCCATTTGAACGGACTTATTTTTTAAAAGGTTTCCGCTCGGGTCTAGTTAAATAAACTTAGTGAAGGAAACCAAAAGTTCACCTATTAACACCATCACCAGATTTAACCTCTCCCAACACAGACAAACATGAAAAAAAAACAAATACCTTCATCCCTAAAAATTATTGAACAAAACTACATTCTCACAAATTATTGATTATGCATATATTATTAAAGTTTTAAATTTAAGTTTGGGATACAATTGAACACAAGCACCAAATAATTTTTTTACAAATACCTACATCCCTAAAAATAGAGGCACTTATTGGCATTTAAATCAACAAAAGTGCTTGAAGGTGTTACAAAACCATGGCGTCAAATAAGAAGGAAAAGGGGGGGAAATACAACAAATGAATGGCGAACAATAACAATAGAATTTGATAACAGTACATTAATAACTCTCTTCGTAGAATCGATTGCTAAATATATGACCTAATTTGAAATTATTTAACTGGTAAAATAACAGCCAAAATATATTGTTACCTTCTTGAAGAGCAGCTCTCAAGAGACAGAACAAGAAGAAGGCACTTAATAGTCAATAAAAAGCCCTAACGAATAGTTCACAGAGAGCTCTACACAAGAGCTTACAAGTCTTAAAGAGAGGGTGCTGTTTAGGGTTAAATACACTATTATCCCCTGTGGTAAGGGTTCAGTCACTTATGCCTCTTGTGGTCAGCGACTGTCCGTCAGCCCAAAAGTGACTGCCCCACTTCAATTTAAGTGAACGTGTATCAAACGCTCTTTATAGGCAAGTGATGGAGAGATGAAGATTGGTGCCACATGTGCAAGTACATTTTAGCGTAAATATGATCCTGCAAATCACTGAAAACTAGTCCTATTAAGTGCCTGATCTGTAATAACTTATATGTTGGTTAAACTAGTTACTTATAAGTTATTTTTTTACTAGTGAAGTGTTTTGAGGTGACTTATTTTTTGATTTATAAGTCATTTTTGATAAGTAATAAATTTTGACTTACTAAAAAATGACTTATAAGTCATTTTAAAATAATTTTACCAAATATAAAAATTGTTTTGTCCTTATTTTAATAGTTTTTACATCTTATTTTAGCATATAAGTCATTTTAGTCAAATACTTTCACATTTTATTTTAACTTCATTTCTGACTTATAAGTCAAAAGAATGTCAAACACTGTTCGGGAATGACTTATAAGCTGGTTTGACCAACTTATAAGTTATTAGTTACTATTCACCTGTTCGTATGACTTATTTTTCTACTTATAAGTGGAGTTTCAAGTCAAAAAAATAAGTATTTGTAACTTATTTTAAAATGACTTATAAGTTATTTTAAAATAAGTTAGTTTAACCAAATGTAATGTCTATTTTTCCCCTCTTCTATTTTGTAACTCTTTTTATTAATGTCTTTTTTAGTAATTTTATATTTATTTTAACTTTTATAAGTCATTATGAGCCGAACACTTTCCTAACTTATTTTAACTTAATTTTTTTGACTTATAAGTCAAATTGATGCCGAACGCTTTAACTTAAAAGTCACAACTTATAAATCATTTTAAATTTGAATTTATAAGTCATTTTAAAATAAGTAATCCCCGAACATGAATTAGGCAAAAAAAATTTCTTCCGTTTTTTAATATTTAGATTTATAAAAAATTAATAAGCAATACCACATATATGCAGAAAAAAATTAATATTTAGATTTAAAGATATTAAATATACATATAATGCAACTCTTTTACAAATATATTTCACAAAAAAATAAAAAATTGCAACTTATATCTAACACTAAGTACATAGAAAAAATACATTTGCACTATATTCGGTCTAAACCTAATTTCATCCAACATAACAATAAATATTCAAATTGAAATTGTTAATTTTGACTAACAGACTTATAGTTAATAGTTTCATTTTTATTTTTTCCTTTTGTCTTTAGCCAAATATATGGTTATCATTTAATATGTAGAAAAATATTTTCAAAAAATTAAAGTCATAAAAATGAAAAGTTATAAATGACATTTTAACGAGTTAAAAGTTAATTAACACTAGTGTAGAAATCAGTTTGCCAAATTGTTTAATAGAATGCTAACAGCAACTTTACAATCAATTGTGGACCATACACAATTACCAAATCATAATGATAATGATACGAAATCATGCAGAATCTGAAGATCTTAATTGCACAAAATCATAAATAAAAAGCATCAAAACTAGCTACTTATCCACGACAAACTTCTTGGCTCATAATATATGACTATACTATCTGTTTCCCGTGCCTCCGATAATACATGAACGGTGGAATTTATTCCAAACTTTAAATGGTTCAAATAATTTATTAGGGTGAGCGAAAAATTCAAAATCAATCGTATTTTGTTAGATATATATACATATATAGTACACCATGCACTATGTGTTAGTACATATTTACATTGCATATGATAAAAGAGGGGGAACATATCTTAGGGAAATTTAAGGGAATTCCTTTGAAAAACAATACAGTTTACCAGTCACAAGTTTAATAGGTCTGGCAAAGATGGTACGACAGTACAGAGAGGTTCTAGCAAAATAGTGACAATCAAATAGGTTATTAACTAAGTAGTTCAATACATATGTTTAACTGTATATGAAACACGGTCCATGAATTTAAGCAGGGTGGAGATTCAATTAAAATTTTTAAAGATTTTTAAATATTTTAAAAGTTTAGTTGTATTCAATCAAGATATTTAAAGAGTTTATAAAAGTTTAGTGGTATTCAATTACAACTTTTTTAATGTCTTTAAAAGTTAGGTGATATTGAATTAAGATTTTTACAAAATCTATAAAAGTATTTTGGTATTCAAAAAGTCATAGACTTTTCAGATTTCTATTAAATGGTAGATGTTAACGCCAGGATCTTTCTCCACGTCCCAATCACGAAAAGACGTCCCGATCGATCCGCACGATAAACACGACAAACACCACAAGCTTCGACGGTACGGATCACGGGGATAGCTTCAGTGAGTGAAGTAAGTATGTATGTCTGCTCACAAGGTTAACTCAAGAGGATGATAAAATCTAGTGTAATGAGAGAGATTAGATTTCTTAGTTGTGTGTATATATGAATTTATCGTAAACGTACCTCCTTCAGAAAGACTTACTCTCAAGATATAATATATTCACCGATTTATCTTGTACCCACTACCATCGACATATCCCCTCGATCCGATGGGTTCTCATTGACCGCATGGAGCTTATCAATCGTTTTTGACCATTGTTTACACCGTCCGTACGGGCATTTATAATCTCATCCACATTAATGCATGGCAGATATCTCGGTCAACTGTCATACTATATCATCATTACAAGTCAAAGTGATAGATATTAAATGAAAAGTGATCTTCTTCCTTATGACTTCAGTGTATTTTTACTTCCTGTCAATACTTCAATATGAATTCATCTGGACAAATGTACAAAATCCCTTCAAGGATTCAACTCAAATTGTTAATTAACAATTAAGCATGTCATATAACAGATAAGATGAGGTTAAAGGATGAGGCATTCCGAACCCAACACTTAGAAAAAATTTAGGTAATAAAATAAAGATATATTTATTCAGTTACCGAAGTGTGAGACAGATTTGCTTCATTAAGAGTTTGTTTATCCCGAAAGGCCTAACAGAACCAAAAGATGACAATTATCTACCACGAAAGGCCTGACGAAGTTAAAAGATGACATTCACCTACCACAAAGGGCCTGACGAAATCTAAGTGTCGACAATTGCCTACCACGCAGGGCCTGACAACGTCTTGAAGATGACACTTGCCTACCACGAAGGGCCTGACAATGCCCAAAGTGACGACAATTGCCTATCCCGAAGGGCCTGATAATGCCAAAAGTGGTCACCTGCCGAAGAGGCTACCATCGAATGGTCAGCGAGTCCTCCCGATCCTCCTAACACCAATGAACTGAGCAGCAACAGAGATAAAATTTGTTTTGAGAGAAAAGAGGAACTTTAATTGTTGATGATGTAAATATTTACAGACTTTCGATGTACTGATATTGAATCTACTGAAAGTACTTCCTAAGCCTGCCAGCGTGCCAAGTATTTTTAATTACTGACCCATCTAATGCCTTCAACCGATAAGTCCCCGGCTTCGGAACTTCAGTGATTTCGTATGGTCCTTCCCAATTTGGCATCAGCTTTCCCAGATTCTGTGTAAGACCCCGAATTTTATGAAATAAAATTATTCAATTTTTCTTATAATTATTATTGATAAATGTTAAAATTGATAAAAGTTTAAAGTTATGGGTGAAATATGCAAATTTTACAAAACACACAAGTGGTATAAAATATTCATTGTTGTCGGAGAATATTCGTTTGGTCGTGGAATATTCTTTTTTGTCGGGAATATCGCATTGACGGTAGTGATCATTCATGGGCCCCATAATGTAATAACTGTCGGATGAAGAAAACGACAAAATTAAGTTTTATAAATAACTACAGTAATCGTATCAAGATTAATACTTTGTTGGAATACGGTAAAATAAAATAAAATGTCTGGCGTTGTGACAAGTGACACACGCGGTATTACGGTATTTTTGAATTATTGATTCTACGTAAGAATGCTTTACTCAATAATTGTTCAAGTAATTATTATTCAATATTTTATTTTATTGATTCAATAATTGTTGCGTTGATATTATATATTATCATTGTTTGATAATTGTCATCGCAGATAATATTTTTATTATCGGATCAATAATTCAAATTATTTGAATAATATTATCGAGATAACATTATTGGCAATGTCTAGAAAGTTACATCAAGGAGAGGTTTGGTCACCTAATTGCATGCTGGTGATGAAGGAAAATCCTTATTGGAAAGCCCTACTCTATCTTCGGGGCTGCTGGTTGTCGAAGATTGTGAGTCTGTAATATTATTTGTGAATAATTAATTATTGATTATTATGATAAAGAAAATATTTATTGTGGATATAGATGGAGAAAATTTTAATGTGACAACTATTGAAAATTAATATTTTATCTTTTACGATAAAATAATTTATTTAAATATATTATTTTAATAATATATTAACGGAAATATTTTTACAATGAATGTAGGATATATGAATATATGAGGAGGAAGAGTATTTTGTGGCATTAAATATTTAACATATGTTTTTGGGTGTCGGTGGACACAATTTCGATGTAGAAAATTGATTATAATCGTAAAATCGCTCGTTTGTTGATTTTGGTCAATTTACATTTGGAATTTGGAAAAATTTTCTTTACGCAAAGTTGTAGAGAATGGAATTTCCCATGGAAATTCATGAGTTTCAATTTTTTGATAAGCGGGCTATTTTCTATGAATTATTGAAGTTTGAAAATAAAATATTTTTATTAAATTATATGGTGGGACCCACTTTGGTTGGTGTTAATAACATGTGAAATGCTATATTTTTTCGTAATTGGCATGCTTGGATGGCTGGTCTTGGATGGTTGGTGTGTAGAAAAAAAAATAATATTTTATTATTTTAGTCTCCTGCATGTTCTAGTATTTTCCTATAAATAGAAGCTTAAGTTAGAATTGAAAATCACAATTTAAACCCAAGTTTTCTCTATTTCTCTCTCTATATTATCAAGTGTATTCTTGTATCTTGAGTGTTGCTATACGGTGCAAGTTAGATTCAAACGTTATTCCAATGAAAATGCTTTCTTTTTGAGGTAAGAGGATTTTAAGGGTTGTGATGTTTTTCATGTTTCAGTAACTTTTCGGACCTTTAAAAATTCTGGAAAAATTTGAAATAATAATTTGATGAGTTTTGTTTATTGTGTCCAAAAATGGTAATTTTTGGATGTATAGATTAAGAGTTATGAATTTTATGGGAAAAGACTATTTTAAAAAAAACCCTTATAACTCCTTGTGGTTAACTCCAAAATTGATGAAATTTTTATTGGGAGTACATCTATATTATATAAGTATACTCTGTAAATTTCAGAATTTTTGGATAAAAGTACAATTTATGATAAATGTTTAAATATTCGGTGGTTTTGGCCATGTGAAAAATAGTAAATGACTTTTAAAAATTCTGATAAAAATATATGTTCAATATAGGACTATATTCTACTAAATCCCAGAAAAGAAATATTTTTGGAACTGATTTGTTATTTTTCATGAAAAAGGACTAGTTATGAGTAAATGAATTAAATATGTTATGTGAGGTAAGAAAATTAGAAAATAGGATTTTATAGCTTGAGAATCCTACATGAGGTATATGCAGATTTTTGATGAGGATTTTGGTTATTGGTGATGAAATCTTATGAGTTTGGCATTTTAGAATGATTAAATGCATTATTTAGTAAAGTGTAAACAATTAAAATAAATTGTTTATAAGCTTAAAAAAATATTATTCTTTCAATATCATTATCTACCGAAATATTGGTATGGATTTTATTGTGGAATTTCTACCTTTTTGAGTCGGGTTTACTACTCATGAGATACTATTCACGAAGTTACTTATTTATGAGTTCTTATTCATGATAATATTAGTTTTTTTTTAACCAAATTATAGTTAATTTATGAATATTACTACGGAGATTAAAACTATATATTGATTATATTGATTTTATTATCATATATAACATTTTATAACCACGATGTTGAAATTCTCTTTCACTTTGGAGTGTAAAGATGGATAGATTATTGGTATGATCACGACTAGGGTTTCTTTTGCCGATGGTACAAAGTTGAATTGTGGTAGTATGATCATGACCATTGAATTTATAATTGAATATCTTTAGCTTAAGTGCAAAGGTGAATAATAATCAACATGGTTATAATTATTGTTTATATAAATTCGAAATGATTATATATTTTTTGAGATATTAATATATTTGGGCTGTAATGCAAAGATGACTTGTTGTTGAATATCTTTGGCATGTAGTGCAAAGATGAAGCTGTTGATAAATATCTTTGGCTTTGTAGTGCGAAAGATGAAGCTGTTGATGAATATCTTTGGCCAGTAGTCTGCAAAGATGAATTTATTAGTTTGATTACTTAACAGGCTGTGATTTGGTATAACCATGATCTTTGATGTTTTGGTGATGAAAATTATCTTTGCCTGGATGAGAAAAGGAATTTAGAACAACAATTACAATTATGAGTTATTCATATGATTGTGGATGTGAATTGTTGATTGATGTTATAGGAATAAAAAACATTGTTGGTGGACTTTTAACATGAAGAAGATAATAGACTTTATAGTCTATTTGACTCTTCTAATGGATCGCTCATTCACGCAACTATGGTTGAAAAGTTTTATCATCTACCATATGTTTTAAATCTACGATTTATTCATTGATGAAGACTATTGATAATTTATTTATCTTTAGTCATGATATTCTTCTTGAAATTAGTTGTCTTTCACCCTTTTGCTTTCTGATTCCTTTCGGTAATAAAAGTGTAAATTTGGGTCGAAGCGGGGGAGTAACAGGGGAATAAGCGGTGGTCATCGTTTAGTAGTTATATTTGGTGAATCTAATAGGGTGAAAGCGAACCCAACGTTGGAAGGGTGTTTTGTCACTATCATACAAGATGTCTAATGACATACAACCTCGTATCATCATAAGACGAGGATGTCTTTCATCCACTTTGCGAGTATATATCTGAAAGCACTACCTATATAATCTTGGTGTTTGTTTGAAGTATAATTCTCGATTAGAGATAGTGGAGATAATGATATGTCGATAGAAGACTTACCATTGGGAAGAATATGATAGTAATCTTCTCATTTTCTTTGGGGTCTATTAGGTCAACCGAGGATAATTTTGTGGCCATATGATATCTATCATAACCTAGACGCATGGTCTCTCATGTATACGAAGGTTTCTTGAAAGACTTCCCAAAGATTTTAGTTTAAAGCAGTTTTTGACTATACCTTTATGTAAGGTGTCCTTTGTGAGAGTCTTTGTCCACGGTTGGGACATGTGTCACATTTGGTATATATTTGTATCAAACTCACAGCGATATGTGTTGTTTATTTGTCACGACAATTGTTGTAATAAAGTTGTAGTTATTTTACGCATACCATGTATTTGGCGACTCGAGAATGGGTTGGATGGAATGGACCTATTTTGGGGTCGTTACATTCTGAGGTATAGATGCTTCGACTTCTCTGAGGACAAAATCTCCTACTTCAAATCTGCGAAGTTTTACCCCCTTATTATAATGCTTAGCCACTCTTCGCTGATAGGCTGCCAATTTGATTAAGGCTATTTCTCTGCCAAAATCAGCAAAGGCTTGACCTTTGATGGCGGTTCGGGGATGGTATTCAATAAAGAATTGGGACAACTCCATCGTCCACGCAATTTAGTCTCCCGATACCTCTGGTTTGCCCATAATCTTCTTTTAAAGGTCGATCTGTGTATACTATTACCAATCTACCCTGGAAGTATTGCCTAAGCTTTCGACTAGCAATTATTAAAGCAAAAGCAAACTTTTCAATGTTTGGGTACCTTGTTTCAGCATCCCGAAGGACATGGCTTACATAATAAGCCGGTCTCGCTTACCCCAACTTCACGCACCAAAACCGCCAGCTCCTACCGCCAACGAAAGCCAAATTGCTAAGTACAAATATAGAGGCTCGGCGAGAGCGGGCTTCACCAAATGGCGTAGAAGATAAGTAGGACTTGATGCTTTGAAAGGCGTCTTCACGCTCTGAAGTCCATTGAACGTCTTTGCATTCTTCGGCCCTTTCAACGTATCAAAAAATGGTAAACATCTTTCTGCTGACTTGGACATGAACCTCCGCAAAGCTGCAATCATTCCAATCAGACGTTGAACATCTTTAAATGACTAAGGAGTCTTCATGTTCGGGATCGCTTGAATCTTCTCGGATTGGCTTCAATTCTCATTTGGTGACAAGATAACCCGAAATTTGCCACCCCAAACCAGAAGGTGCACTTACGAGTGGGATTGATCTCAAGTTGTGATGACGAATGGTGCGAAAGCATTCCTCTAAGTCATCCAAATGTTTATGCACCAACATGCTTTTGACAATCATGTCATCCATATACACCTCAATATTCACGCCAACCGATATCCGAAAAACATGGTTCATCATTCTACGGTATGTGGCTCCGGCATTGATGAGTAGAAAGTCATTTTCTTATAGGCATATCTTAGAGAACAATGCGTAATGAACGCCGTCTTGGTATATCCTCTTTACATGGAGATCCGATGATACCCGGAGAATGCATCCATAAAACTTAATAAAGCATACCGAAGTGGCATCAATGAGTTGATCGATGTGGGGCGTGGGTAGAAATCCTTCGGACAGGCCTTGTTCAGATCAGTATAGTCGATGCAAACTCTCCATTTACCATTTCGCTTACGGACCAAAGACCACATTTGCCATCCATCATGGGTAGTCGATCTCAAAGATGAAGTCACCGCCAACGGTTTTGTAATCTCTCATCTATGATCCGTGGACGCCGGTGCAAAGATCCTCTCTTCGCATACCGGTTTCTTTGTGAGTCTCACTTTAATAGATGCTCGGGAATATCCTCGCTTCACTCCGGCATATCCCGAGGTTCCCACGCAAAGATGTCAACATAAGAACTCAGGGAGCTCCACGAGGTTCGTCAGAAGAGGTTCCGGCGAGTTCAGAACCTATTTTCACCGCTTTGTCCACCTTGCCCGGGATGAGCTCTATCTCCTCCGTTTCTTCAGCTGGCATGACCAACGGTTCGGAACTACTTTCGGTGAAGGTTCGATCTCTATCGCCATGGTAGTGCGGCCTCGCTCGATACCCCCACTCCTCAAGTAATCACAACATTTCAGGATAGGTCTATCGGTCTTCTGGGAGTTACCCGCCACCCATATGATAGAATCCAAATAGCTTTTTGCCGCTTTTTCCAACGAGCTTGCCGGAAGTACCCCGATGATGACATCTATCACATACCTCTTGTGAGTTGTCCGGAGTGGCAATGCTTCATTGAACTGGTTGAGTCTTGCCGGACGAGTCCTCGCCCCTTTGTTGATTAGTTCTGGCGAAATACATCTTGAACTAAAGCCCCACCTTGTACCTTTCTCTCAATGAAGTCTTTTAAATTGGCACAATCATTCGTTTCATGACCGAAGCTTGATGGTAATCACAATATTTGCGAGGATTCCTTTTCCGGTTAATATTATCTCGAGGTGGCTCAAGATAGGTTGATTTTGATCCGATCCAAGATAATGACCTATCTGCGTTGAGTGCCGTGAGTGTCGCCCTATTACTCTACGGGTTGGGGCGATAACGTCCTCCACACCGCCTCCAATTGTTGTATCTCTTCGACCCGCCATTATGACGGTCTTTATTCCCTTTATTCTTCTTCTGGTCTCCATCGGTCTTGTCCCGATCTGTCTCTTTATGCCGATCTGAAGAAGGACGTTTGAGGTCGCTTTCATGGCTTCCTCCACCATTTATATAGCCTTGGCTTTATCAAAGGCTTCGGCGAGACTCTTGAGTGGTTAAACATAAGTTTTTTCACCAACTTTTCCGATTTGACCAAATCCAACCCATTTCAAACAGTCCCCACAACTTGTAGATCGTTCAAATCGCTTACTGGCCGATCGCTTCCGGAACCGCTTCACATACCGCCTAAAGACTCATTTAGGGCTGGCTGAACTTGAGCCAATGAACGGTTGGTTTTCCTTCTTCTACGTTGCTCCAAAGCGAGCATGGAATTTCTGCACATATCTTCCCAAGATGAGATTGAATCCAGGGTAAGGTCCCCATCCACCGCTGGGCATCCTTCGGCGGCGTTGTGACAAAAGTATGGCATTTAGAAAAGATCGCTAAAGTCATAATAATCCATGAGTCGATTGAACGCTCGACTATGGTCATAAGGATCCCCGATCCATCATAACTCTCGATATGGGGCAACTTCTTGGTGGGATCGACTTTCTTTAAGAATCTCCGCGGAAAAAGGGATGCCTTCTTTCCCGGAGTGTCTTTCGTTTACTCGTGACTTGATGGCTGGCTTGAAGCTCCTTCAATTCTTTAACCAGATACTCCACGCCTTCTGGTTGAGATGATGCCTCCTTCTCCGGTGACCCCTTCTTTTTATGAGCAGACCGGATTCTTTCAACAGAACCTTCAACTTTAGAGGGGCTTCTCCGATGACAAGTGTCTACAGGGCGGGGTGCCCTCAATAGACTCTCGGGAGTATGTCCTCTCGATATGCTTTGCCTCTGAACTCGGGCGTTATGGTGAGAATGTGAAACAACAATTGCTTTCTTTGTATGCTCTGGAGTGCGATCCCTGGATCGACCTTCTTCTTTCCCTAGTTCGGCCCAGAGATTCTCGCCCTAAATGAGCAGGTTCCTTCCCACTCTGATGCCCTTGCTCTTCGGATTGGACATAACTGAGCTCTTCATCTCTCAACTCTGTCATCCGAACCATCTGCTGAGCTATATCTTAACGCTGCTTCACCAGTACTTCCATGGCTCTATCCGCTTCATCTGCCATCTTAGCCAATCGGGAGGCCTTTGCGTCCTGGTCATCTCGGTATCGAGTTATAGGAGAGGTGCCTTCTACTCGTTTCCAACCATGGCCAGACCCCTTCTCCGTCGAGAATACTAGCTTACGCTTGGCTTTGCCTATCGCCTTCGGCCGAGAATCTTTAGGTGATCGTTTGGACGTTGTGCTAGCATGAACACTTATTGTTGGTCCCAAACGATCTTTGGCAGACACTCGCGGTGCTGATTCACTGACAGCCATCGGCTGTCCTTCGGGTGTAGGTGTTCTACTCTTCCCCATAAAAACTGAATAGAATAAAACACAATCTGTGATTGAAAAATACTCAGGACACTAGAACACAGCCCTCCTTCTAGCGCCAATGTTAACGCCAGGATCTTTCTCCACGTCCCAATCACGAAAGACGTCCTGATCCTGCACAGTAAACACGACAAACACCACAAGCTTCGACGGCACGACCACATTGGGGATAGCTCGAGAGCGTGAGTAAGTATGTCTGTTCACAAGGTTAACTCAAGAGGATGATAAAATCTAGTGTAATGAGAGAGATTAGATTTCTTATTTGTGTGTATATGTATATATCAAAAACGTACCTCCTTGTAAAGACTTACTCTCCAAGATATAATATCTTCACTGGATTCTTGTACACCCACTACCATCGACATATCCCCCCGATCGATGGGTTCTGCACGATGCGCGTGGAGCTTATCTACCGCTTTTGACCATTGTTTTTACCACCGGCCATTTATAATCCCATCCACATTAATGCGTGGAGATATATCTCGGTCAAAGTGATAGATATTAAATGATCGATGGGCTAATCCAACGAAGCAGGCCGGTCCCATAGGATTAAATAAAGTTAACACAAATGTTATGCCCAAACGAGCCCCATGGCTTAATTATAAAAGCCCAATGGATTAAATTAATAAGTGAGCCCAATTTACTCGGCCCAAATAGGAGAAATATCATGACCCAACATGTTTGACAGACTTTAGAAGAAGAATTATAACTATCAACCCATATCCAAAATCTGACCTCATCTCTAAAGATTTCTAAAAACTTCATATCTCATCTTAATAAGCTAAATAAATTTAAAATACAATTCACATAAATCCAATATTTCTAATTACTTCACATGAATCCAATATTTCTAATTACTTTATAATCTAGAATAATTAATACTTACATTGTACCACAAAAAATAAAACATTTATTTTGTTTTTGTAGTCAATGTACAAAATTCAAAATTTTTAAATTTTGAATTTATTTGTTATTTAATAATAAACACACGTTATAATTTTATAATTTCGTAAATTAACTTGATCAAAGTTAAATGAAGAAAAAAAAGCGAGAGAGGAAAAGTAATTTATACAGGAGTACGTACTTTATAGTGATATATAATTGTATAAAATATATAAGTTCTTCAAGCTTTTTATCATCATTTTATTATATGTTACATTACTAAACTAAAAATTTATTAAAAAGAAAATAACTTGCTATTTTAAAATATACATGAAACAAGTATATATTATTTTTATTTGTAAATTTTGATACTAAGACGAGGTAATATTCAAATATTTGAATGGAAATCGATATATATTGCAAATATTTATATTAATTTTTTAATTGCTAGTTACATAAATAAGTATTGATGACAACTTTTGTAGACCGGAATGAAAAACAATAATTCCAAATAAGCGTACGCATATGCATAAAGTATATATAGTTCAATGAAAAGTGAGCTTAATTTTTATATTGCGTCTGCAGTTTCTAAAGTTTTATTCGTATCCGAGTATCCAAATGTATTATGAAATGAGTAGAATAATATGAACGCTTTCAACATATATAAAATCTCATGCCACAATAATATAATGAGATTTACTCTAGTTCATGAAAAAAGATGGAGATGTTGTATACATGAGCTAATTAACAATTAATATAAGTTGCAAGATATATTAGAAGTATACAAAAGTCTATCACAGTATTGATAAAAAGTTTATAAAAGTCTATTACTTATTTCATAGAGTCTATAAAAGTTATTTTTAAAAAGTCTTTAAAGTCTTTGAAAGTCATTAAAATCCCACAAATTCTACAAAAGTATGTCACTTAAAAAAGTATTTAAAAATCTTAATGAATACACCCCCCTAAGAAATAGTGAGTCTTACCGCGATAGGAGAAAATCCAAATTCAAAAGATCGAATAAAAACTTACCATTTAAACTATTACATTTATCACTAATAACAAAGATATTATATTCTCATTAGTTTGAGTATTACAGATAGATATGATAAGATACATCAATCTCTTGGGATATTTCAAATTAATCCCATAATATAGATGTGTTAATAAGTATGGTGGAGTCTCAACCTAATATGTTAATCTTTTAGGTAAAGAGGTAGTCCAACATACTTATTGGACTAGTTTACACATGTATGTGATGAATTGATGTGAATGGATCGTGCAATTCTAGATTAATTTTGCTCATAAATTTTTAGTCTCAAATGATATAATTATATCAGGGACGGAGCCAAGATTTATTCTTGGGGGCCAAAAAATATATATTCGTCCATCATTACAAAATATATTTTTACTAAAATAAAAATAATATAAGAATAAATTTTGCTTTGACAAAGACAACAAAATCAGAAATTATCTACTTTGAGTGGGATTACGGCATTTTTTTAGCTTGTACTTACACTAATAAGATTCTGGTGTCCGTGACTTGTTTGAGTTGTTATGTAAATACTATAACTTTTGCACCCCGAAGGATGTCTATCAGTACCCAAAAAAATATCAAGCAAAGAACATCTGAAGTGCACAAGTCAAATAGTATCAAATGTGTTTCCTCTAAATAGTTTACTGAAATGCGCTCCACTAATTTTAAGAAAGAAAACAACTGACTCGTGAGAGAGGTCCACTATGGATAAATTTGGAACGAATTTTATATTTTCTTCTCTACTTTAATTTTCTTAATTTGTGTGAAAGTGTACTTATGACAGCACAAATCTTTGCCATATAGAAACTCTTAATGAAAATATAAAGATTGCGACCATTAACTGAGAACAGTAGTTTTTATGATCTGATGCTGTTATTTTAACACGCAGGAATTTTTTTAAACCCCAATTTGATAAACGCAAATACACAATGACAAATTATAACACATAAACAAACATAGATCAAATTGATAACTCCTCATATCAATAATTTTAAACCACAATTTGTTTTTGCACATACATAATATATAGAGTAAAGTTCAGATCATCATCTAGGGCTTGGGTGCTTTCCTACTTAACCACCTAGTAAAGCTACATTTAAACTCCCTATTTTTTGAGTTGAAGTGAAAACATCACTTTTTCCATCCAACTTAACCGTGCGTGTATGTCAAACGGCAAAAGCGCGTGAAAAGGAATTATAATAAAAAAAGACTAGTAAATGTCCGAAATATCCCCTTCTTCTTCCTCAAACCACAATCCTCTCTCATTTCTCACTCCTCAAACCATGCGTCCTCTCTCTATTTCTCACTCCTCAAACCACAATCCCCAATTCTCTCCTCTATAATTTTTCTCGGATCATCATCTGTAGCTGAATCTGCAGCAATTTCCAGTGGATCAATTCAGTTTTTGTGCAGATCTAAGAAGACCCAAAAAGTCTCTGTACAAACCCCATGGATCTCTCTAGAGAAGGCAACATAAAAGCCTCCACCCATGTCTTCTGAAAGTATTCCACCATTTTCTGAGTGAGACAACCAAAAGTCTATGTACAAAGTCATTCTCTTCATTTCGGCAACCAAAGAAGAAAAGAACAGGAGCAGTTGAACCAGATTTCCCTATTTGATTGATGAGCTATATATTTATCGAATTTGAGGGTTTGGGTTTTGATTCGATGCGATTTATGTAATTATGTGAAAATAAGGAATGATTTTAAGTGGGTTTGTTAGAAAGAAAAGAAGATTAATGTTGTAAATAAGATGTTCTATTTTGTGTGGGTTTAAGTTTTGATTTGTTACGATTTACTGCTCCGTCTATTCGGTGAGCTCGTCTCCGACGGTGTCGCCAACGTGGAGCATCATCAATTCATCACCCAAGCTTTTGGCTTTTGATGTTTGGGCTTTCAAATTGTTATTGAATGAATAATATATTAACTGTTATATAAATAAACAGATTCGTAAAATAGAAGTTTAGAGATTTTTTCAATATTTTTTTGGTGTGTTCCTTCATTAGAGAGAAGCTTGCCTTTTATAGAAGGAAATGGGACACAAATTCATCAACATTAATTACATCAGACTAGGCTATTGGTGTTATATATTATGGTAGCTTATTGTTCTGTTTCTTTGCAGCGGAAATAATTTGATGTACCATCTCAAAAGTATTGTTGAATATATTATCGACCAGTGGGAAAAATTGTCGAACGGATCCCACACGTTCCAACTCAAATGGTAACTTTAATTCATCACTTGCTAGGGAAAATGGTAGTGGGGGAGTAGAGGAGGATTTGGATTGCAATGTGATTGTTAGTGTTAGTGATCCTGCTTGTATAATAAAGAATATTCTTGATACTGGAAAGGAGTTTATGGTGAAAGAGGTTAGAGGGGATGGATCGTGGAACAAGCTTAAGGAAGTGGGTACAGGAAGGCAGTTGACTATGGAGGAATTCGAGATGTGTGTTGGTTATTCGCCTATTGTTCAAGAATTGATGAGAAGGCAGAATGTGGAGGATGGTATTAATAAGGATAATGTGGATTCAAATGCAAATGGAAGTGGACTTAAAAAGGGAGCTGGTTGAGAAGCATAAGGAATGTTGCTAGTTCGGTGACAGGTCATAAGGAGGGTAATTAAGACTTTAGTCAATTCAAATAACAGAGTTAAGACGAAAAGTATTTATTTACTTCAACTCAAAAAGTCGGGAGTTTAGATGTAGCTTTACTGACTACATGTGGTTAAGTGGGAAAGCGTCCAAACCCCAGGTGGTGATCTGAACTTAACCCTAATATATATATACTGATATACACAAATTAATTAGAGAAAGAAGAGAGAGATTAGTACCTATAAAAAGTAGATGAAGACTTGAAATAGAGATTGAATAAAGTAAAGAATCTCTACTTTACTATTTTCATCTTCAAGCTGGAAACCAGGGAGGCAGTCGGCAGGGACGAAATGGCGGATGGGAATGGCGAATGTTAGGGTAGAACCGCAGAAGCAAAACAAGACTTTATTTGTTAGTGTACAGTGGAGATAAATGGCTGAAATGAAATGGATTGCCACAAGTCTCACAAAGCACAAATTTAATCACATAATTCAAGTAGGTGGGCTTTGGTACTTCAAAAATTTTAAAATCTTGGGAGGGTATGGCCCCTCCACTCTAAGCCCAGCTCCGTCTCTGATTATTATATAATATTTAGTTGGACACAATATTAAATAATCTATTTTCAAGTTATTTTATTATTCTTAATTAATAGTATTTTTAAAAATATGGGACTTATGATTAATAATCTATTTCCAAATTTAATTCTTGTAAACAAAATAGACTGAACCAATATTCTCATTTTTATCCCTCAAAGAGAAAGTGCAGAAGAAAAAGAAGAGAAAATAAATTACTACATCTACTCGTGCGATTCAACTGTTATTATTTACAATAATGGTGACGATTAAGGTCCTTAAAGGTCGTCAGATCTTCGATAGTCGCGGAAATCCTACCGTCGAAGTAAGTTATATTTTTATTTATTATTAAGATCAAATAATTTGTGTATTGGATGAAATTGGAGAATGTGCCAAATCCATTAAAAAAAATGGAGGGAGTAGTATTTGTTTTGACTATCTTGCTTGAAGTTTTGTTTGCAACTAGACTTGGATTTCACTTCACAAAAAAATAAATTCTGGTAAAGAGTATATGGGTAAAAGTTATACAGCAGGAGAGCAGCTGAAGACAAGGATTTCAAATCATTAAAAGAGTTAATAATAATATACTTTCTCCATTTTAAATTATAAAATTATTGTTAATTTTTTAAAATTAATTTGAGATATTTTTAAATATAAAATTAAAATAATTCATTAAAAATTATGAAACCATAAATTTTTATATTTAATGAACAGTACTTTATAGATAGTATACATGTATTTATCATTCAATTAATTGAATAAAATTATAATTAATTATAGGATTTCATATAAATTTTGAATTTAAAAATGTATTAAGTTACTTCAGAAGGTCAATATATCCAAAAATTAAAACAGTAATATATATATATATATATATATATATATAGTCTTATTTCAGCAATCAGAAAGGTTAAAAGCTGTTAAACAATATTAACGCAAGTACATTAATTTGTTCTAATTAATGGTATTACATAACATTAAAGCCAAATACATTTTCATTTTGATAACTAAATAAAAAAAGGGAGAGAGAAAGAGAGTTAAATGAATAAATAAATATACTTAAATTATTTTTATATTTTTTTGCGCTAAATAATATACGTAAAATTTAATAGTCTTATACATATAAACCCTTATTAAAATCCATATTGGCGATGAAGTAATTATGAAAGAATTTCCAGGCCAATATTATTTTGCACAGTCAAAATTTTGATACCATGCATCTATATTACTCCAACTTACAAACACTTGAAAGTTTAAACCATTAAAGAGAACCCATTTTGATATTGGAAAAACAAACAAACAGAGAAAGCTGGTGCCAAATATATGGTACTTAAATAGCCATGCAACTATAACGAAACTTTACTTGATTTTGTAATAAGTTCCAACATCTCAACATTTTTCATGTAATGATTAAAAGTCTTGCACAATTTGGAGCTTTATTTGATTGCATGCATGAAATTAAGCAAAAATTACAAGGCATTAATTAATTAACTGAAACTAATCAGAAGTTATTAAATTTTGTGGATATATATATATATATATATATATATATATATATATATATATATATTAAGAAAGAGTAAAGGGTTGAAGCAGTAACGAGATGAGATGATCCTTTGTCCAGCAGTTTTGTGTTCCATGTCCATCTCCATACTGGTAAAAGAAATATGCGGTCCTTGCAGCATCTAAATTGGAACTCAAAAATGGTTCTGAGAAGAAAGAATTATAACTTTTATGCATAACGTCTCTATTTAAAATCTTCCACTTCTCATGGATTAAACTAATTATATATTCTCTAGCCACTTCTTCAGTTGTACCGGTATCCTTCATGTAGCACTGGATTGCCTTTGGAGCGTCTCCTCGTTCCGACTCATCCTGCGCATGATACATAAACATAACTCAACTTATATAATTAATTTTGCCCAACAGCTTACACAATTTTCTTTACTTAATTCTTTTTTTTTTGGTGTGATAAAACATTACCGATGATGTTCCCAAATCGTTGATTAGTCGAGCAATCATACAGGAGGACTTGGAGATACTTGGAAACTGGTCTACGTAATTTAATGCTTCTACGGTTATTTTATCTGTAGTGAGGAAGTAACTACAACACAAAAGTATTAGCCCTCCTATTGAAACCACTGCATTCTCAAAATATTCGTCCAATGTTGGCTTGTATCCTTCATGAAACATCTTTGCTTCCCGAAAATATGATTTACACTGATATGCCCACTATAGAAAAGAAAAAAAACGTAATCCAAGTAATTTTAAAATTAAGAATATTCAAATTAAAATATACATTAACGAATTATAATAAATATATATATATATAGTTGAAATTAAGAAATGTTAAAATTAATGACATGTTACCTGTTTACTTAAATAAGGAATGATGTTAAAGCCGCGCTCTTTCAATGTCCAGTAGCCAATCTCATTTGATATATTAAACATTGTAAGAAGAACCATTCTTATATTGTAAGGGAGCTTATCAATTTCAGTGATATCCCATCTGAGCATGCATGCATTTACAAAATTTAAGATTAAAAAGAAAAGCTAATTAATTAATTAATTATTATTTCGAATCCAAACATATATATATATATACTCCTAAAATTCATCTAAAATGCAAGAATACAAACCTGTCAACAAAATCTGTGAAGAGTTCTAGTTCTTCTATCGAGCCATAAACATCATAAATATCATCGATGATAGTTATTAAAGATATTACTTTTGTTGTCATTTCCCGAAAAGCTTCGTATTGTGGTTCCCAAACAATTCCGTTGCACCAAGAGTAGTGTTCTACCAACCTGTCTCTAGCAAAACTTGTCTTATAATGTAAACCCAGGTCCATCCACCACCTGAAATTATATAACATCATGTCATTTATATATTCATCATCGATCGCGCGCAATTGTAATTTATTATATTGGATACGATGAAACATCCAAATTTACGATAATTGTAATTAATTTACCTTGCTAGTTTGCTAACCTCTTTCTGATAAATTGTTTGCACCATATTGTAGTCCAACTTAGCCAGCCGAAGCAAATTGGGATCCATGTTTTGTTCTTGCTCATAAGTATCAATGAACCATTTAGCCTCCACTCTTGGCAATGTCCAATGCAATGGCTTATCTAAAGCATGCTTCACTTTTCTTTTCATGTTGGAAGATATTTCTCCTTTTACGCTCTTCAAATGTGTAGTTGTGAAGGTCTTGGCCTCGTCAAGAATGTCTTCACCTTGAAAACCCAAGAAAGAAGCTTCGTATAAACTGAGCACCCCTTTAACTTCCTTACAGAGGCATGGCTTGAAATTTCCTGTCTCATCCTTAAATCTTTTGAACATATCTGTCACTCCAATATATATATATATTGGTTTTCGATTAAATAATAATATTAGCTCCGCCCTTAATTGGTTATATGATTGCTTATACATAATTGGTACGTAAAAGAGACAAACCTTGGGGTACGTCGTAACCATGTTGTCGAAAGAGCCTAAATCGGAGGGCTGTAGCATAGAGATCACTATTTAACCATGCATCATCATTGGCATTGGCATTGTTATCACTATAAATAGTATCAAACGCTTTTTTTATCTCCTTCTCGAAATGATACTTTAGCCCTAGCCTTTGAACTGAATCTATAAACTCCAGCTTCGCCAATGGGACACCCGTATCCCCATTAATCAGATTCTTAACGTACTCCTTCAGCTCATCCACCTGGTTTCCATATTTCTCTTCCTGCATAATAGAACAGTACGTTATATATATATAAGTAACCATTCATGAAAAAACCCTAGCTAGCTAGCTAGCTAGCTAGGGGGAAAAACATTAGCATAGGTTAGTTTAAGTACAGTGTAATCACTGGTGAGTGACTTGACAAAATTATAGTCCCAAGAACTTGGTGGATAGTTTGCGGATCGTCGGTTAATTTCTTGATCATGGCCAATTGTTGTTGTTGTGGGAGTAAGACTGGATTTAGTAGTAATATTTGTGGAAGGGGCTTTTAAGGATGAAAGAAGAGAGGGATGGAGGGATGGAGAAGTAAGGAAAGGTGAAAACAGACCTTGACGAGCCATTTCCTAATTTCTTGTTTTTATGGATTCTGTAGAATGTATACAAATTGTACTCATATATATACATACATACACATAGATTTACTGGCAAACAGACAGCTTAAGGGTGGTTTCATGAGTATATTATCAATTTAAATTTTTGATTAGTGCTAGCATATTTCATAATCATTCGAGCTATTCCGAGAACTGCAACTTGTGTTTTGCAAAAAAAGATGACCAGAGCCGCCTTTTCTGAAATAAGTGAGCATTAGTCTATTAGTCCATCTTTCTACATTAAGGAGGGTGTATTCAATTAAAACTTTTAAAATTTTTAAAAGTTTGAATGTATTCAATTAAGACATTTAAAGAGTTTATAAAAGTTTACTGGTATTTAATTATAACTTTTGTAATGTTTTTAAAAGTTAAGTGATATTGAATTGAGACTTTTATAAAGTCTATAAAAGTATTTTGGTATTCAAAAAGTCAGATTTTTATCAAATGGTAGAGTTTGAAAGACTTTAGAAGAAGAGATACACATCCAAAGTCCGACTTCATCTCTAAAGACTTTCAAAGACTTTTAAATATTTGAGAAAGGGAGAAGATGAATAGAGGAGAGAGAGAGAGAGGAAATCAAACAAAAACAAGAAAAGATTTTACTAACAGTAATATATATATATATATATATATATATATATATATATATATATATATATCAGTCTCAGTTTCTCTCCCTACCTCAGTACTCTCAAAATAAAAATTCAAAAAAGAAAAAGAATTATTATAGCAGGTGAGAAGAGAGAAAAAGGAGAAGCGTAAAAAGAGAGTAGTTTTAAGGGTTACAAATAGAACCAATGGTATAAATGGAGATGACAAATATTTTAATATAATTTTATATTTATTCTCTCCCATAAAAAAATCTTATTTATTATATTTGTAAGTATTAAGGAGATATTTTGTTTTATGTTTATTTTTAAAAGTAATAAATTTGTTGATTTTGTTATTTGTTGAAAATTATAAATTGTTAGTTTAGTAATATTGACTTGATAGAAAAATGACAATGAATAATTTTAAAATCGAAATTGTTATTTTATATTACTGTTAGTAAAAATGACTTTTTTTTTGAAGTATAAAAATTATGAAATAAGACATTTCCTTATAATAGACTCTGTATGATCTAATAATTCAACTTCAACAATGCCTTTTATTTTAAATTAGGTTGTGATATGGTCAAAATATTATAATATTATTTAATATTGTACTCATATTATCTAAAATATAAAATTTTATTGACTTTTTAACATTAATATATAATGCAACATATATTAGAAATATACAAAAGTTTATCAAAATTTTGATAAAAAGTCTATAAAATTTGTCACTTATTTCATAGTCTTTAAAAATTATTAAAATTTACAAACTCTATAAAAATCTATCATTTAAAAAAATATTTAAAAGTCTTTATTGAATACACCCTTTTAATTATTCTTTTAATAATTATACTTTAAATACTCAAATTTTATTATTAAAAAATTATGTCCAAGTGTGTGCCGTATAAATTTTATTATTAATAAGTAAAAATAAAATTCTAGAAAAATATAATACATTATTTGGGATGGAGGGATCGTTTTCTATATTAATAATACTTCCCGTGTTGCCAAGAAGAAAACTAGTCGACAAACTTCGAAAAAATCTAGTAATTAAATCTAGTCACAAGACAAGAAGGGTAAGGATGAAAGTTTAGGATAAGTCTAGAATGGACTAAAGTCAGAATAAGGAGATAAATATTTTTAGAATAAATAGTGTATCTTGAATGTGTTCGAATATTTCTTATTTATAGCATGAGAGATATTTGTTTAGGAGTTGAGAATTAGAATTCTAATTATCTTCAGAGACCTTTTAGGTTGTAAATCCTTAATTTGTTAATTTTTTTTGAAAATTCTATCCTTTATTAAATTTAATATACTTCTTAAATATTCAGTGAACAAAATTATTAAACTATATTTTATTAACAAAGTTGTAAAAATAGCATGTGACAACTTGTCGTTAGTAAGTTATTTTTACCAATATCATAAACTACTAAATAAGATGCCAATATATTACTTAGAGCATGTGTATGTAGTTTCTTTTTGTGCTAAGCTTTATAATTACTTGAACACATTTCAGTCAATCATGCACAACAAGTCGGCCTTATATATTTGACTAACCTAAGCCTTGGAATTTGATCAGATCAGTTTGTTGATTACTTAGGCATGTCAAGCCTTGACCGCCGCTAACAGTGACGAATGTAAGACCCCAACTTTTATGAATTAAGATTTAATTTTCTCGAAATATCATTTTGAATATTATGGTGTGAATTTGATATAATGTTATAATTGTGAGTAATATTTATAAATTTTACAAAGTAAGCAAGTTGTTATAAAATATTCGATTAGTCGGGGAATATTCGTTTTATCAAGGAATATTCGTACGACGGCACAATCATTAGTGAACCCTACAACGAAATTACTGTCGAAGTTAGAAAACGACAAAAATAATTTTTTTTATAAAAATAACGGCAAAAATTTTACCGTTAACTGTTGAAATACTAGGTAATAAAAGTACAGTAATATGCACAGTTGCGTAGTAGCACACGGTATTATACAATATTTTTGATTATTGATGCTTACGTGAGAAGTCACTTAGTTTATTCAATTATTGTCACAGTAATTACTGCATAGTATCTCACATTATTGATTTAATTATTGTCACAATATTTTATATTATTAAATCAATAATTGAGACTACAAAGTTATTCATATTATTATTTGTATTATTGACGATGTCTAGAATTTCTGTCGAGGAAAAAGATTTGGTCACCTAATTGCGCGCCAATAAGGAGAAGCCCTTATCGGAAAGCCACCTCTTTCTTGAAAATGATCTGGTTGTTAATATTGTAAATTATAATATTTATGATAAATATTATTAAAAATGTGTTTTGAGAAGCCAAGTGAATTAAGATAAATAGAGAGGATTTTTATGAAGTATTTGTTGTAAATTTGACTTATTATATTGACCCCCACATACCCATTTTTCAAAACTGTCGATAGAAAGTTATTTCAGTTTTATTTTATATATGTATATATATATATAAGTATTATATATATATATATTATAATAAGTTTTATTTTTTATGCAAAATAGAATATATTATATTTTATTGTTGGCATAGTACTGCATAATATTGCATAGTACTGCATAGTGTTGCATAGTAAAATTAATTTTTTTTAGTCGATCGAAATGTCGCCCGTGAATAAATTACTGTGCAATCCGTGATAGTATCCTGTCATTCTCCTATAAATAGGATGCTTAGTTTAGAATTAAAAATCACACTAGAATCAAAGAATTCTTCTTCTATAATATTGAGCGTATTTCTTTTAAGTTTAAAGAAGCTTTGAGTGTAGAAAATAATATATGTTTTCTTCAAAAATATTCACGCTCTACCAGTCGGAATTGCTCTTGTAAGACCCCAATTAATTAATAAATGAAATTTAATTTTCTCTATTTATTATTTTGAAATAGTAAGGGTTGATTTGATTAATGTGGAAAGTTATGGGTAAAATAAGCAAATATTTCAAAATAAGCAAGTGGTTATAAAATATTTATTGTTGTCGGGGAATATTCGTTTGGTCGTGGAATATTAACGTGCTGTCGGGGAATATTAAATGACGGCCAGTAGCGACCATGTGTGGGCCCCATAACTGAAAGCGATTGGATGAAGAAAGCGACAAATATAAGTTGTTTAAAATAACTAGGCGTAGTTATTACAGTTAATCTTTGTTAAAATACTAAATTGGTTAAAACACGTTAGATTACGGTATTGCACCAATTATTGATTCTTACGTGGGAAGGCTTTACTCAATAATGGTTACGATGAATTATCGCTCAAGATATTTTATTTTATTGATTTAATAATTTTTGCGTTGATATTTTATATTCTTTGTTGTTTGATAATTGTCATTACACAGCATTTTTCATTATCGAAGCAATAATTCATATTATCTGAATAATATTATTAGATAACATTATTGGCAATGTCTAGAAAGTTCTGTCTAAAGAGAGGTTTGGTCACCTAATTGCGCGCCAGTAAGGAGAAATTTTTATTGAAAAGCCCCATCTTTCCTGGGAACTGCCTGGTTATCAATATTGTGATTCTGTAATATTATTTAATTAATTATTGATTCATACGATGAGGAAAATATTGATTTTATGTGGATATAGATGGAGAAAATTTTTAATGTGACAATTGTTGAAAATTGAAATTTTATCTTTTTCTGATAAAATAATTCATTTAAATATATTATTATATTTTAATAATATAATAATGATGATATTTTTACGATGAATGTGGGATATATGAGTATATGTGGAGGAGGAGTATTTTTGTTACCAAAAATATTTAAAGCATATTTTATGTGTTTCGGTGGACCCCATTTCTTGATGAAATTTGATTATAGCTTTGTAAAATTGTCCGTTTATGGATTTGGTCAATTTGCATTTGGAATTTGGAAAAACTTTCTTACGAAAAGTTGTAGAGAATTGAATTTCCTATAAAGCACGCGAGATTGAATTTTTTACGATAAAAGGGCTATTTATTATGAATTATTGAAGTTCGAAGTTAAAATAATTGATTTTGGAAGTTTAAAATATTTTAATTACAAAAACAATTTTTTTTTTTTCATTTTGAAACTCATTTAACATGTGATTAGGAGGTGAATTCAGATTGTTAGTGTGCGTATGAAGTTATGGAAAAATTTTAATATTAATTTATTAAATTTTCTACTTTTGGTGTTTAAGCATTTTCTATAAATAGGGTCTTGGGTTAAAATTGAAATTCACACCGAAATTGAAGTTTTCTCTCTATATTATCGAGCGTATTCTTGTGAGTATTTTGAGTATACTTTGAGTATTGCTATATCTGTGCAAGTTCAAGTTATAGCTTTATATCCGATATTTAGGTTAAAGATTGTCTTTCCGAGGAAGTAAGGATGTGTTTTTTTTTCGTAATGATATTATTTCTTCAATATCATTATCTTTGAAATATTGATCTGAAGTTTTTATCAAATTTAGAACTTTTGGTGTCTGGAGTTATTATTCACGTATCTGACTTTATTCACGATATCGAATACCTTATTCACGAATACTTGATTATTCATCTGAAAAATGAAAATTTTTCCTTTTCGCTCTAAAATATCTATTGTGGATACTAGTTTTGATTGTATCCATGTTTTGATCATTCTTGAATTTTACACCACTATGATTATTTTTGAGGTATTTTTGGACATGGATAAAACAAAGTACGAATCCTTAACCCTTAATCCTTGTCATTTTGTTTTCTTTGGATTCGTTTCTTTAAAAATATTTTTCATCATCCTCGGTCTTAAATGATGATATTATTGAATATCTTTTGCTTTTGTAGTGCAAAGATAAATGATTTCGATGAATATCTTTGGCGTAGTGTAGTGCAAAGATGAGCAGTGTTTAGATGATAATGATTAATGATGAATATCTTTTGGCTGTAGTGCAAAGATGAATATTTGATTCGGATATATATTGATTGATGTTACGAGGGGATAAAAGATAGGCGATGAACTTTTAAATTCATACATAGAAGATAGTAGTTTGCATTATCTACTTAACTCTTCTAATGAATTATTATTTCACCTGCGAATATTGATTTAAAACTTGTTGTCTATTGTATTCTATTAGATTTTTCTGTTGAAGACTAACGATAATTTGTTGTATATTATCTTAGTCATAATATTCTTTCTTTGGGCTAGTTAATTGAGCTCACCCTTTTCCTTTTTGTTCCATTTTTCTTCTCGTGAGGCGAGAATATAGCGATTACTTAGTGGGGTATGGAATGAAGGTTCTAGAGAGAGTTGTTTAGTAGTCCTCACCATTTTTGTAAAATAATGTATCAATAAATGTGATAAGGATTTATTTGGGTATAGATATTGTCTAGAAGATAATATTTGTATTCAAACTCAGCGATTTACTATTGTAATAATAAAATTATAGTTGTTTACGTACCATGTATATTGTAACTCAGAATGAGTGATGTACACCTATTTTTGGGACATCACGGTTGGTATCGAGCTTAGGATATGATCTCCCAAGCGGAGATCGGGGAATAGAACTAGGAGGGAGAAACGAGTAAATCCTTGCTTAGTGTGTCCTACCTAAGATTATTTGTTAGTTGGTCAAGATATAGGGATATTATGTGATATATTGATTTCCTTAATTAACCCTTATTTTATGGCATGTGATTTGAGAATGTCGATTGAGAATATTAATAATGGAAATGAGACCGTGGAGACGCCCAGACTCACCAACGAGGAGAAGCGTAGCAACAGTGGCATTGTTCCTCCCTGAACAACACCACCGAGCAGATGATGAGCGAGGGGATGTTTAGAAGCTTTTGTAGTTCATGCAAAATCGCATTTGACGAGGGAGACTCGTGTTCAAAATACAAAGGAAATGATAGCAATTCACGGGTTGTCACAACCAAGCGATTCAAAGAGTTGGGACCACGAATTTAAGGAAAGCCAGATCCGATCATGGCGAAAACATGGGTCAAACAAATTACCAAGATATTCGATGTCTTGGGATGCGGAAAAACAGAAGGTTCCATTCGCCACCTTTATGTAAAAGTGGCGGCGGATCACTGGGGGGAGTCTGTGAAGCGCACTCCATCTAATAAAGCACTCAAAGATGTCTTGGGAGACATTTGAAACTATTTAATGACAAATACTTTCACGAAAGTGTTCAATTATATGAAGGAAGTGGAGTTTATTAGATGGGAGAGAATAACATGGCGGTGTCCCAAAGACGAGGCAAAGTTTGCAGAGTTATCCGTGTTTGTACCTCATTTGGTGGTGAATGAGGAACGATGACGCGGATGTTTTTAGAGGTTTGAAACCCGGCGTACGCCGAAGATCTCATTTCTCATAAATTTTCTCTCTATTCGGATGTTTAAATGAGGCTCAATTATTAGAGTGAGATAACAAGTACGGTCAACTGAGGACCACAACCGAGGATCATCTAGGAGATGGCGATCAACAAAACAACGATAACCGGCGGAGAAAGAAAAAGACGGACAAAATGGTAACCCTCAAATTGGTAATCATGGCCATGAAAATAGAAAAAAGCGAGTCGGGAGGAGATTTTAAAAAGAGAAGATTTAACAACGACCTATGTGAAGACGACAAAGTCTTAAGAAGAATCGGTTCTAAGGGAGGAGAAACGACCACCGGTCGTATATGCTATAAATCTTTGGAAAGAGGGACTTATCGGTCAAAGCGCCCACAACAATTCAAGGTATGCTTATAATTATGGAAATGAATGACATATCGCTTCGAGATTTGCAGTAGCGAAACCTAGTTCAATGAGGACGGTGACTCAAAAGACTATCGAGAAAAGTCAAAGTCAACAGTTCTCGAAAAAGAAGCGTTTGTTGTGGATGGTCAAAATCGAGGAACCCAAACGAGGTGATCACGGGTAAGTTTATTTATAAATTCTTCTTGAAGTTTATACCTTACTTGATACCGGTCTTTACCCATTCATTTATCTCTCCGCTTGTGCTCAACGTTTAAAATTAACTCCGGAGAAATTAGACTTTGACCTATCTGTGGAAACTCGTTAGGAGAAACTTTCATCACATCCCAATCATTTATAAATCTTGTTTGATTCAAGTTGGCACCATCACCTTACACGTTGACCTTATCTCTTTAAAGATACTTGCTTTTGATGTGATTTTAGGGATTGATTGGTTAACTACTCATCATGCCAAAATTGATTGTTTTCTTAAGGTTGTTAGTTTTCATATTCCTAACCAACTGTTGTTCGAATTCAACAACTAAACCATTAAAATCAATCATCATCATATCTAATCATAAAGCTATTCGTTTATTGAAAACGGATGTCAAGCTTTCTTAGCCCATGTTATGGATTTGAATAAAGACACGTCAAATTTGAATAATATTCCTGTTGTTATTGACTTTCCTGAAGTATTTCCTGAAGAACTTCCCGATCTACCCCCAAAATGTGAAGTTGAATTCTTTATTGATCTTGAACACAGTACAAAGCCCATTTCTAAAACCCCATATCGAATGGCTCTATTGAATTTCAGAGTTAAAGGTCCAACTACGAGGAGTTGTTGGACATCGGTTTTTCATCGTCCCCAGTACATCTCCTTGGGTGCTCTGTTTTATTAGTAAAAGAAGAAGAGCGGTAGTATGCGACTTTGTATTGACTATCGGAATTGAACCATGTCACCATCAAGAATAGGTATCCTCTACCTCGTATTGATGACTTGTTTGACCGATTAAAAAGGAGCACAATTCTTTTCAAAAATCTATCTTCGCTACGGATATCATCAATTTCAAGATTAGGCGAGGATATTCCAAAGCGCCTTCAAAACCTCGATGACGGCATTATGAATTCTTAGTCATGTCTTTCGGATTGACTAATGCTCGCGCTTTCATGGATATGATGAACCAAGTATTCAAGGAATATTTGGATCGATTCGTTGATGTCTTTATTGATGACATCCTCATATATTCCAAAAGTCGTGAAGATCATGAGCACCATTTGAAAATTTGGTACTCCAAAGGCTTCGTGAAAACAAACTATATGCCAAATTGAAGAAATTCAAGTTCTGGCTTGAGGAAGTAGCATTTCTTGGGCACGTGATGTCAAAACATAGAGTATCCGTGGACCCGCCAAGATTAAAGCAATACAAAGTGGGAGCAAATCAAGTCGGTGGACCAAGACGTAGCTCGGGCTTAAGCTAGTTATTATCGGAGATTCGTGGAAGGATTTTCTCGAATCGCTACTTCATTAACTCAGCTGACTCGGAAAGATATAAAATTCGCATGGAGCGAGGAATGCGAGAAGAGTTTCCAAGAGCTCAAGAGGAGACTCGTTTAAGACTGTTTCTAACAATACCATCCGTAAATGCGGATGGATTTGTTATCTGCAACGATCTTCAAGCAAAGGGTTAGGATGTGTTCTCATGCAACGTGGGAAAGTCATAGCCTATGCCTCATGCGACAACTTAAAGAATATGAGAGAAATTATCCTACTCATGATCTAGAGTTGGCGGCAATCGTTGCCGCTTAAAGACACGGAGGCACTATCTATATGGGGAGAAAGTGGAGATATATTCGGACCATAAAAGCCTTAAATATTTCTTCACTCAAAAAGAACTCAACATGCTGGCAATGACGTTGGTTCGAGCTATTGAAAGATTACGACCACACTATTCAATACCATCACCGAAAAGCGAACATGGTATTGGACGCGTTGAGTAGAAGATCATACGCAGGAACGAGTGCGATGATGTCAAGTATATGCGACAGAGCCAACTTTAATAGAAAATGTTAAGGTTGCTTCGAGCCCGCAATCTTGAAATGATGCGTATGAAGAAGAAAGTACAAGAAGGTGCTATTCCTAAGCGAAAATTGATGAAGAAGGAATACTTGAGTCCACTCCGGACTTTGTGTTCTAACGACTCGATTTGAAGTACAAGATTATGATGGAGGAACATAATACACCATTTGCAATCCATCTTGGAAGTACTAAAATGTATCGTGATCTTGACATACATTTTGGTGGAAGAATACGAAGAGAATTGCAAAGTTTATCTCGATGTGTTTAACTTGTCAACATGTAAAAGCGGAGCATCTAGTACCTAAGGTTCCATTTGCAACCACTTGAGATTCGAAATGGAAGTGGAAACACATTACCATGGATTTCGATTACGGGTCTTCCTACGGCTTCTCAAGGCATCAATGCCATTTGGGTTATTGTTGATAGATTAACCAAGTCCTGCTCATTTCTTAGCGTCACGGAGACTTATTCCTTGAACGTCTTCTGCTAGTATATATGTAAATGAGATTGTGAGGTTGCATGGCATGCCAAGATCCATAGTTTTTGGATCGTGACCCAAGATTTACTTCAAGATTTTGGGTTAGCTTGCAAAAAGCTAAGGGCAGTTGACGATTGATTAGGCATACCATCCTCAAAGCAGACGGACAATCGGTGAGGACTATTCAAACTCTTGAAGATCTATTAAGACTCGTGTCCTAGACTTCAAGGGTAGTTGGGATAAGTATTTACCATTGGTGGAATTCTCCTACAACAACAGATTATCGTGCAAGTATAGGTGTGGCTCCATTTGAAGCATTATATGGGACGAAAGTGTCGCTCTCCAATATGTTGGGATGAGGTGGGTGAAGCAACATTGTTTGGGCCCGAGTTAAGACATATGATCACCTAAAAGATCCAAATGATTCGACAACGTATACAAACCGGCACAAGATCGACAAAGAGTTATGCGGATCTTCATCGAAAGGACGTGGAATTCAAAGATAGGGGATCATGTATTGTCATGAGTTGCTTCCATGGAAGGAGTTACAAGATTTGGAAAAGAGAAACCTTAATCCACGATTTATTGGTCCATTTCAAATTCTCGACCGAGTAGGAAATATAGCCTATAGACTCGCGTTACCTCAAAGTATGTCTCGTGTTCATAATGTGTTTCATATATCTGTACTTCGTAAATATGTAAAAGACCCGAACCACGTTATTGAGTTAGAACCGGACGAGATAGCCGAAGACTTAATGTATGAGGAGGTATGTGACACCCCCAAAATAGGTATACATCACCTATTCTGAGTTGTCAAATAAAAGGTACAGAAATAACTACAACTTTATTGTTACAACATATAAACTGTGAGTTTAAATACAGATATTGCCATCTAGACAATATCCACATACAAATAAATCCTCATCATAATTATTGATACATTATTTTACAAAAATGGTGAGGACTACTAAACAACTCTCTAAAACCATCATTCCATACCCCGACTCGCACTTTCGCTTACATTCTCGCCTCCGAGAAGAAAAATGGAACAAAAAGGAAAAAGGTGAGCTCAACTAGCCCAAAGAAGAATATTATGACTAAGATAATACAGTAACAAATTATCGTTAGTCTTCAACAGGAAAAATCTAATAGAATACAATATAACAAGTTTTAAATCAATACTCGCAGCGGAAAATATTAATTCATAGAAGAGTTACGTAGAGGATGAAATCTACTAATATCTATGAATTTAATAGTCCATCATCAATATTTTTATCCCTGTAACATCAATTAATATATATCTGGAATCATATATTCATCCTTGCACTACAGGCCAAGGATATTCATCAGTTGGTCATGTTCATCTAAACACTTGTTCATCTTTGCACTACGGGCCAAAGATATTAATCAGAAATCATTCATCTTTGCACTACAGGCCAAAGATATTCAATAATATCATCATTTAAGACTGAGGATGATGAAAATATTTTTAAAAAAACGAATCCAAAGTGAAACAAAATGACAAAGATTAAGGATTAAGGATTCAGTACTTTATTTTATCCATGTCCAAAAATACCTCAAAAATAATCATAGTGGTGTAAAATTCAAGAATGATCAAAACATGGATACAATCAAAGCTAGTACCCACAATAGATATTTTGGACGAAAAGGAAAATTTTCATTTTCGATGAATAAAGGTCGTGATTCGTGAATAAGATCAGATATCGTGAATAAAGGTCGATACGTGAATAAGAACTCCTATTAATTAAAAGTTATAAATTTGATTAAAAAGTTCAGATCAATACTTGGCATAATGATATTAGAATAAATAATATCATTAAAAAAATATCCTACTTGGAAAGACAAGATTCTAACCTGGAATAATCGGATATAAAGCTATAACTTGAACTTTCACCGATAAAGAATACTCAAAGTATACTCAAAATACTCACAAGAATACTCGATAATATAGAGAGAGAAAACTTGATTTCGGTGTGATTTTCAATTTAACCCAAGACCCTATTTATAGGAAAATGCTTAGAACACCAAAGCGTAAAATTTAATAAAATATTAATATTTATAAAAATATTATACGTATTCCTTGAAATCTGAATTTCAAAGAATTCACACATGCCAACCTTCTAGAAAAAATAAGAAAAATGTTTTTCTTATATAAAATAATTAAAACTTCCAAAATCAATTATTTGAACTTCAAAACTTCAATAATTCACAATAAATAGCCCTTTTATCGAAAAATTGAATCATGCGACTTTTTATAGAATTTCTACAACTTTACGAAGAAAGTTTTTTCAAATTCCAAATGAAATTGATCGAAATCCACAATGACGGAGATTTTTACAGTTATAATCAAATTTCAAATCAATAAATGGGTCCACGTAGACATGATTAACATGTTTTAAACATTTATTGCAACAAAAATACTCTTTCTCCTCGTCTACTCATATATCCCACATTCATTGTAAAAATATCACCATTATTATATTATTAAAATATAATAATATATTTAAATGAATTATTTTATCGTAAAAGATAAAATATTAATTTTCAACAATTATCACATTAAAAATTTTCTCCATCTATATCCACATAAAATCAATATTTTCCTCATCATATAAATCAATAATTAATCATTTACAAATAATATTACAGAATCACAATATTGACAACTGTGCAGCTCCTGGAAAGAGGGGCTTTCAATAAGAATTTCTCCTTCTTGGCGTGCAATTAGGTGACCAAACCTCTCCTTAGATGTAACTTTCTAGACATTGTCAATAATGTTATCTAATAATATTATTCAGATAATATGAATTATTGCTTCGATAATGAAAAATCGTGTAATGATAATTATTGAAACAACAACAATATAAAATATCAACGCAACAATTATTGAACCAATAAAATATCGAATAAAGAATTCATCGTAACCATTATTGAGTAAGTGCCTTCACGTAGTTAATCAATAATTGGTGCAATACTGGTGTCTTCTTGTGTTTTAACCACCGAGTATTTTAATAGTAACCAGAATAACTACGCCAAGTTATTTTTAAACAACTTATATTTGTCGTTTTCTTCATCCAATCGCTTTTCATTATGGGGGCTACACATGGTTTAACATTGTCGTGCATTTAATATTCCCCGACAAAGATTAATATTCCACGACCAAACGAATATTCCCGAAACAACAATGAATATTTTATAACCACTTGCTTATTTTGAAATATTTGCGTATTTTACCCATAACTATCCACATTAATCACATCAACCCTTACTATTTCAAAATAATAATTAGAGGAAATTAAATTTAATATATTAATTATTTAGGGTCTTACAACCTCCCCTCACTACAAGAAAAAACCTCTATCAATGACCAAAGTTTTCAATGACCATGACTATTTAGTCATTGTTAATGGTAATAATGACATGACCATCTCATACCTAGGTATTGTTTCTAGTCATTAGTTTATATCAATGATCGCACGCTATCGCTAGATTGAATTTCCTCCCAAAATTTGGTGCGAAGCGTTGTAGCGAATGTGTTTGGCGACGATCCTTATCTTCAATGACCGCTAAGCGGTCACCGATATCTACACATCATTAAAAATAGCGTACCGCAATGATGGCATGAGATGTGATGTCACGATCCTCTTAAACATAATCACAATCAGCATTCGCTCGACGAACAATGAAGAAAGAAAAAGAGGAGAAGCGGAAGAGGAGAAGAGGAGAAGGGGAGAAGAGAAGGGGGAGGGAAATTGCAAGCTACCGCGTCGCCCATCTAAAAAACTCATGTATTAACTACAAATTTTTCATCTACTTCAATAATGTTCTCTCAAATCAGAACTTTTGCAAAGTATTGTTAGTGTGATTTTTATGAATTTGTTACCTATGATAAATTTGAATAGTGTAGTGAATAGTATGATCTTTACAATATTTTCATCTTGTTCAATAATGTTTCTTTTTTGTTTTTATTTGCATTGGTTTTGATTTGGTGATGTGAGAATCAATAATACTCCAGGAATCATAAGGATTCTTGCTTATTTTGTGATAAATTTAATCCAGTAAGCTAGGAAGTTATGAAGTGTTTGGTTTAAGTTATATTTTGGTTTACTTGTATTGTCATATGCAGATTAATAGTTCAAGTACTTAATGTTAAATAAATTTTGCATGTACTTTTTAGTATTTTTGTTTTCTAAATAGGTTAGAAATGTATATTAGAGAAGGTCCATTCCACATATTGATCGTACGGACTTGGTGATTAGACTAAGCACCTATTTATTTTATACCATATTTGAAGTTTAAATTACCAAAAGTGGTACATATGTACTCTTTTATCTTACACTAGTTATTTATAAATATTAATAGATAAGTTTCTATGGATGAGTAGTATTACAAATATTCTATCAAAGATAATGTACTAAAAGTTTTTCCAAATACAATACAAGTAGGGAATTGATATTACCACATGAAAAAATGTAATAAAAGTTTTTCAAAATACAATAAACAATGCATAATCACAAGTCTCCATCTTCGTCGTTATCATTGCTTGAATCTTCATCATGCTCATCCTCAATATCATCATCCTACAAGTAGTACCTAATACCCAAGTAAAATACAATTATACCACCGACATTGCATTGATAACTAATTAATTTTTCTAAAAATGAAAATTAAAAAAACCATCCATCCATTATTGAGAGTTCAAGAGCACTTTGAAATAAATTATATAGGAACATGAAGTTTTTTTTAGTTTGAAAGGAAGAGATACTTATATTACATGATGGACAAAAGTTTACAAAAGCAACCAACTACAGAACACATACAACAACAACATTACAGAAAAACCACACATAACTAGTTCACTAAACAACAAGACATTCTAACAAGAACAAACGAAACCCACAGACAACTAAAGACACTAAACAACAAAGTAATGCTTTTACTTAATTTGTCTTTTCTAAATATATATGCAAGCATCCTGCAGATCAATTCTTAGCATTTGAAAGTTACTTGCTATATATATGTGGCCTTTTATCTCTAACCTATATAGGAGTCCTTCTAGGCATTTGTAATATTTTAGCTAAAGATATTGTCGATTCTTGACCTTGGGCTGCTAGCATTCTACGTCTTAGGTGTATATATATATATATATATATATATTGATAGTCCTTATAAGTTATACTAACTTATAACCTCAATTAATTAGTTAGTACTTATTATGTGTTGTTGTTTTTTTTGATCTATCATTCATACACAATCTTGTGGTTTTCTTTTCAAATCCAAGTATAGATTGAATGTACGTTGAATTATAACTCATACTAACATCCTAATTTTTTTTTATAGATGTCTTACGAACTTGCGAAAGACGAAAAGTTGGGTTGGATCGGGCCCTAATCATGTCTTGAAGGCCAAGCAAAGTCGGATGATCCCATTTTTATCTGATCCGTCCTCCTCCGTAGAAAGACGTAAGTTAAACATCGTATATATATAAGGGTTTAATATTAATTTGTTATAAATATAGTAATGATTTAAATGCAAGGGTTTTAATATAAATTATTGTATATTGTAGTGATTTTCAAGATAGTAAAATTGTGAAAGTGCATTTCACAATTATCTTCTGAATCGGCTCACGCCAGTGATTACATAAATGAAACACACCTCTCGCCCATAAGGATGCGATTTAAATTTGAATTTCAAGTATATTTTTTTATCACTCGATAGGTAATACATAGTTAATCAAATAATATTGTTTAGTAATATAAAGCTTTTTAATATTATTATTGTTGTTTTATTTTGCAGTAAAGCCAGATAGATGGGATGATTTACAAGCATCGATTATTCGGACATTATTCGCGTAAATGCGCCATCCGAACTAAAGATAATTTGAACAAGAACGACAAAAAGCCTCGCAATCTTTGAGATTGACCATCCAGACGGGGTGAGCAATATATGGATGAAGATAGCCACGGTGGTGCAGACAACCCATATGGGTGCAGATGTGTGACCGTGGAGATTGAGAATTTGGGTCAAGAGATAAGAGCTGCCGCCTCGAGCAGATCCTCGGTGTATTAGACTACGAAAGCAAAAAGCACGCGTGGGCAGTAAGATATATCACCATTTGCTGACACATTTCGCTGTGAAACGTATGTTATGTTTACAGTAATCTTTTGTAGCTAAAATATCATATGTTTACATAATAATATGAGAAAATGAATTGTAGGAGTCTCAATCTCAAAGTCAACTTATCAATTGGTTGGATGTGTATGTGGCCACCCGTGATGGTGCTCGAGGTCATTAGGATAAGCGGTAATAAGTTCACTTTATCCTAATATGTTGTTTATAAATTGTGACGACCTTTTTTAGTATTTTTTAATTTATTTTAAACTATTTAATTGTTCATCTTCCGACGGAGACACTTATAAGGGCTTAATGAAGCAGCGCTTATCCTGAAGGCACCGCGTCTGGTCGATTGATCAAGAATTATGGGAGAGGCGTCCATCGTGAAGAAAAATTATGTCAAAGGCCAGAGACAAAAGACGCGCCTGACCATCGATGTAGCACAGAAGCTCGCCACCTAGTCTACACATGATCATCAAGTTATCAAAAGCCTATCATACTCCTCGCCGATTGTGTGTGAGAAGCGATCTGTCAGATCGTGATCTTCTTAAATATCTTGGGCGGGCATCTGCAAGTCTTCCGAGTCTGATGAGTTGGCGGAGGCGATGGCGGCGGCCGGCAGGAGTAGAGAGCAGGGAAGGAGAGCAACACGACATGAGAGAGAAGCGGTATATATATATATATATATATATATATATATATCGTTTATTGTATAGCTACATTGTCGTATATATGTTTATAGTCTCTCGAGTCAATGTCTTACTTATATGTAATATATATGTTTTATTACTTTGTTAATTACAGATCCTAATTTGGATGATCCGAAGAAGCGCTTGAACTTGTTTTTTTAGATTTTAAAGCCTTGTACTCTTTTAGATTCATTATTTGGACAATTGTATTGGTTTATATGGATGTTTATGATATCAATTGTATTGTGTTGGATGAATGTTTTGTATTGTATTTGATGAATGTTTATTCATGGATGAATGTTTTGTATTGTATTGGATGGATGTTAATATGGATGCTTGTTTATATATATTGCTGTGTTGGGATTGAAAATAGGTACAAAGCAGGTTATTTTTGGGAAATCAATAAAACAACCAAAATTATTAATAAAAAAAATCATCATATTGCGACGCGCGCGCTATTGTTCATCATCGCCACGCACGTGCCACACGTCACACCGATTTAATGACTCAACATACGTCAGAATAGCAACGGTATCGGTCGCTGAGTGCGGTCGCTAATTATTCGGTCGCTATTGTTAGTCGTTGATGTCCTCCCAGCGACCAGATTATCTGCGACTAGTATCAGCGACCGAAAACGGTCGGCCGATACGATATATCTTGACCGTATCGCGATCGACGATACGCTGATCGCCGATAACCTTTTTTGTTGTAGTGCCTCCTTATGAAATTTCATCCTCGAAATTGACATACGTACCTGGTGTTTCGAAAAGGTGAGGATACCTCGCTTTTATTTCCGTTTCTAATTCCCAGGTCATTTCCTCTATAGCATGGTTCCTCCACAAAACTTTAACTTGTGGTATGACCTTCGTGCGTAGGACATGCTCCTTCCTCTCTAATTATTATTTTGAAATAGTAAGGGTTGATGTGATTAATGTGGATAGTTATGGGTAAAATACGCAAATATTTCAAAATAAGCAAGTGGTTATAAAATATTCATTGTTGTTTGGGAATATTCTTTCGTGTCGTGGAATATTCGTGCATTGTTGGGGAATATTTATACGTTTGGTATGCAACCATGTGTGGGCCCCAACTAAAAGCGATTGGATGAAGAAACGACAAATATAAGTTGTTTAAAAATAAGCATGGCGTAGTTATTTCAGATTAATATCGTTAAAATACTAAATTGGTTAAAACACAAGAAGACAGCAGTATTGCACCAATTATTGATTCTTACGTAGGAAGGCACTACTCAATAATGGTTTCTGATGTAATTCTTATTCAAAGATTTTATTTTATTGATTTAATAATTGATGCGTTGATATTTTATACTGCTGTTGTGTCAATAATTATCATTACACAACATTTTTCATTATCGAAGCATTAATTCATATTATCTGAATAATATTATTAGATAACATTATTGGGAATATCTAGAAAGTTCGCAGGGCGAGGTTTGGTCACCTAATTGCGCCAGAGAAGGAGAAATTCTTATTGGAAAGCCCCCTCTTTCCAGTGAACGCACTGGTTGTCAATATTGTGATTCTGTAATATTATTTAATTAATTATTGATTCATATGATGAGAAAAATATTGATTTTATGTGGATATAGATGGAGAAAATTTTAATGTGACAATTGTTGAAAATTGAAATTTTATCTTTTTCGATAAAATAATTCATTTAAATATATTATTATATTTTAATAATATAATAATGATGATATTTTTACGATGAATGTGGGATATATGAGTATATGTGGAGGAGGAGTATTTTTGTTACCAAAAATATTTAAAGCATGTTTTGTGTGTGTCGGTGGACCCCATTTCTTGACTGAAATTTGATTATAGCCTGTAAAATCGCCCATTTATGGATTTTGGTCCAATTTCATTTGGAATTTGGAAAACTTCTTTCCGCAAAGTTGTAGAGAATTGAATTTCCTATAAAAGCTCTCGAGATTCAATTTTCCGACAAAAGGGCTATTTATTATGAATTATTGAAGTTCAAGTTCAAATAATTGATTTTTGAAGTTTTAAAATATTTTAATTACAAAACGTTTTTTTTCATTTTTGAAACTCATTTAACATGTGATTAGGAGGCTGAATTCAGATTGTTAGTGTAAGCGTATGAAGTTGTGAAATTTTTTAATATTAATTTATTAAATTTTCTACTTTTCGTGTGTTACAAGCATTTTCCTATAAATAGGGTGCTTAGGTTAAAATTGAAAATCACACGAAATTGAAGTTTTCTCTCTATATTATCGAGCGTATTCTTGTGAGTATTTTGAGTATACTTTGAGTATTGCTATACGGTGCAAGTTCAAGTTATAGCTTTATATCCAAGATAGGTTAAAGATTGTCTTTTCCGAGGTAAAGGATGTTATTTTTTTTGTAATGATATTATTTCTTCAATATCATTATCTGTCAAATATTGATCCAAGTTTTTATCAAATTTAGAACTTTTGGTGTCTGGAGTTATTATTCACGTATATACCTACTATTCACGATATCGACCTTTATTCACGAATACGGCCTTTATTCATCGAAAAATGAAAATTTTTCCTTTTTTCGCCTAAAATATCTATTGTGGACACTAGCTTTGATTGCATCCATGTTTTGATCATTCTTGAATTTTACACCACTATGATTATTTTTGAGGTATTTTTGGGCATGGATAAAACAAAGTACGAATCCTTAATCCTTAATCCTTGTCATTTTGTTTCATCGGATTCGCTTTTTAAAATATTTTTCATCATCCTCTCGTCTTAAATGATGATATTATTGAATATCTTTTGCCTGTAGTGCAAAGATGAATGATTTCTAATGAATATCTTTGGCCCGTAGTGCAAAGATGAGCAGTGTTTAGATGAACATGACTAATCGATGAATATCATTGGCACGTAGTGCAAAGATTAATATTTGATTTTCGATATATATTGATTGATGTTACAGGATAAAGATGACGATGAACTTTTAAATTCATACATAGAAGATAGTAGTTTGCATTCTCTACTTAACTCTTCTAATGAATTATTATTTCAATGCGAATATTGATTTAAAACTTGTTAGTTTCTATTGTATTCTATTAGATTTTTTCCTTGTTGAAGACTAATGATAATTTTTTGTATATTATCTTAGTCATAATATTCTTTACTTGGGCTAGTTGAGCTCACCCTTTTCTTTTTTGTTCCATTTTTCTTCTCAGAGGCGAGAATATATAAAAGTATTAGAGTGGGGTATGGAATGTAGGTTCAGAGAGAGTTGTTTAGTAGTCCTCACTATTTTTGTAAAATAATGTATCAATAAATGTGATGAGGATTTATTTGGGTATAGATATTGTCTAGAAGATAATATTTGTATTCAAACTCACAGTTTTACTATTGTAATAATAAAGTTGTAGTTGTTTCTGTACCATGTATTGACAACTCAGAATGGGTGATGTATACCTATTTTGGGGGTGTCACAGCTCTCTTTTTGAGGTAAGGGGTATTATTTATTTCATATTCGCTTACGATATTATTTTTTGTATTTGTAAGAAATTTTATTTTGTTCAATATTCATAAGAAATATTATTTTCATTCAATATTCGTAAGGAATATCATCTTCGTTCAATATTCGTAGGAATATTATTTTCGTTCAACAGTTGTAAGAAATATTATTTTTGTTCAATATTCGTAAGAAATAATACTTTTTTTCATACTCTGTTGTAGGTAAGTAATATTATTTCGTTTCAGATTCCAAATTCTACACTTATTTTGTTAAAATATTGCTTTTATACTCTTTGAAATTAGTAGAATATCCTTGAAATTTACGTTTCATCTAGTATCGTTTCACAAGGATATTTTTCTGAACATTCTTGTTAAAATTTAAGTTTTTCATGCTGGAATACTATTCATGGGTACTATCAATCATACGTATGATACTATTTATACGTACGTCACTATTCACGAATTATTATTCATGGGGTACTATTCACGGGCTACTATTCACTCGGGTACTATTCACCCGGAGTACTATTTATGACAAAAATTAATTTATTTTTTGTCCAAATTATTTTTAATGTATGAATATTATTCTTGAATTTTACTCCATAAAACAGTTATCATATTGATAATTTGGACATTTTTAAACTTTGGATAAATTTAAAGTCTTTAATATTTATCCTTGATTTCATTTGATTGATGATTATATCATTGTCATCGTCATCATGCTTATATTGTGATAAAAGTCATCTTTGGCCCGTAGTGCATAGATAGATTATTGATTGGTATGATTATAACTTTGTATCGGTATAATCATAACCTGTAATGTTACAAATGATGTGATAAAAATCCTCATTAGCCCGTAGTGCATTGATAGATAATTGTTAGCATGATCATGATCATGATCATTGGGTATAATAAAGAATATCCTTGGCCCGTAGTGCAGGGATGATTCGTGGATGTGATAATAATGAATATCCTTGGCCCGTAGTGCATGGATAATTCAGTGATGTGGATTATTTATTAAGCTGAGTCTCAGTGATGAATTGTTTATTCTGCAGCAGTTAAACTTGTTGTCTATTGTATTCTATCAGTTTAATATTGTTGAAGGCTAACGATAATTTATTATGCATTATGTGACACCCCCAAAATAGGTCTACATCCCCATTCCGAGTTGTCAATACATGCGCATGTAAATAACTACAACTTTATTATTACAATAAGAAGCTGTGAGTTTAAATACGAGATATTGCCATCTAGACAATATCCACATACAAATAAATCCTCATCATAATTATTGATACATTATTTTACAACAATGGTGAGGACTACTAAACAACTCTCCTAGAACTTTCATTCCATACCCCGACTACGTACTTGCTATATTCTCGCCTCCCGAGAAGAAAAATGGAACAAAAAGGAAAAAAGGGTGAGCTCGACTAGCCCAAAGAAAGAATATTATGACTAAGATAATATACAACAAAATTATCGTTGGTCTTCAACAGGAAAAATATAATAGAATACAATAGACAACAAGTTTTAAATCAATATTCATAGCTGAAATAATAATTCATTAGAAGAGTTAAGTAGAGAATGCAAAACTACTATCTTCTATGTATGAATTTTAAAGTTCATCGATCTATTTTATCCCTCGTAACATCAATCAATATGTATCTCGGGATCAAATATTCATCCTCGCACTCTGTGCCAAGGACATTCACCGGATTGGTCATGTTCATCTAAACATCTGCTCATCTTTGCACCACGGCCAAAGATATTCATCGAAATCATTCATCTTCGCACTACGCCAAAGATATTCATCGAAATCATTCATCTGCACTACAGCCAAAGATATTCATCATAAATCATTCATCTTTTAAGACCGAGGATGATGAAAAATATTTATTTTTTAAAAAACGAATCCAAAGTGAAACAAAATGACAAGGATTAAGGATTAAGATTCGTATTTTGTTTTATCCAAGTCCAAAAATACCTCAAAAATAATCATAGTGGTGTAAAATTCAAGAATGATCAAAACATGGATACAATCAAAGCTAGTATCCACAATAGATATTTTGGACGAAAAGAGAAATTTTCATTTTTCGATGAATAAAGGCCAGATTCGTGAATAATAGTCAGATATACGTGAATATAGTCGTATATCGTGAATAAGAACTCGACACCAAAAGTTCCAAATTTGATAAAAAATTTTAGATCAATATTTCAAAGATAATGATATTGAAAAAAAATAATATCATTACGAAAAAAAAATAATATCCCCTTACCTCGAAAGATCAAGATTTAACCGGAATATCGGATATAGACTATATCTTGAACTTTCACCGTATAGCAATACTCAAAGTATACTCAAAATACTCACAAGAAGAATACGCCGATAATATAGAGAGAGAAACTTCAGATTTCGGTGTGATTTTCAATTCTAACCCAAGACCTATTTATAGGAAATCGCTGTAACACCAAAAACAGTAAAATTTAATAAAATATTAATATTTATAAAAATATTATAACGTATTCTTTTGAAATCTGAATCTCAGCAATTCACACATGCCAACCTTCTAGAAGAAAAAAAAAAAACGTTTTTCTAATTTAAAATAATTTAAACTTCCAAAATTAATTATTTTGAGCTTCTAACTTCAATAATTCACAATAAATAGCCCTTTTATCAGAAAATTCAAATCTCGCGAGTTTTTATAGGAAATCCAATTCTCTACAACTTTGCAGAAGAAAGTTTTTCTAAATTCCCAACAGAAATTGACCGAAATCCATAAACGGGTGATTTTAGAGGCTATAATCAAATTTCAGTCAATAAATGGGGTCCACCGACATGTTTAACATGTTTTAAACATTTATTGCAACAAAAATACTCTTCCTCCTCGTATACTCATATATCCCACATTCGTTGTAAAAATATCACCATTATTATATTATTAAAATATAATAATATATATTTAAATGAATTATTTTATCAGGAAAAAAATAAATTTTCAATTTTTAACAATTGTCACATTAAAAATTTTCTCCATCTATATCCACATAAAATCAATATTTTCCTCATCATATGAATCAATAATTAATTATTCACAAATAATATTACTGTAATCACAATATCGACAACTGCATAGTTCCTGTGAAAGCAGGGGCTTTCCAATAAGAATTTCTCTCCTTGGCTACGCAATTAGGTGACCAAACCTCTCCTTAGACAGAACTTTCTAGACATTGCCAATAATGTTATCTAATAATATTATTCAGATAATATGAATTATTGTTTTGACAATGAAAAAATTGTGTAATGACAATTATTAAAACAATGAAGAATATAAAATATCAACGCAAAGAATTATTGAATCAATAAAATAAAACACCGAATAAAGAATTATCAGAACCATTATTGAGTAAAGTGCCTTCTTACGTAAGAGTCAATAATTGGTGCAATATGCAGTAGTCTTCGCTCAACAACGCGTATGTTTTAACCAACGTAGTATTCCAATAAGGTAAAACTCAGAATAACTACGCTGCTAATTTTTTAAACAACTTATATTTGTCATTTTCTTCCTCCAATCGCTTTTTGTTATGGGGCCCACACATGGTCGCGCTTGGCCGTGCATTTAATATTCCCCATGACAAAGATTTAATATTCCATTACCAAACTAATATTCACAACAATGAATATTTTATAACCACTTGCTTATTTTGAAATATTTTGCGTATTTTACCCCAGAATTATCCACATTAATTACATCAACCCTTACTATTTCAAAATAATAATTAGAGAAAATTAAATTTCATTTATTAATTATTTGGGATCTTACATTTAATATACTGTCATTCGACTTAAAAATAAAATTATATCTTTTATTTTAAAACGAATGAAGTATTTAGTTAAATACTACTCCCTCGTGATTATATCTCTTATTTTAGTTAATTGCACATGGATTAAGAAAGTCATTTAATACTATCATTTAGATTCAAACCTCATAACCATTTAGATGATCTAATTTATTAAGACATCATAATCATTCAGATCTTAATTTCCAAGTTTATCAAACACAACCTAAGTCTCTGTCTCCAACTGTGGTAACATGTGGTTTCATATCTATACATATATATATATATATATATATATATATATATAAGGGTTCTCCACAGTAATTTCTTTTTTTTGGCTGTTGAATTTTTTTTAATAGGTCAAAAGGGATGCTTCCACAACAACCAATTGTTGTGGATGGAACCTCATATATATATATATATATATATATATATATATATATATATATATATATATATGTGTAGGAGATCAGTAAGGATCCCTTACTTTCTTAAAATGAGGACTTTTTTTTTTTTTTTTAAAAAACTAAAAAAAAAGTTTAATATTTTATGAACTGAATTTTTTTCATAATCTGATGTTTTGGGTGTGATTTGAGTGCACGATAACAAAAAATGTATGTATGCATATGCAGATGTACTCACCACTTTTTGGTATAGGTATTCAAAACACGCCCAAAACATTGTATTATGGAAAAATTTCATTCCATAAAATATTAAACTTTTTTTTTAGTTGTAAAAAAAAAAAAACAAAAACAAAAAAAAAGTCCCTCATTTTAAGAAAATAAGGGATCCCTTACTTGATTATTTCTATATATATATATATATATATATACTGGTAGTTCCAAATAGGTGGGTTATCTGCCTGCCTGCTTCTGGACTACAGGAGGGTCCTCTGTCCACCAAATTACAAGGCTAAATACCGTTTACCATACCAAAATACTAAAAGGTTTATGTTTAATTTTGCCTTGTTCATGTGATCCTCAAGACTCGCGTTTCAATCCTTTAGCTAGCTGTATTTAGATACTCCTTCCAAGTCAAAATCTTCCCCTCTAATTTATTACAATTATTTTAAATTTCAATTTTTAAAAAAACAATTAATTTGATAGATTTTATTCATTACAACTATGAACACTATAAATTATCTAAAAATTAACATTAAATATTCTATTCGTTTTCAATGTTAATTTTGACCTTTTGAAACCAATTTGTTCAATTTTCAAACTAAAAATGGTTATGAAATCAATGCAATTTTACGAATATTATAAATATAAAAAACGTACACTAAATTCCAAAATTTACTTTTTTCAAAAAATATAAATCAATTCTTAATTTAAATTTAAATATATTTTAAATTGATTTAGAAAAAATGATACTCTTTCCGTCCCCAAAGAATGACTTAATGTAAAAAAAAATTGTCCTTAAAAGGATTGCGATAAATACATAAAGACTAAAGTAAGGGTAAATATGTCATTTAATAAAATTCAATAATTTAAAAAAAAAATTACCTTATATAATCTTGTTGTGACACTAAAGATAAACTTGAATTTTTTTTTTTCTTACTCTATTTCCTTTCTTTTATTTTTTATTTTTTAAATTGTGTGAGATATACTTTTAATACTTTAGAATACTTTCTCCGTTTCATAATATATGATGTTTTAGAGTTGGACACAACTATTAAAAAAAAAATATATTATAATATCATTTGTCTATAATATCTTTTGTGTTGATCATTTATCTATAATACTCTATGTGTTAATAAGCATATACTCACTCAAGTCAGAACCTTCCCCCCCCCCCCCCCCCCCCCCCCCCCCGGCTTTGTCAGCAATTCTTCATCCTCTCCTTGTTATCCGTCATTGCTTCCAATTTTTCCCCATCGAACTTTTGTTTATGGGATCACAGCCAATTAACAAAGGTTCACAAGGTTGTTGTATGAACTTCTTCTTAATATAGTCATTATTTTAGTTTTTTTTACTCTAATAACAAAGTTATCATTAAATGTTTGCTTTAAGGAGTAATTACCTATTTAACTTCCTTTTAAATGTGTTTATTATAACGAGTTAAGTTTTTTTTGACACTATATTAGTAGGATCATGACACGTTATTAAAATAAAAATAATTTTATTTAATATAAATATTTTATTAATATTTTATTATAATCCTAACACCACTTATATATACACGGTTAATATATTAAATTTTAATTCTAACATTAAATGATTAATTGTAATGGGTTATGGGTAAATATATGACTGTATTTTTTAACTGTACATATTATGTTCCAAACACAGGCACACCGCAGATTGTACCCAAAGTTTTGTTTGAATATTAAACTCCAGTTTAATGAGGATAAAGTTGGTAAGATATTTTTTTAATACTTGACATTTATAATTTAAAATAAAAGATGTGTCTAATTGGAGAATGTACTAAAAAAATATAACTCAAATTTAAAAACAGATGAAGTACTAATTAATTACAACAAATTTTTTAAAAGAAATAACCCAAAAAAAATGTACACAAATTTACCTATTCAAAGAGAGAGATGTGTTCCTATGAGAATGACCACACAATGCCTTGGAGAATTTAATTATTCTCGGTGTTAGGGGTTGTTTGTTTTTTTGCTAAATAGCGATTTAGTCATTCAGTGTGTGTGTTTTTTAAAAAAAAATCGTTTGAATGACTGAACCAATCAGTCATTCAGACGATTTGGGCTGAATGATTTAGTCTTTTTTTTTGGCTGAATGAGCGGATGAATGATTTATTTTTTACAATATTAATTATTATATTAAGTAATATTAAATAAATTTACAATAATTTTTTGAATTTTTTTAGAGGGTTAAACTAATAAAAATCTTTTATTCAGATATTTCAGATATATCAATTATCAAATAATTTTTTTCTTTCAAATTTAAATTTAAATTCATTTAATTTTTATAAAACACGCACTTAATTAGCTAGCCTCTTTTATCGATGGAAGCTAGGCCTGAGATTAATCCAACTACATATGCGGAATTATATATTGCATGAAAACTCATGTAGTTGTTATCATACATTAATTAGGTGATAATATTATTGAGTTGTGCACAAGTATTAAGCTAATGATTATATAATATTAATTATCTATATTGGCCTTATATTAGAATAAGAGATTGTTACTTTCTCCATCCCAAAATATTTGACGTTTTAGAGTATTTTTTTCTTCTCAAAATATTTGACGTTTTACATTCCCAAAAATATTTTAACATTTATTTTTCCTCTCTGTCCTTCCTTCTCCACCACTATTAATGCCTATTTTCCCTTTTTCCCTGGAATAGAGTATCAAATTCATGAGTAAGTTTTATAATATCATTTAGTTATAACAGTTTTGCCCTCTATAAAATTCTTGCATCCATCACTGCTTGAGGGTTGTTATCTGATGGCTGATTGTTGTTATTGATGCTCTTGATTATTCATAAGCGTGCACAGACAGGATTAAAGGCGATGAAACTGGGCATAAGCACTGCACAGGCCAAACCTAGAGTATCTATCAGATCTAGCACGAAGAGGATCGGAGCACGAATATGGTGAATCGTTGAGTACCTGAAGAGGTCAGATCTATCAGATCTATTCGTTCGACGATGGCCAGATCTATCAGATCTATGCGGCGGCGGAGGCGGAGATCCTTTGCCTCACACGTCGTTACTCTTCTTTCCCAAGTCCTCTGCCTCACACGTCCTTACTCTTCTTCCCCAAGTCCTCTGCCTCAACTTTCCTTAGTTTTAATAAATTGTCTTCCACTTAATTAGCTACCCTCACTGCATAGCAGAATCAATGGAGCCTACATCTTTATTTTAATTTTAATATTAGACCTGACCACCAGAATTTTAATATTAGATCTCCGCCAGAATATTAGATCTTGGTCAGATCCGGTGATAGAGACGAACGGAGTGCAACAGATCTGGTTGCAGAGCACAGGATGGGATAAAGTATTAATTAAGGGGAAAATAGTAAAATTGTGTCTATTCTTAATATGTGTGAAAATATATAGAACGTCAGATATAATGGGATAGAGGGAGTATTTATTAGACATAAAATAGTGAGAAAATCAAAGTTATATTTAATACTTGGGGTAATATTGGAAACTAAGTAATTAATGTTTATTTGAAATTTTTAAATGACTTATATTAAAGAACAAAAATATTTCTCTAAAACGACTTATATAAAAAAACGGAGGTAGTATAAACTAACAAAAATTTGGACACCATACCATTAATCCTTGGAAAAGACATTACCCATTTTCGAGTTACAACTACCAAGTTCATGCAAGATATACTCTAAAAGAAGTTGAGATATGATAATGATGATAAGTTTATACTAGTATCCACTTACTCTTTCCGTACTTAAAAGATTGTCGTTTTAAAAGAAAAAATTTATTCTAAAAAGTTTGTCGTTTACAACTTTCAAGGAGAATAAATTATTTACTTTCCTATATTATCCATACCTTCTCTCATTGTCCCAAGAAATTATCTTTCTTGTATTAATAGTTTTCAACTTCCCATAAAAGGTAGTAATGAAATTTCAAACAAATTTTACTTGGTAAATGATACTTTCTTAATCCATATGCCAAAACCTTAAACGACAATCTTTTAGGAACAGAGATAGTACTATTCTTTTTTCTCTAGACATGCAAGGACTTGTTTGTACGGAAACATATCACTCAAAAATCCAACTTATAAATTTAAAGGGATAAATAACGTTTTGGTCACTTTACTAGGGTCCGATTTTCATTCTGGTAACCGAATTTTTTTTTATAACAATCGAATTACTGTACTCTCACATATTACAAAATGGTCATTAATTTTACTTTCAGTCAAAAATCGGGGATTGAAAATCGTGAGTGTTAATAAATTTCACGTGATGATTTTTGCTGATGTGTACAATTCATTTGTCAGGTGTATATCATGTGCTTGGCACATGCTTAATATTACACAGAGTTACGACTTTTATCAGATTTAGGAAATAAAATTAGGGCTCGATCGATTCTCTCAGCAAAATCGATTCTCCTCCTCCTCACTTTGTTCGATTGATTCTCCTCCTCCTCACTTATTGAGTCAAAATCGATTATGCTGCTCTTTGCTGTGTATATGATTGATTATTCATCATGAATTCTTCATCTGGAGTTTTTGTTTATGGACACATATGAGATATCTTCATCTCATCAAATACAATGGCAAATGCCTCATCTTCCTGATATTCTTTGTGGAATAAAGCGCGCGGATGTGGGAAGCTTGGAAGGTTGGAACATCTCATCAAGGGTAGGAGGTTTGTAGGATGCGATGAATCAAGGTATAAATTGTTAATAATTGTATAATTTGCTTAATGTTAATGTGAATTTTTTTTTAAAATTACTTGTATATATATTTTGTACACGGGATAATGTATAATTAGCTTAATGTTAATGTGGAGTTAATTTCTTGTTAAATTACTGATATATATATATATATATATATATATATATTGCAGGATAATAATGCTTATTATGGATTCTTTAAATGGTATGATGCCCCTTTTACCACAAGATCGAAGGAGGTTATTGATCGATTGAGAAATGAACTTCACAAAATTGATAGAAGGTTTAACATTCCGGTTGGGCATGAGGTGGAAATCAAGGAATTGGAGAGGAAAGTTAATAATCAAGACTTCACTTAACAAAGTTAAATAGAGAGAAAAAATTAATCTTGTTGCTCAAATTATATCTTGGGTTTTATGCTTTCTCATCATGTATATGAAGTGAATTAGGATGATTTAGATGAACCACAATGGATTGATTTTGGTATGCAGTTGAATGTAATGGTGACAATCCATAATTATTATGTAATGGATCCCTTTTAAATGCTATGTAATGGTTTGATTTTATAATTAGAATGTAATGGATTGATTTTGGAATTATTATGTAATGGATTTATCCCTTTTGGTAGCTGAATGTAATGGACCTCCAGTTGGTAACTCTGTGTTTTAATGATGCTTTGTTATGTTTAATGAATGGTAATAAAGTTTAATGAGGCCTAACTGCAAAGACATGGCATCAAGACAACTTTGTGTTAGTGCTAGTTTAGTGGAGCCATATGACAGAGACATAATACTGCAGTAATACAAAAACAGGGCATCAAGACAGAGACAGAGCACATGCAACCAAAACTCCAAATAAATAGCAGCTGAAATGGCCATTTAAGGCTTCTGCATTAATTTTTCTGGAGTTCACAAACTTACACAACAAAACCCAATACAGTGTTCCAAAAATATACTAACTGTTTAAACCAAATACAAAATAGTTCATCTAAGCCTTTCATACCATATCCATTCCCATAAACAAAATAAACAGTATTAGTTGCAGTTTCCTACCCACCCACATTAAACAAAATAAACATTCCCCTATTGTTTAGTCTCCTTCCTCATTGGGTTCATGACAGCATTAGTTGTAGTTGATTGTTGATCGCTACTATCTCAACTCTTTCTTTTTGCGAGCCTTCGATGAGCACTAACACTTCATGTAGCTGCTTTTTCATTCATAAAAGTTCGGAAGCCCGTTGAAGTCAATGTTGAGGATGAAGGCACTGTCTGGAGTGGTACACTTACTGTTGGAGGTGTGTTGGTTGTTAGTGGATCTTGAGGATTGTCCATCTAAAAAAAGACAACATCAATTATCAAATACATAAACACTTGGCCTTTCTTTCTTCTTATTAGCAGCTTCACTCTTTGTATCCCACTTTCACTCCATTTGGCCTTTCTTTTTCCCTTCCCTTTATCACCTTCAGTATTCTTTGCCTTTCCTTCATCCTTGTTTACCTGACAAATAAAGACAACAATCATCTAAGCCAATCTTGTAATTCATTATGAGTCACCTTTATTAAACTGTAGTGATTACCCTTTGTGATCCAGTGCCTTCAGTTTGTTGAAACTCATTTGAAGCTTCATTTGGTGGTGAATTGGAGTTGGGACATGTACTTTTATTGTGACCTGGTTGTCTACATTCGGTACAATGCATTATTCTTTCCCTTCTTGTTATTCTTCATGGGTTCTTTTCACTTTCCCATTGTTATCTCCTCCTTAGTCTTTGAGGCCTTCCTCTAAGCTTCCTTGTGATTGGTGGTGGCAACATCTTTTCATATGGTCTCCTCCCAGAAATTATTATCTGGCTCTAAGAGATGATTGTAACACTTCATATATGTTTCCCTCTTAAGCCAATGATTCACATAATTTTCAACTGGCTCCCTCATGAAATTGATAGCATTAATAGCATGACAACATGGCATCCCAGTTAGCTAAAACACCCTATATGTGCAAGTTTGATTTGCAAGATCATCCACTAATGCATCCCCATGACACTTTACCTGCAATGTTTCAATATGTAGCATGAGACATAAATTCATCATATTGTGACAAGTGTATTATCAAGGAATAGCTGCTTACTTGAAACTTTCTATCCTTGGCCCATAATGGTTCACATGCAGCTGCATTCTCAATTTGTAAATCAAGTTTTTTCTTAATCCTAGGACATATAACTGATTCACACTTAAGCATTTCATCCCTTTTTTTGTTGAGTCTAACCATCACTTTACTCCTTATGTCCTCTAGCATGTCTAATGAAGCCATCCATCTAGATTTTATAATCCATGCATTGAAGGTCTCACTCATGTTGTTCTCTACATTGTCTGCCTTTGAGTGTGTTTGGAAATGTGCTTTGCTCCACAAAGAAGGGTCTTGCTCAAGCAACTTGTCATGGGCTTCCTTTGATAACCTTTTGATCTCATTCATAGCTTCTTTAAATGGCACAATATGGGTGGCCATAGATGCTTCCCAGAATGCAAACTGCAAGGCTTGAGTAGGGAATATCTTCCTCCAGTTTGCATAAATATGCCTGACACAATTCCTATGCTCAGCATAAGGAAGTATATCCTTAATTGCTGGAACCAAACCCTACAACCACAAACAAGAAAATAAAGCAGTCTATTACACATGTTTGATAATAAAATAAGACATAAAATTCATGTACAACAAAATAATAATAAGACAATTAATTACCTTTCGTTGGTCACTTATAATGGTCTAACCAACTCCATTATTGCCTTCCAAGTCTCCCAATAACAGTTCCAGAAATCATCCCCAACTATCCATGTTTTCACTCTCTACTATGGCCCATGTTATTGGGTACATTTGATTATTACCATCTCTCCCAACAGCAGACAACAATTGCCCCCCAACCACAGTCTTCAAAAAACAACCATCTAAGCCTATGATAGGCCTACACCCTTCAATCTACCCCATCTTTAGTTCTTTAAAGCATACATAAAATCTCTGAAAGTGAGGCTTATTTTCTGGATTGTCTCTTCTAACCTTAATATCCACTGTGTTTCTTTTGTTGCTCTTTATTAAATGAGCCCCATAATCCCAGACTTTCTCATAGTGTTTCTTTAATAATTCCCCAACATTTTTCAAAGCCATTTCCCTTACCCTGTAACACTTGGTCAAAGACACATTCACCTTTAATTTGTTTGGCTATTTCATCTTGCATTTCAATTAACTTCCAATCTGGTTTCTTTCTAATTCTGTCCCCATAAAAGTTTGAAAGCCATTGAGTTTTGAGACACTTGTTTTGTAGTGCCCTTGTGCAAGTATGATCATTGTTAATTTTTTTTATTTGCAAAGTTTCAAAGCCTCCAATGGTGCTAACCCACATGTTCCATGGACATCCAGGCTGGCACACAACCTGAAACTTCTTCCCAGCATTAATTTTGAATCTAACTGACCTTCCCTTCCCAATCCCATAATTCCTAATGGCTTCTTTCATCTGTTCTTTAGAACTGAATTGCAGACCAACACTAAACTTAATATGTTTTCTTTTTGTTTTAGGGTCATAACGTATAATTTCAAACTTAGGTTTTACATTCTTCTTTCTCTTCTTATCCCTCACTTTCTCTTCCATTTCCTCCACCTCCTCCTCACTGCTATCCTCATTTGGGGAATAGTGTTTCATACTTATCCTCAAAGATCACGTCCCATCGCCCATCCATTGCTTTCACCGTCATCATCCCCAGTATAATGATCATCTTCGCTGTTTTGAAGAATTACATCTTTTAGTTCATGTGGAGGAAAGTGTTCATTTTCAGCTACTTGTTCTTGTTGAATTGGAGTTTGGTTTACATTTTCAGTTGTTTCAATTTTATGTTCACTCTCATTTTCACTCTCATTTAAATCACTGATCCGCTTAATGTATTACTCTCCCCATTCTTTTTCACCTCTCTTCTATATTCCCTTGACTTCTTTCTAGCCTCAATATACTCATCATTAGTACTTAACCCATCAGATTCATGGTAATCACTGTCATCAGATGACAAATACCCTTCATCATCAGCCCCTTCATTATTCTGTGTAACAACATTACCCTCTGCATTATACTCTGGAATATTATCCCCATGATCAACATATAAATCAACAGAATCATAACCTATGCAGGTTGCCTGCAATGCCCTAATACTTTCATCATCATGCAATTTTCTAAGTCCATGTGCCATTGGAACCCCATTTTCTTTATAGTAAACTACAGAGTTCTTATGATAAGTAAAATGTTCAGACATAGAAGCTATCATTTGGGGACAAAGATAATCAATTTCCAATTTTTGTTGTTTTTGTAAAACCACCTTCATACTCGTATACTGGCACAGACTTAAACTTCTCACCATAATGTAAATTTAACATCAACAAAGACATCCTGTGATAGTGAAATTCATAAAGTGTCAAAAAAAATTAAACTTATAACTTGAAAGAGACTACACTGCTAACATATGACAAATAAAAACTGTGAACTTTATATCAGAGGCAGATAATGGGAGACAAATAAATATTTAAACTTTAAACTAATATGCATGTCAGAGATCACAAATAATGGGGGACAAGACCTAGAATATGTTGTACAAATTAGATATAATGGGAGACAACATAGGGCCACGACAGACATCCTTTTCTACTCACTAATACGTATGTAAAAGATGCCTAGGGCCACCATCAGTAAACAAAACAAACAAGGTCCACCACCATCAGCATACGCAGACACACCTAGGGCCACCATCAATAAAAATAACCATCTAAACTTTTTACAAGAAAACAACAAAATAGGACCATCGGGACCACAAATTGAGTAAAAAAACATGGAATGGAGGGTATTTGACCCAATTACATCCATTAAATTTCAAAAAATCAAAAACCCCTCTTTTACTTTAACCCTAGAACTGAGATGAGAAAAAATTGAGAGTCGATATTACTTACCTATAGTGTACTTAACGTTTTTCTTCAACTGATCTCGCTAATCTCTGATAAATTTCACAATGATCAGACGAAATTGCATACCCCCTGGCCTCAACTGTTTTTGCTCTCAAGTGTTATTCGAGAAATAGAGATGGAGATAAATGGAGAAATGTAAATTGTTTGGACATTTGATTACAGTTACACGTGGGAGTGGGCCCTACTAGCCACCTCAGTGCCACTTGGATTCTGTTAGCCTATTAAGCATTTCCGTCCGATTTTTGGACGGAAAGTAAAATTAATGACCATTTTGTAATATGTGAGAGTACAGTAATTCAATTGTAATAAAAAAAAATTCAATTACCAGAATGAAAACCGAACCTCAGTATAGTGACTAAAACGTTATTTATCCTTGAAATTAAAGTACACCCGGTCCGGATGGTATTCAAAACTCGTAGTTTCCAAGACTTTCTATGTTCGGTAATATGCACTAATATTACTATTATTATTGGATTGGGCTGGGGTTGGTGTTCTCTGATTCCCCACTGTTTTCACTGTGTAATTTATTAATTTGGTCGCTGCATATTTTGTCCTTCATGGTGTTAGAATAAAATAATTTTATTTTTGCAGTTCATCACATATTAGTCGGATTTGGATTTGGATATTGTTATATAGTATTGTACAAGCAACCTTTTTTGTTTCTTAATTGTATGATTGAACCAACCATTTAATTTAGGTAATTGATATTGATGATGGTCGGAGGCAAAACAAAAACTGAAGTGAAATTTCAAAGGCATAAGTGATTTGGAGCTTCTAGCTTTGCCTCTTGGTGATGAGTTCTGGACAAAAAGGGCATTAGTGATTTGGGTTTTTATTTTTTATTGTCAAAATGAACCTTCATTTTTTCATGTTTGCTGCGAATCGAAATATCCTGCATTTTATGAAATTCGGTTATTAACCGAATAATTAGTTCGGTTATTCGATTATTCGGTTATCATGTAGGTCGAGTAATTGTTTGAATATTCTAAACAGTGTAAATTCGATTTTCGGTTATAACCGAAATGTGTATTCGGTTGCTTGACTTGATAATCATATCATTGGTAGCTAAACAAATTGCAAGTATCTTGTGATTTTCTATTTGGACTAAATCTTATACTAACCGTTCTTTTTATAGCCGTTGGTCCTATTAATATCTAATACTTGAAGCTCATATTAGTTCAAGAAACTTTAAGCTAATATCAAATTTAAATTCTTCAGAGAGAGAGAGAGAGCTATTAAAGTGTATGTTTTTTCAGCAAGTCATTGTTCTATTGTTGATCTTTTATTGGGTGGAAAATTACAGTATATTGTATTTAAATTTTTTTGTATCAAATTTTGAGTTCAAATCTTGTTTGACTTGATTGATTCAGAGGTGGATAGAGTCTGTTCAAACAAAGAGACAGTGGTGTCCATCTCAGTACAAAATTGGGAGTTTTTATTTGTAATTAATTGAATTTTAAAATTAATAAAAATAGTTTTTAATACCAATTGATATTAGACGTGGATTAGACCATTATGTAAAGGATGGAGGATGAATCACATAAAAATTCTTGTATTTGTGGTTTGTTATTTATTGTGATTTGATCATTTAAAATTTACTTTGCATCTGAACACATTTTTACGATAGTGGACTGATGGATAAAGTATATTAATCCAGACACTATATCACTACTTTCTCCCATCTACATTATAATTAAAGTAAATTTATTCTAACACAGACAATATAAATCACTCTTCATCTGTCTATTTTAGTTACGTAACAGAAAAATAAAAATTAATCATTGCTAATCACGTTTTAATTTAAATACCTATTCACTCGCACAATTTTTATGCCTAAATTGTCCGAAAAATCTTTAAATCTTGTAGTATGTACTACTACATAATAATAACATTTCTAAACAATTAAGTCGTAAACTTTTAGGCACTACAGATTTTTCCTAGTGGCCTGCCAGTATATGGATTAAATTCTCTATTATGTTATATTTACGAGGACTGGTCTAATCTAACGGCCTCTGAACTGGCTTACTTTTTGCTCATTCGCTTGGAGTTGCAAATAGGCCAAAATTATAAAATAACATAATATTCTCAAATATAAAATCTCAATTTCATTAACATGCCGCACTACTAATCTAAACATTCATTATATTTAAGAATAAGTATGAAAGAAAAATATATCTTTATGTTACGTTTAGATTGAAAGAATGAAATGAAAAGTGAAATGATTTTAGTTGGAATGAGTTATTCTATTAGTTTCTCCTTCTCTCAAGAAATCAAACCCAATAATTTTTTCATTCAATTCTCACATTCATTACTCCAATCCAAACATAACATTAATACTTTTCAATTTAACAAATGAAACTATTTTTGTTGAACGTTAAGAAAATATTCTAGAAAATAGGAGCACAACTAATATATATATTGTATTTAATCTGGTCTAGTTTATAGAAAACTCGATAGGAGTAGGAATGAGTCATGTAATCATTCATTCCCTACTATTATTACTTGCACGAAACACTCAAAGATACGTGACCCAACAGACCCAGTACAGTACAATATCAAATTGAAACCGGTATAAATTAAAACCCGTGGGTATTCCGGTCCAATTTGAATCATTAATTTAGTTTAGGTCAAAACTTGATAAAATCAGTTGACCACCTATTAAAACACCAATGAAACGGTTTTAATTAATTTTTTTGTACCAAATTTTTTTTAATATTAAAATTAATTATTTTTAATAATATTATAACTCAACTTTATTATGTTTTAGTTCATACAAAATAAATTTTTTTAAAATTTTAATAATTACTAATAATATATATTTTATATATTAATGACATTACTGTTTGACCAAAACGATAATCTATACAATTTTAAATTTAATAACTGATCCGAATATAAAAACCCTATTAGTACTACTACTATAACATCTCGCTATCCTATTTAAAACAAGGTTGTTTCAATTTTAGTGTGCTTAGGTTTTTATGGGAGTGGTTAGTATAAAGTTTATTTTTGAGAAAATTGGTCATCGATTAATGGAAGTCTAGATCGACACGCAGATTTATATTCTACATGTGTGTCAAGATTGTGACGATCAATTGACTAACTTATTAAAAATTAAACTTTATGCTAATCAGATCCAATTTTTACCCGTCCCTCCCCCCTCCTCTCTCTCTCCCCTCCCCTCTTTCTTTTCGCATATATTTTGGGTAATCTGTAATAAAAATTATTTTGGGTGATTCAGTTGGAATCATTACATTTACAGAATATTGATTATTAGTATTAGACATTGAAAGTACATTTTTATACATTTTACTATTATTAAGATTATTCTAAATTATGTTCCCAAAAAATGGTTGTGCCTGTTTGGGCACTTTTAAATTAAATTATTACTCCCTCTTTTTCTAAAAAATTATTATTTTAAAAAAAAAAAATTTATTCTAAAATATTTGTTATTTACAACTTTTGAGGAGAATAAATTATTTGCTTTCTTATATTACTCCTACCTTCTTTCATTGTCTCAAATATTCTCTTCTTTGTATTAATAGTTTTCAACTTCCTATAAAGGAATAGTGATGAAATTTCAAATAAATTTTATTTGGTAAATAATACTTTCTTAATCCATGTACAAAAATCTTAAACGATAATTTTTTAAGAACAGAGGTAGTATTTGCGTAAAAATAATCTTGTTAATAAAATAACTAACTAAAACAACGTAAAAGTCAAAACGAGTTTTTCAGTAATACTCTCTCCCTTCCTAGAGCATTCACAACAGTTTTTTTATCTTTATTCCTACACTACAGTGTTATTGGGTCATTCTATAGGATAGGGATTCAATTTTTTAACTATCTACCCAACAGGTTCCTAATATTGATTTCTTAAATATTAAAATTTAAAAGTTAAAAATTGAAAGTTCCAACCGTCAAATCATGTTTTGAACGTTGTAACTATTTTTTATTTAAAAGTAATTATTGTTTGAATTTAAAAATTACAATTATTTTAATTTAAAAATAGATATTGCTAGAAATCAAAATGTGCAACGATCATTATGTGTTTATGAGAACTAAAACAATATTATTTTAATTATAAAATAATAAAATTTATAATTAGAAGTAATATCTTTTACAAAATGATCAAAATTAAAATTTGACTGATTTTTAATTATTTTTTTCTAGTTCTCTTTCTTCTCTAAATCATCTGTTTAAAAAATAAAAATGAGTGAATTTGATAGGCATACCTAAATCAGCAATTAAGTGAGATAAGATCCTTTAACCAACATAAAATCGCAATAAATAGGATATGAAATGTCATTTTATATAAATAGGGAACGCTCTTTTAATTTCCTCACCCTGAGGAGTCAAATCATATATAGGGATTAAAATAGAGAATTATATAAGGATAAAGAAACTGTTGAATACTGATTTATTGATATATATTCTTCAAATATGGGGATAAAGAGTCTATCAAGAAAACTTCTGTGAATGCTTTAATATAGGTCGTTTTAGAATTGTGCATAAGTATTAAGGAAATGATTGTAAAATATTAAATATACTATCAATTATCTATATTATTTCAGATATTAAAAAAAAAAAATCGCATCATTGGTCAAAAAAAAAAATGAGAGAACTAAAGTTATATTTATTACTTAGGGTAATATTGAAAACGGCAAAACTAATGATTTAGCCACCGAAGTTTGCACGTTTTATTGAATACCCGATTGAACTTTTAATTTTTTAAATTAACTCACTAAATTAATTTTTATTTTTAAATTTGGTCATTCCGTTAAAAAAAATTGGCAGACGTTAATTTTTTATCTGTGTACATAAAAAAAAGAGAAAAGAAAATGACGTAGAAAATAAAAAAAGAAAAATCAAAAGGTAAATGGTCTCCTTGTCAATCTGCAGTCAGTCCTGATGGCAATCAAATGGTCTCCGTAGCCACAGTCCTCCTCCTCGCTACCGTCGTTTACATCCTCTGGCCCTCCGATCCTGACCTGAGCGTTTCCCGCCTCCACCTCCGCCGCTTTCACGTTAGCGTTGTTCCACACATATCACTAGACATCACGCTAGACCTCACCGTCAAAGTTCGAAACCCTGATATCTACTCTCTCTCATATAGCTCCCTAACCGCTTCGATTGGGTAGAGGAAAGCAGCTAGGGTTCGTTAAATCCGGCCATATTAGGGCTAGAGGATCGTCTTATGTTAATGCTACGCTTGAGCTCGATGGGGTTGAAATTCTGTCAGATACGATTCTGCTGATTCAAGATTTGGCCAGAGGTTCAATTCCGTTTGATACCGTCACAGAGGTAGAAGAAGGGGGTGGGTAAAAAAAATTAAAACATTTTGCAAAACAGATCTTTGCTTCTACCTTCTCTCTCTAACACCATGTATTTACCGACAACTACTCTTTGCTTCTACCTTCTCTCTTTAACCCTTTTCTCAACTTCACCTGCGGTCGGCGACGACGACTCGCCAACAGCGTACGATCGGAGAGGTGAGCCGTGAGGGCGGCGATCTGGAATTCTTGGTGGGTATTTTGTCAGCTGACTTTGAGATTGACAATTTTGTGGAGAGCCCACAGTGTGGTTGTGGGTTTGATTGTAACAATGCTGCTGTTGCCGTTGGTGTTGGTGTTGGAGATCAGAAGAAAGAGAAAGATGGGAAATGGTATTTGAATTGTTTTTTGTTTTCTTATAATTTTTTTGTTTTTATTTTTCATGTCATTTTTTTCTTTTTCACGTAAATAAAAAATTAACGTCTGTTAATTTTTTTTAACAGAATGACCTAATTTAAAAATAAAAATTAGTTTAGTGAGTTAATTTAAAAAATTAAAAATTCAATCGGGTATTAAATAAAACGTGCCAACTTCGATGGTTAAATCATTAGTTTTGCCTATTAAAAATTAAATATTAAATATTAATAATTATTTAAAATTCTCAAATAATTTATATTTAGGATCAAAAATATTTTTTTAAAATGATTTATATTAAGAAAATGAGATAATAGTAGTAGTATCGTGGACGAGGATATTATGGCCTAAAGGACTGTCTCTCTCTCTCTCTGTGTAAGGTCTACCACTGAATCTAAGAAACTCAACTCACCTCAACTCCACTCAACTCAACCACTCCCCTCGCCTATTAATTTAGTAATTCCGATTACTACTACTATACGGCAGGCACAATTCCGACACTGACAAATTATGATCCATCTAGTTTGAGTATTAAAGGAACAAAACAAAAATGAAGATGCCACACGCTCACGCGCGCGCACACAAACTGTGAGCGTGTGCACACAAACTTCAGTGCGCATCTTCCTAATCTTCATTGCTTCAAAAACCAAAAATAAATCAATCTCAGTTGTGCTTTCTTTCTACTCGCACCCTACCCTCAATAATTTAACTCTACATTATTTAGTCTTCAACCTGTCAGTCATATAGGGCGAGTAGTTATATTTTCTACGCGCAAAAGCCGTGCTGATCAGCCGCTACTGCCAGTGACAACTGTACAGTGAACCACCAGCTGTGACGTGCCACGTGACGGAATCGTATTGGTTCGTACAAGTACTCACGCTTTACCAAAAGCGACTAATCGTACCGTCTGTTTGTGCCGGTACGGGACCAGCTCTGAGCCAGCTAGCAAAACCATATACGCAACGGCTATGATATTTAAATCGGAATAAGTCTTGTCAGACCGGAAATTGGGACAAAAAAATTAAATATTTTAAAAAAAAAAAATTGTGACTTAATCTATATTTTATAAAAAAATTTGTTAAAATAAATATTATATATTTTTTTAAAATTACAAATAAAAAAAATTAAAATGTCCAATTTTAATTGCTCTTTAAATTGCTCATGATCTCGCGACTCGAGTCTGACGTGTTATGAACTCAGTGACGTGGAAACTGACATGGCATGTATTTCCGGCATGGGCTTATTAATTAATTAAAGAGTGGATTGATTTTCCCTATAAAAACCACGTTTTACTTGTATTCCTCTCTACTACAGACTACAGAGCACTAGCAGAGTAGAAGCTTCACTTTTTTGTTCTCTCTCTCTCCTCCCTCCCTCCCTCATTCATGGCTGGTGGTTCTGTTTCATTGTCGTTGGGGGTGATATTTTGGGCTGCTCTGGTGTGGGTGGGTTCAGTTAGCTCATCATCCAAATTCGATGAGCTATTTCAGCCGGGTTGGGCGTTGGATCATTTTGTCTATGAAGGGGACACGCTTAAGATGAAGCTCGATAACTATTCTGGTATATTAATCAATTGCATCATTATTTTCTTGGTTTCAATTGTTTCGCATTGATCGTCTGTCTTCTGTATATCAGTGATAATAATATGGTAGTAATTGATTTATTTGTTTTGGTACGATTGATTGCTCTAGTAGTAATTAATTAATATGATATGTTGAATTTCAGGTGCCGGGTTTTCATCAAAAAGTAAATACATGTTTGGGAAAGTCACTGTCCAGATCAAGCTTGTTGAGGGCGACTCTGCCGGAACAGTCACGGCTTTCTATGTAAGTTCATCCCCAACGGAGTATATTTCATTCGCATTTTCTATATTTCATTGTGCTAGAATCCATCCATACATACTTGAGGGGTAGGTGAGTGCAGCTATGTTGAGCGTCCCGGTATGTATGTTGCACATAATTTAAAGTTGGACGTGATTTGAGTTTTTTGCGGCAAAACAATTATACAATCAAGGACCTTTTTACTTATCCGGTGAATACATGACCTTGACCGTGAAAATGTCTTTTACCCTATGATCATGCTTATTGACTGATAGTGATTTTTAATTTATAACCTATTTATGGTGGGCAGATGTCATCGGACGGTCCAAGACACCACGAATTCGATTTTGAGTTTCTTGGGAACACCACCGGGGAACCCTACCTGGTCCAGACCAATGTTTATGTCAATGGTGTGGGTAACAGAGAACAAAGGTTGAACCTCTGGTTCGACCCGACCAAAGACTTTCATTACTATTCCCTCCTCTGGAACCAACGCCAAGTTGTGTAAGTTCTCTCCTCTGAGTCTTTCTCTATATATATACAATTTTCCTTTTCAAATTCTATGTATGGTCGTGGCTCCAAAAGTTGGGTTATCATTGCCTGAAAAGCAATGGGTAAAGTTTGGACCTTGTTTTGGTTCAATCACAATTGTCGATTATTTTATCAATTAAAACATTTACACGAATATTATTTTTCCATGTGCATTTCATTTTTCAGTTTTTTGGTGGATGATACACCCATACGAGTTCACTCAAACTTGGAACACAAGGGGGTGCCATTCCCGAAGGACCAAGCCATGGGTGTATATAGCTCAATATGGAATGCAGATGACTGGGCCACTCAGGGTGGTCGAGTCAAGACAGATTGGACCCATGCACCATTCATTGCTTCTTACCGAGGTTTTGAAATCGATGGGTGCGAGTGCCCGGCCACGGTGGCTGCAGTCGACAATTCAAGGCGGTGCAGCAGTAGTGCGGAGAAGCGGTTCTGGTGGGACGAACCTAGATTGTCTGAACTAAGCCTGCATCAAAGCCACCAACTCTTGTGGGTACGTGCCAAACATATGATCTATGACTACTGCACAGACTCCGCGAGGTTCCCGGTCACTCCGGTGGAATGCCTGCACCACCACCACTAGTTATCGATGCTCTTTATTATGTGGGTCCTAAAAAGGGGTTCAATCGCAATGTAAAAATTTTAAAATATTGAAATCTATAGAGACTTTACAGCATGCTCTACTTTTGTTCACATACTTTCTCTCACCTTGTAAAAATATGGCTTACGTTAAGACTATTATGATTACTTTAAATTTCTTTCATTTGACTATCTTTGCATAAATTATCCTCTTAAACAGCATGTGGAACTTGTGATAGAATTACTATTCCATACATCCTAGTATTTGTTAAATTCTACTCACGGGCTAGCTCACTCACTGGGGGGACCAGAAGAAGAAGGAAAATGATTATTTAGTGGGCCCACCGTGACAAAGCATAAAATAATAGTTAAAAGTTTTGGTGGGACCAAGAAGTCTTATGATAAGAATACCGGAATAAAGATGTTCACTTGCTGTAGCTTGTGGGTCAGTCCTTCGTCCTGGTTACACAAAAGTAGTGTGTTACATTTGGACCTCCAAACGATATTACTAAAAAGGCAACAAACACTAATAATCGAACAAAGTTGGATTGTTGCAATCAATCGGCAAAAAGAAAACATGCAGTAGCAAAAACAAATCGCACACATTGAGTAATAAGAGAAACTAGTTAATGAGATAATAGAGAATCCCTAGAAACATATACCAGATAATACTACTATCATATAAGAAAGACCCTAATCTTAAAAAAGCATCTTCACATAAAAACACACAATGCCACTTTTTTATCCAATTGGTTTGTAGTATTAAGCTATTTCAATAATAAAGTACCTATATTACTAGATGTTATTCCCAGAATCAGTATATAATTATATATGACGGCTAGCGTACTAATTAACGTATTAAATGGTTAGTGGCATAGAACCAATATTACAGCATATATTCTTAAATAAATCAAGCAGTTAATGGGTACAAGTCAATTGAATAGCCAGAAAATATTCAACTACTCCATCAACTGGACCACTTATAAATCAAATGCTACCTAATTATACATATTACTAGTGCTTGACAGTCATACACAACATTGATGTGCAATTATGCTATCTTAAGCATATTCTAATATAGATTCTTAATTTATATAATTAACTCGATTTCTTATTTTCTGGGGAGGGGAGGGGAGGGGAGGTTGGGTTTTACTTCATGGCATTAAATCTTAACCACTTTGTTGCTATACCTATATAAGCAAGTGAAAGCAGTGCAGTGGTACTAATTACATAGAATTATTGACGAGCATAATTAGGTTGATGGAGCTGCCCATCATGGTGGACCCTAAAATTTAATGGTTTATGGAGTTCCCTTTGGTCTCATCCATTCGCAATGGGATAACCAAAAGCATTTAAATTTGCTTATTAACAGCAATAGCTGAAAGCATAGGAGACTGGGAGGGTGACTAGGAGGAGATGGCTATCTTCTTCAAGGGATGCACATGGACCATATCAAATGATGTACAGCAGAAAAGTTATAAAGAGGTCAATTCAAAAATCAAGTGATACTTCAAGGGACCCCCCAATATACAAGTTCTAAAATACAGAGTAATTTTGGCAAGGAAAAACAACAATAGAATGTCTAAACCACTTATATCACAAGCGCCCAATTCTTGAGAAATTAGGCTCACACAAATACACTAAAATAAATACAAGCACACTACTCAATGAGATATAAAATAATAACACCAGAAATTTACGTGAAAACAAAATTGGAAAAAATCACGGAGAGAGATCTCAAAAATTCACTATGAAAATAATATGGAGATTACAAACTCTCAATTGAAAAATACACTTCTCTAACTCACTATTTGCTCAACTGAACTTTCTCTCTAACTTTCCACTCTCTTTGACACTCAAACTAGAGCTTTGCTCTCTTTTCTCTCTAAGAGATGTTCTATCAATTTTGGTGTGTCATTCCCTTCTCATTTGCTGCCTATTTATAGCCCAAAAATCTGATTGTAGGTAAAAAAAAAAGAAGGAAGAAATCAATGGGCTGGACTGTGAAAAAAAGAATGGGCGGAGACTTTGACCAAAGAAGAAAGAGGAACCAAATATTCAATAATTTCCACCTTGGCTCATATTTTTCAACTACTGTGAACTTCTTTGTGTCTGTGAATGTATCCCTCTCCCTGGATACTCCACCACGATCTCAGTATTCGACGAAATGAATTAAGTCCAAGCAATGCTTGAACTTTTATCTTCATGTAGACTTTGTGAGCATATCTCGTGGCATTCTCCTTTATGTGAACTTTGGCGAATCGCAATGTCACCATTGTTCGATCACCACTCACGAATCTTGTGATCTGGGACATCGATATGTTTGGTCCTAGATGAAACACTGGTTTTTTGCTAAATGAATAGCGATTTGACTACTATCTTTGAATGGATATCGTCATCTACTTGAAACCTAGTTCTTCAACTAGTCCCTTGCCACAAAGCCTCCTTGCTTGCCTCTGTCAACGCCATATACTCAGCCTCTGTTGTTGATAATGCTACCGTAGACTGCAACACTGACCTCCAACATACAAACCCTGTCGTAGATCTCCTTGCATCTAGGTCTCTATCATAATCCGAATCAACAGACCCTGTAACCTCACTTATTGCGGTATCACGATCAAACATAAGATCGTAATTGGTTGTACCTGCTAGATAACGAAAAATCCATTTCACAGCATTCCAATGCTCTTTTCCTGGATTTGCCATATATACCTGCTAACCACTCTGACCTTGTACATACCATGGCGTACATTAAACAACCCACCGCATTTGCATATGGTACTTTGGACATATACTCCACCTCATCCTCTGTTTGTGGGCTCAACTATGAAGACAACACGAATATGTCTTAATCTGAAGTCTTAAGCGGTTTAGCATTGTTCATGTTAAACCTCTCCAAGACTTTCTCGCACATATCTTTTACGAAGTTAGCCACAACTTTTACGCTCGACAATCCTCGTGAATTTCCATACCTAGGATCTTCTTGGTGACCAAGATCCTTCACGTGTCAAATTCATCGCTTAGCAAATTCTTGACAGAAAAATATCGACTTCCTCTTTCTTCTTTATCAACATATCATCGACATATAACGTCAACAATCTATAGAGCCATCATCGAGGATCTGAAATACACACATGGATCATACTCCAACGAGAGTAACTGATGAGCCACCATGAAGTTGTCAAACTTCATGTACCCTTCGCTTTTGGGGATCGCTTGAACACATAGAGACTTCCTCAAACCGCAAACTAAACCCTCTTTTCTCGGTTGATAAACCCTCAGTCGCCTTCATGTAGATCTTTTCTTCTAAATCACCGTGGAGAAAAGGCATTTTCACATCAGTATTTAACTCCGTATCTTGTGATCTTCTGATAGATAAGATCAACCGAATCGACATGTGTTTCACAACTGGTGAGCAGATCTCATTGTAGTTGATTCCCTCTTTCTGAGAGAATCCCTTTGCCACTAACCTGGCTTTGAATCTTTCACCTTCTTTATCAGACTGAGCTTCCTTTTTCTTGAACACCCACTTGCATCCTATAGCCTTCGATCCTTTTGGAAGTTGAACTAACTCCCAAGTTTGGTTCTTCTGTAAAGACTCCATCTCTTCTGCCATCGCTATCACCCATTTATCATTATCCTCGGACGGAATAACATCCTGATAGCTAGTTGGATCTCCACTACCAGCAATCAAGGCAAAGACAACCATGTCTTCAAACTCATATCTCTGCACTGGTTTGCTGACACGCCTTTCCCGATCTCTAACAAGATTATAGGACCTCTCTTGGGGATCTGAAGGATGATCATCTTCAATCTCTTCAGGAAGCTCCACCTCAACTGGGTGTTTCTGCAATTCTCCTGCTGCAGATTCTTCATTCTCGGACTTGTTCAACATGTGTTTCTCATTGAACACCACATCTCTATTGACAACCTTCTTCTTGGATACTGGATCCCATAACTTGTATCCCTTGACTCCATCTTCATATCCAAGGAAAATACACTTTTTTGACCTTGGATCAAGTTTGGACTGTCGCTCTTCGACTGGAAGATGAACATAATCTGGACAACCAAAGAATTTCATCATAGAAAAATCAACTAGTTTCCCACTCCATACATCCTCGGAGATTTTGTAATCAATTCCAGCTGAAGGAGATCGATTTATCAGATAACTGACTGTGTTGATTGTCTCAGCCCAGAAACTCTTGGACAATCCTGCATTCAACCTCATACATCTAACACGTTCTAATAGAGTTCTGTTCATCCTCTCGGCAACCTCATTTTGATCTGGAGTTCTTTTGATTGAGAAGTGTCTGGTGATACCTTCATTTTGGCAGAACTGTAAGAATGACCTGTCCTTGTATTCTGTGTCATTATCTGATCTGAAATACTTCAACTTCTTTCCGGTCTGGTTTTCTACTTTAGCTTTCCACTGCTTGAAGATTCTGAAAACCTCGGATTTCTGCTTCATAAAATACACCCACCTTTCTGGAGTAGTCATCTATAAAGCTAACAAAATAATGGGATCCTCCCATTGACGTATGCTTGATCGGGCCCCACACATCCAAATGTACATAATCAAGTACATTCTTACTGGTATGTATTCCTGCCTTGAAGTTGACCCTCCGTTATTTGCCGTACACGTAAAACTTGCAAAATTCAAAGCGCGCGTTTGACACCTTTCAAAGCAATGACCTTTTGTGAAGTTCTTTCATTCCACCTTCACTCAAATGACCAAGTCGCGTATGTGCCGTAATTTTGTGTTATCACTGTTAGAATTATCCTGCACAGAAATTGTTGCTCCACCAACAATCGTGTCCACTATCGACTTGTAGAGGTGCCCTTCTTACGGCCCTTCGTAATTACCATCGAACCTTGGTAATTTTTATGACACCATCTCTCGATCGAGATATTACAACCTATAAGTCGAAAGTCTCCAATAGATAGCAAGCTCTTTCTTGATTACGGAATATACCTTACATCACCCAATGTTACAATGACCCGTCAAAAATTTTAATTTTGATGGTGCTATCAAAGTAACTTTGCATCTTTGCATTGTTTACTAATAAAGCTATACCACCATCACAGGATGTAAAAGTATCAAACCAATCCACGTGAGGGACATATGAAAAAGAACAATAGGAATCCATGTACCAATCTGTAGGCGCCATCGCCTCTACAACAAATAAGAGATCACCTTGTGAAGCTTCATTTCACATTATTGTGTACTGATTCTCCATTCTTTGCACACATCCGTCTTTTGCTTTCAAGAACATTAGCAGAAGTTTCAATCTGCTTTCCTTTTTTCTTGTTATCCTTCTTCAACAATGGACACTGATTTTTGTAGTGGCCCTTCCCGTGGCAATGATAACACTCAACCTGAGATTTATCATTCTTGTATGGTCTCGACTGAGACCTTTCTCATTCCTTGCGGAATACTTCTTTTCGATTAGGACTCTTGCCACGCCCATCCGAAAAGCGAAGACTATCTCCTTGATCTCCGGAAGTAGTGCCCTGAACTTATCTGGTCCGGGATGGCGACATCACATCGTCAATCGCAAGCTTTTCCTTCCTACTGAGGAGTGTAGTCTAGAGAGTTGAGTATGAATCTACGGTAGAGAGCGAAGCGATAAGGCTTTATCTTCTTCATTCAACTTCACATCAATCTTTGGTTAATTGGGTCACCAATCTATTAAACTCATTAATATGATTGGCCAAATCTGATCCTTCTTCCATCCGAAGCCGGTACAATTCTTTCTTCAAATATAACCGATTTGATAGAGACTTGGACTTGTAAACTTTCTCAAGTTTCTCACACAAGTCCTTCGAAGAGGTTTCTGTCAAAACCTGATATTTGATCTGTGACGCCAAACTCAATTTGATTGTTGCCACGGCTTTTGCTTCAAGTTCCGTCCATTTTTCATCTGTCATAGTCGCTGATTTTTTCCCTTCTAGTGCCTTTGTCAAACCTTGTTGAGCCAATACATCTTTGACTGTACACTGCCAAATACTGAAATTTGACTTACCGTCAAATGGTTTAACTTCATACCTCGCACTTGTGTTTGCCATCTTTGTATTTGTGACCTGCCTAATTTCTCTTTAAACTGATTGTTGGCGTGAACCAAGAGCTTTGATACCAATTGTTGAGAAATTAGGCTCACACAAATACATTAAGGTAAATACAAACACACTACTGTATTAGATATAATATAATAACACCAGAAATTTACGTGAAAACCCAACTGAAAAAAACCACGGGGAGAGATCTCAGAAATTCACTATGAAAATAATATGGAGATTGCAAACTCTCAACTGAGAAATACACTTCTCTAACTCACTATTTGCTCAATTGAGCTTTCTCTCAAACTCTCCACTCTCTTCGACAGATTTTTAATCTTGGCACCAATTAGTTGTGGTCTTTCTTGCGTATTCTTTTACATACAACAGAGTCAAAATATATTCAACCTTTTACGTGAGATAAGAAAAGATCTGGGGAAGAGAGAAAAAGTATAAACACAACAAAATGGACCACAACCAACCTACTTTCTATGACTAGAAGGCTACATATCTATGCTTTTCATGTCCCAGCATTCAAAGACTTTTGTAGAAAAACAAAAATACAAGTGAGGTATCAACATCCACACAAGATTAATGATCACTATACTGAAATTACTCAGCTGAGATGAGTTGAAGAAAGGGGACATAGTGGGGGATATAGAACCACTTCTCCAATGGAGAGCATAAAGACTCATTTATATGGAAGAAAAAAAATCTCAGCATTATAACAGCTATACATAGAGTGGATTTTCAGGAAATGTGGCTTTTGCAGTCCGATGAATATGCTTTGAGAGGATCTTTTAGCAAGTTCTCTTCCACTTTCTTTAAGGAAGTAGCTTATCAGCTTGCCCCAGTGGACATTATCATGCGAAATAGAACTAATGTCAAGGATATCAAATGAGAAGGAAAACAACAAATTTACTCATTTATGTGGGATAGTAGCAAAGTTAGAAACTACCATGTCCGCCAGTTTCTACTAACAGTGAGGGTGACGTGAAGAAACCACAAGTGTTGTCTTCTTAAAGATACTGCTTTAACCTTGTGGAAAAAATATAGTTTACCTATTTTACCTTTCATCTTCTTTCAAGAAAAAGCTCTCCACGATATGTGGACCATAAGGCTCCTGCCACGTTTTCAAAATAAAACACAAAAAAAAATTATAAAACATGAGCTTGATGGGATAAAGAAAAAGTTTCAATCAAGATTTATAAACAGATAAAGCTTCTATAAAAAAAATTACTAGTATGCTTGAGGCTACTTTGACTTTGAGTACTATTAGGGGAAATTTTTGAACTTAAAGGTGTCTGTGAATATTAGATATTTTAGATTGTATGTGAAATTTAGGAGAGAGAAGCAAAGGGGGAGAGAGAGAGAGAGAGTTGAAAATTGAAATAAATACCTTCATAAACAGATGAATAGATTACAATGTTTATCAGAATCTTTGAGGTGTTGGCATATCTGCACTCGCATCAGTTACATTAGAGTTGTAGTGGAAACCAGAATCACAGAGTTTGGAGGAATGTCGAATCCAAAAGAAAGCAATAGATTTTCTTTTGATCATCTTACTTGAGTAGTTTAATTATGATGATTTTAGTCCTGATACTGCCAACACAATCCATCAAATTAGGCAATGCTTTGTATTACTGCTGGCTGAAAATTGAAGATACTGTCAATAGCACGTATGTAATGAAACATGTGAGGTACCGTATTATTTTAAAGTCAGTATTCCCCTTTGATGTGCTACCTATTAAAGTAATCAACTGTTGAAGTTTAGACTTTAGTCACAAATCATGAAATCAATGTCAAAAAATAAAGGAGAAAATTAAAGATGGTTCTAAATTTGTAAGGATAATACAGATAATGTTTAAACTGTCAGGATGATAGTAGGCTTTGCATTTTGGAAACTGTATTTACACTTTAAAAAAAAAGATCCTAAAGATATAATAATGGACTACTCCTGAAACAAAAAATAAAAAGAAGAAATACTGGACTCACAATTCTTTTCATGTGTTTATTCTTTTCACTTGTGACATAATTAAACTTACGAAAATACAGATAAAATGAAAATAACAACATTTAGCCATAATAAAATACATAAACAGCTCAATTTAGTGAACTTATGTCCCAAGCAGACCTAAAACCATTTCACTAGGGACAATCAACACTTAGCCCGAGACTATCTTGCTGATACAATACACAGACCTCTACAGCCGGATTTTTATTGTACAGCACTTGTTCTGCAGAAAGATGAGAACCCAATTGATTTCTTTTTTAGCGAGAAACAAATTTTGCAGATTAACATAATTAAAGAATCCGTTTACGATTCTTCACTTCTTCCTATGACGAAGGGAGGAACCAGGTTCCATAATTGAGCCATTACAAATTTCTCTTTAGTGGCTAAAGTGGATATCATTGCATCAGAGGGAGAGATGAATTTGGATTCAGTTTTTTTTGGCAATTATGATCCCATAGCAATAATAACAACATTCAAAACAAAAAAATCTCTCGCACTACCCCGTCCAGAAGAGGAGTCCTAATATATAGATGAACAGTAATCAAACTTTAATGAGGATGAGGAACATTGTCACCATTATCCTCCCCATAACTACACACTTTTAATTCTATCACTATAAGCTCACATTTAATCCATAAATTTTCAACCCTATATTCTAAAAGTATTAAATTTGTTTAGGAAGGTCTTTAAAATATGAATTAGGGCACCGAATTGGCTGATGTTAAAAGAATTGTAAAACATTACTACGACTTTAAGTCAGAGAAAAATGAAAATTAAATTTTAAACACAATTTAATGGTTTACACTTACATCAGAAGAAGAAAATCAAGCCCCCCATACGAAAGTCAGATGTGCTTCGCGCAGAGTTATTAATCACGGTCCACACAGTGATGAGGAGGGCGGCAATTTTGGCGGTAAAACGATGACATACATGGTAGTACTTAGTTCAGTATTACAGGCTGTTAGACTTCTTAGGTCCAATTAGAGATCGATATAGCCCAGTTCCATCAAGTCCAGATAATAAGAAATCAACTAATCGTTAAGCCTATTGGAGTTCTCCAATTGACGGACCTGTCTGAACTAAGTCCAGATAATAGTTCGGAAAATCGTCATATAACCTATATATATATATATATATATATATATATATATATATATATCGATCCAAGTAATCGTGGAGTAAGCGGATTATTTTTTTTTGCTTTTTTTTAATACAATTGGATGTTCTCAAAATTGATATGATGACCTGATTCTGATAACTATACCAAAAAAATGTCTATGATGACCGACAGAAAGACATGTTTTGTTATACATACTCAAAAACATCGTATTATGAAAAATTTCAATTCCATAAAATATTAATTATTATTTTTAGTTGTTTTTAAAAAAAAAAAAAAAAAGTCCGGATCTGGACAAAATCCGGACATCCGGGATATATATATATATATATATATATATATATATATATATATAATCCGGATCTTTAAACTTACTCAATATCTAACATACCTATATACTCTCCTTATGACGGACGCATGCGATTTATTCACCCATCGCTATAGGTCTCATTCTGTCGTTATATGTTGTAAAGCAATTAAAAGCTAAGACGACGATTCTATATATATATGACCGAATCGCTGTTCGGATTCGTTAAAAAAAGGTCGCTTAGATAAAGGGTATCTTAAGATTGAAAGTATATTAGAGTTAATGAACAACCTGGACTCTTAAACCATAATAGCCAACGATGGTATAGTAGTCACTCTACTATCGTCGAGAATTTACTCTAGTTTCTACGATCGTAGTATTAGGATGACTTTTTATGATCATAAATGAAAGTGTATATTTGAAATTTACTGTGTTTGATATCTTTTTTTTTTTTTTTTTTTATAAAAGATGGTAATAATAAATGTGATCAATTACTCCTCTGATCGAAAAAATAGTTATATTTTTTTTACAAAAAAACCCTATAAATATTGATATTTTTGTATGAAAGTTTAAATATACTTTTTTTTGTATCAAGTAATTCATCTAGCTGCTCTGCCAAAGAGGCACTAAATTGTTGAGCAAAATTGGAGAGGTTACATTCCACTACTATCAGTCCTAACTAAATATTCACAACAATTAGAATTTTTAGTATTTGGTACTTTCAAAGGTGGTTTTAGTAAATAAAAATTTGGACTAAAAAACATACACTTTTGATAAAAGCACAAAATTTATACTTTTTGACAGAATCACTTCCAAAATTATTGATGATCGGTTAAAAGTTATAGGAAATTGAAAAATTAACCGTCGTTATAAATCTATATTTGACACTTTTCATGTGAAATTTTTATCAAAAATATTATAAAAAATATTATGAAAATATCAATTTCTAAAGTTATATATTGCATGCACACTTTGTATAGTTTTGTTTTTTATATTTTAAAAGTACCTTTACAATTGTGTAACTAAAAACTATTTGAACTTTCTAATCAAAATTAGCACTCTTGTTAAAAGCTTAAATTCAAAAGTGAAGTGATTCACCTTACCTCAACGCACCAAACAGACTAATAAAACTAAAAAAAAAAACTGGCTAGGACTAATAACTAAAAAATTAAGTATACATACGTTTGTTTGTGATGATTGTATTTGGAATAGAAATATTAATCTGAATGTCTTATTTGTTTTCAAATTTAGAATTGTAACTATTAATCTAGAAATTATAAAATAACTTAATAATATTAAAATTATAATTATAATCTAGATTAATAGTCTTGAATTATAATCCATAAATAATAATCATGAAATTATAATCTTTAAGAACAATTATTAATCTTTAAGTGTAAACGAATTTGATGTCATTTCTACCAAATGATTTCCAGTCAATCTTGTGAACCCACTTTAAACAATTATCAAAACCACTCGAGTTTCTTAGATCTACTTTTTCTTATTGGATGGTCTGTCCAGAAGCAGCTCCTGATTCTTTGGGCTGCTTTAGGCTTGGCCGAATTTATCAATTTAAATAATCCTATGATAGTATGAAAACCAAAACTTCTGGTATATTATAAATTCCACAAAACGCCAATAGAAAACAAGGAGATGAATCATTCAACATAGGATAGGAGGAGGTTTTGGTGATTAAATATGAGTAGTAGTACTTCTCTACTTATGTTAGATTTTATTCAATGAATGCTCTGAATTTCAGTCAAAAAGAATAATGTTACGTCTACAAACGAAAAATATTCTATAATTATTTTCTCAAACAAAGATTGCAGCGGCCACACGGGGGATGGTATAGCATTCATGTTGCCCTTCAGTAGGCACTCTGGAATTGCATGGCTCTAATTTTCTCTCTCCCTAAGACAAACCCAACCCTCTCTCTCCTTTCTCTCTTTTCTCCAAAATTACATCTCCCACCGTTTCAATTTCCCGATTCAACCTTCAAATTTCTCCGTTTTTACGCTTCATTTCCTCTCCATCTGGATAACTACTTGTTCGACCAAAACAATCTTTACAACAGCTTCAATCCCGAGTCTTATTACACTTCCCTCCTTGATAAATTAACCCACAAAACACTTCTGAATCAATTTCATGCCCGCCTACTTGTCTCTGGACTTCATCACAATGGTTTCATTATCACCAAACTTCTCAACGTGAGTTCGAATCTTGGAGAAATTTTTTATGCCCGTGATATGTTTGATGAATTTCCTGAACCGTATGTGTTTTTATGGAATGCCATTATTCGTGGGTACTCTATGCACAAAATGTTCTGCGAAGCTATTGAAATGTATACCAGAATGCAGGAGTTGGGTGTCCGTCCGGATAGCTTCACTCTTCCTCACGTGCTCAAAGCTTGTGGCGACTTACCAGCAGTTGAAATTGGTCGTGCTGTTCATGGACAGATATTTAGACACGGGTTTGAATGGGATGTGTTTGTGCAGAATGGGCTTGTGTCTTTGTATGCAAAATGTAGTCGAATTGAGATTGCTCGGATTGTCTTTGATGGGTTAGATGATAGGACGGTTGTTTCGTGGACTTCAATTATTTCTGGGTATGCTCAGAATGGTCAGCCTTTGGAAGCCTTGAGAATTTTCAGTCAAATGAGAAGATTGAGTGAGGAACTGGATTGGATAGCTCTTGTGAGTGTTCTAAGGGCTTACACTGACGTAGAAGATTTGGTGCAAGGAAAATCTATTCATGGTTGTATAATTAAAATGGGTCTTGAATTTGAACCCGACTTGCGGATAGCCCTCACGACACTCTATGCAAAATGTGGGGAGGTGACTGTTGCGAAATCATTGTTCAATCAAATGGAGGTATCAAATGTGATTCTGTGGAACACCATGATCTCGGGATATGCAAAAAATGGTTGTGCTGAAGAAGCCATACAGCTTTTCCGGGAGATGATATCCAAAAATATTAGACCAGATTCTATCACAGTACGATCCACAATTTTAGCTTGTGCCCGTGTGGGATCATTGGGACAAGCAAGATGGATGGATGAGTACATCAATAACAGTGAGTACAGAGATGATGTGTTTGTCAACACAGCCCTGATTGACATGTATGCGAAATGTGGAAGTGTAGAGCTGGCTCACAGGGTTTTTAACCGGATACTAAACAAGGATGTTGTTGTATGGAGTGCTTTGATTGTGGGTTATGGGTTACATTGCCAGGGTCGTGAGGCTATTGACCTTTTCTATGCAATGAAGCAAGCTGGGGTGGGCCCTAATGATGTCACCTTCGTTGGCATCCTTACAGCATGTAATCATTCGGGTCTTGTAGAAGAGGGATGGAATTTTTTTCACACTATGAGACACTATGGGATCGAGCCTCGCCATCAACATTATGCTTGTGTTGTCGATCTTCTTGGACGCGCAGGATATTTGGAGCAGGCGTATCATTTTATCATGAAAATGCCGATTGAACCACATATTACTGTATGGGGAGCTCTATTGGGTGCATGCAAGATTTACCGCCATGTGACACTAGGAGAATATGCCGCAGAGAGGCTTTTCTCATTGGACCCATTTAATACAGGGCACTATGTGCAGCTTTTAAATCTTTATGCTTCTGTCCGCTTGTGGAGCGGTGTAGCGAAGGTCAGGGTACTGATGAAAGAGAGAGGGCTAAGTAAAGACCTGGGGTATAGTATGATCGAGATTAATGGCAAGCTTCAAGCCTTTTGTATGGCTGATAAGTCACATCCAAGAGCAAAGGAATTATTTAAGGAGCTTGAGAGATTGGAGAGGAGGTTGAAAGCCGCTGGGTTCATCCCGGATACAGAATCTGTTCTGCATGACTTGAGTTATGAAGACAAGGAAGAAAGTCTTTGTAACCACAGTGAGAGGCTGGCAATTGCTTTTGGGCTCATAAGTACTCCGTATGGAACTACACTTCGGATAACTAAAAATCTGCGGGCATGTGTGAACTGTCATTCGGCAACGAAGCTAATATCAAAGCTTGTTAACAGGGAGATAGTTGTAAGGGATGCAAATAGATTCCATCATTTCAAGGATGGACTGTGTTCTTGTGGGGATTACTGGTGAGAAGGACGACGGCATTCATCATCAGTTTTATCTGGTTAGGTTCTGATACAATGGCTCCAGGAAACATTGATATGTCCATCATTACAGCCAAAATAAGGTATGCTTTTGAAAGCACCAGAATTCCTTTGGATCAAAAAATTCCCTATTCTGTGTCAGCTCACCGACAAATAACTAACCAATAATAATGTCCAGACTCGGATAAGAAGTTAGCTGGCTACTGTCTGATAATGTTGTATATGTTCCTTTCTGGTTTAATTATCTTCATGAAATTAAGTAAGAAAAGAAGAAGAAGAGATACCGTTACTAGTGCACGTGTTGTAGTTTAATTTATTATGTCCTAACATGTATTTTTGTTAACATATATGTTAATAATGTACAAGGTCATTGGGTGAAAGAGACCTGAGCATTAAAAAAAAAAAGTCTCCTACAACTATTGGGGTGTGGATGAAGAATTGTATGATATAAAAATTTGTCCCAACAGAAAGAGTACTAGTGAATGAGAGAGTGGTCTGGAATCGATAAAAAAGAGAACTCTCTTTCATTTTACAAATACTTGTAAGATTATTAGTATTTATTAAAATTAAGTGAACAATTTTTATTTTTGTTTTAAGTGAAAAATATTACTACTAATTATAAGTTTTATAATTAAAATAATTATACTGATGAAGGAAAAGGGTAAAAATAAAATTAACAATATTACGCCGGACTCTTCTTTGCAACTTTAATCAACAATGGCAGAGGACGACTCATCCTCCACCACCGTTATCGACGATCTACCGGTAAAACTCCTACTTAGCATCCTCTCATTCCTCCCAACTTTAGACGCTATCCAAACAACTGTCCTCTCCCGGAAATGGCAAAACCTATGGACTCACCTCCCTTCTCTCTCCTTTGACCACACTCTCTTCTCCGAATTCTACCCCTTCTATTCCTCCCTCCAATTCTTCTCCGATTTCATCAGCTGAACCCTAATCCTCCGCTCCAATTCCAACCTCAAAACCCTCCAACTCAAATTCCCTTCCGACCCAGAAATTCTCCTTCTCAAATTCAACATTGATTCATACATTCGCTACGCCGTCGATCACAATCTCAACTGCCTCCACCTCACCTTCTCCTCCAAATGCATTCGCCAGTTCAACAACCCCCAAAACGACATGGTTTACGACTTCCCTTTCGCGTCCTTGAGAAACAGTTCCGTCAACTCTCTACTCCTCAGCCGCTGCAATCTCACTTTACCCGCGACGGTGATAATCACGCAATTCGAGGCAATGAAGTCGTTGTTTCTTGAGCAGGTCTATTTGACCGATGAGATGATCTCGAATTTGATAACCGGGTGTGCTAATCTTCAGTATTTGGTGATAATGCACTGTTATGGAATGAAGGATATTAGGATATCTTCCTTAAACCTTAAGATTTTAGGGCTTTGGAAGTTTCACTGTGATGAAGGTTCTTTGGAGATTTCTGCCCCCAATCTTTCAAAAATTGGATTTTATTTCTTTGAGGTGGGGAGGTATGTATTGGAAGTTACTTCAGCTCTGGTTGAAGCTGATGTTTGTTTTGTTCATAAAGCAGTGAATTATGGATATTGCTGCAAGGCTATGAGATTTCTTGGCAATGTTGAGCGTCTTTCCATTCAAAACTGGGGGTATAAGGTATTTCTTCTATGGTTAACTAACATTTTATTGAAATTTAGTTATTATTGTCCTTATTGCAGAAAAATAAAATGGAAAATGCTATCTCTAATTGGAATATTTTTTTAAAGATATATTTGGAAGCATTCTACACGTAGACATGTTCAAATGCATGACAATGTATTTTGAAGAACAGGAGTAAATAAAAAACTGGTAATTTGGAGTTGGCTAAAACTGCTCATGAGTATAGGTTTATGAGATTCAACAGAACAGTAATGAAAAGACATTTGAAGACTAGCATTCTCTCAAATCCTTTTACTGTTAGTCTTCATTTGTTTTGTGAATTAGTTGAGGACATGAAGAAAGTGGTGTAAAAACACTGAAAAGGCAGCAGTGTCAACTTTCTTTGTGGTGTCACTATGACATAAAGAAGACAAAATTGAAAGTAGTGGAGGAAAGCCATAGAGAATTATTAGTTCTACGTGGCATTCATTTCAATTTTGTGATTCATAATAACTTTAAGTTGCAAAATAAAAAATTTGCAAACATTACCTTCAAGCATAAAACTGGAATCTACTCCCTGTGGCTAGTGCTAGTTTGTATGCTCGGTAGCATAGATTTGATTGCCGTTATGAATGATGGTGTTGCCCTTATGGTTTACGATAGGTGCAGTGCCAGTCATTTGTTTGCCCCAGACATGACACTAATAATGCAGACAAAACACTTACATTCTCACTATATTAATGCATTCGGTATTGTAGACATGCTTCACACCACCATTGCTTCTCAAAGCTACATTATCTTATGTCACATCTGTGTATCACCTCCCAATGTCTTGTGATCAACTTACACATTTCATGGAGCATTGTTGTCATCTTTCTCATATCAACTTCAAATATGACAACCTTTGCCCATCATGATGCAATGATAACACCTTTTTCAGTATCACAATTGATTATTGTGGTTTGTGACTGCATTTTCACTTTCCAATTCGTCAATGTAGTGAATTTGTGGCTTAATATGAGTTGCATATGGACTAAGTACATTTTATATTCTTAAACCCTATTTTTAGTTGTTACATATGACCTATAAAACAAAGAATTTTTTTTGGGGTTAGATATTGGAATTTGGAGTTTGGATAATATGTTTAATTAAAACTTCAAAAGTAATAATATGCCATTGGAGTTTGGATAGAAACTTAGGGAATGTTGGGATTCAAAATGCTTAGGTTTAATTTTAGCCGGAGTATAAATTTAATCGACTGATTTATTCAACTCTAGGGTCCAAAGGTTCACCCAGAAAAAAGGGTTGATGGCTCAATTGGTGTAACTTTAATATTAAAATGCATCTAATCCCAATTGCATATATATGGTGTGGAGGATCTCCAGTTGGTCCATTTTATTAGGTGAATGTTTATAGATCGTTTTTCATTCACCTAATAAGGAGCGTGTATTGTATTTTTGGTAATGTTCTAAAAGATGCTAGAAATTTGGAGATGGTAATATTGAGGGGCCTAGCGTCTTTAGGCTAGGCGAGAGTTTTTATTTTAAGTCAATTTTAATATTTTATTTTATATTTATCCAAACAAAACAATAATATAAAACAAAACAATCTATAATAAAGATAATAAAGACCTTTTCTTAAAGTTCAAACACATATCCATATTTTCAATGTCAAAGTTCAAACACAAACATGCAATTGTTCAAAGTTCAAACATATCTTTAACGTATTACTTTTATTCATAAACAAGATTGCTATTAAATAATAAAATTTCAAGAATTCAATTCAATATTAAACTTAAGAAACTAAACATAAATTTAAGAATTATATTAAATTAAACTAAATATTACAAATGTATCATCATTTATATAATTTGAAGTTGATACAAGTTCAAAAAATTATAAAATAATAAAAATATCCATTTTGACTTGATCTTTTTCTCTTCTTGTTGTGATTTGATGTGCTACAACATGCATTATGAGTATGTTAAATTATTTATAAAAAAAAAATCAAGATTTGATTTGGGTAGCCTCCAACTAGGTCCCGCCTAATTTCTTAAAGGGATTTTTTTGCCGCCTTAGACCTAGACGAGGCGCTAGGGGCCTAGCGGGAATTTTTAGAACACTAATTTTTGGAGGTAATCACACAACTTTTTTAGTCCGTCTTTGATATAGATAAAATCTCCTAATCTTAACTTGCAAAATATGAAGCAGAGTAAATTGATATTGGATTACTTTGTATAATAATAAAATTGCCGTCTAATTTATAATGCACGGACGTGCTAGTTACTGACAATTTTGATACTTGAACAGGTAATCAATCACTAACACGCAGCATATTATCTTTTGTTATTTAAGATAAAATACACGGAAATATTCAAGAAAAGCAGTAAGCACATTTGTTTGTTGCTATTTTCCTGAGGTGTTTCAGATTTTCTGACCACCGCTAAATATATATGCAATTGTACAAGGTTGTGGCGGCGAAAGACTTGTTTTCTGGGAACTTCTATTTCTACAATCTCAATCATTTGGAGTTACAGACGGATTATTCGAGGTCTGACCTGCTTGGTATGGCTGTGTTTAACCCAAACTGGAAACAGTAATCTTAGACCGTAATCTCAAACTAGATGAGGAGGTGAGTTAAATTATGCTTTTTGGAACATCTGAAGGTGAGTTAAATATGCTATTTGTAGTTCCTGAATGTTTCTTCTTGCCATGCTATGTGATCTCCTAATCCCTATAAACAACCTTGAAATAAAAATAAAATAAAATTTATTTTTATAATCCGGTTAGCATGAAATTTTAGTAAAAAAAAATAAAATAAAATAAAAATTTATTTTTTAAATAAATTAGTTAATTGACCAATAAAATACTGACAAGTATTGCATACGTGTCATCACTCCAAAAATAAAAAATTAATAGCTTTCCTCGCTGAATAAGTCAAAAGTTTTAAGGAACCAAATGATTGGCTTTCCCTTCCTATTTAAATTAAATGGAGCAGAAAATTTGAAAATCCTTTTCATTTCACGAATCTTCGTGGCTGATCCTGATCCAAACACTTCTGAAACAATCAGCCTCAACGACTTTCCAGATCACCTCCTCCTCCACATCATCTCTTTCCTCCATACTCTCGATGCCGTACGCACCACCACTATCTCCCGCCGATGGCGAAACCTCTGGACTTCAATCCATTGTCTCAGCTTCGATTTCGATCTCTTCCCTCCCTCCAATTCTCCCTCCTTTACAAGCCGCCGTTTTGCCGACTTCGTAGATCGGACCCTAATTCGCCGTCCTCACTCTACCCTTACCGAATTTCGTCTCCAATTTGACTTCTCCGAATATCAATATTGCTCTCACATTGATTCATGGATTCAATACGCCATAAATCACAAAGCAACTGAGCTCGATATCGACTTCTTCATCGACCGTAGGTACCACAACGCTGAGGTCGCCCGGATTTCCTACGATTTCCAGTTTCATTTCCTGAAAGATAGTCGTGTTAGGGTTTTTAGATTGTGTTCCGCAGATCTCGTTTTGCCTTGTAATATATCTTCGATGAAATTCCTGTCCATTACTTCTATATTCCTCGATGGAATCTTTTTTCCGGACGTGATAGCTTCGGATTTGATTTCGGCTTGTGTTAATCTCGAGTCTCTCTGGCTTGAGGATTGTCACGGGATGAATAATTTTAGAATTTGTTCTCCAAAGCTCAAGGATTTGGTACTTAAATGTTTGTATACTCAAAACGTAGAAGAAGGAGAATCGTTTGAGATATGTGCGCCGAATCTCAGTTCTATAAGCATTTGTTGTTTCAAGAATGAAAAATACTCGATCAAGGATTCTTCGTCTTTAGTTGAAGCTTGTGTGAGTTTTCCTCACAAATTAGAGTATCACAAGTATTGGAGTAAGGTTGTGAGACTATTCAGTGGTGTCAAGCGTCTCTTTGTGCAAAATTGGTGGTTTAAGGTATCTTTACTACTCTGCTACAACTATTTATACTTTGTATTTTTTGTGGGCATTAAACCTAGTTTTATCATTGAAGATGAAACATTATTAGAATGTAATTAGTTAGTATAGTAATGTGCCACACGCTAAGTTGGGAATTAAATTGAGTTTTCTGAAATTGAGTTGAAATTTTATATCTGCAATTGAGTTTAGCACAGTGAACAATGAAGCTTTAGCTACCTATGAAATTTGAGCTTCTGAGGTAATTGACCTAGCCCATGTTGCCAATTAGTAATGCGGTGTTGCAGGGGAATTTTTTTTTTATTTCTTTTGTTGGCCATAAGCTTTCGACTTAAGATTTTGATAAGCATAACTATATATGTATGGTGAGATAGCTAATACTTTGTGTGTAGGCATTTGAGTTTGTCCTGACTACTTGCTTTAGACTTTGAGTTAGAATTAAGCTATGTCTGGCAACTCAATTCCAAGTTTTGAATTAGGATTGGTCGCCAAATTTTAACTAAAACTTTAAAACTTAAAAGCCATGGAATTGCAAATGTGCTTAGAATTCCGATCCCGAAGCTTGGTATTGAGTTGCCACACAGCGTTAGTGTTATGATTGTTTGTCAGAGTAAACTTTGCCTATAGCAGGGTACTATTTGTCATGGTCATTGATCTCCAGTTGATTTTGTTTATACAAAATCATACCTTGCTTATGGGTGGACTTTAAGGTTTATTTGACTGCTGTCCTAACGTGTGGAACATTTGTAATATTTATCTTACGAGTAAATGGTTCTATATTTTTATTGCCTTGCTCATTCAGTTGGTTTGTATTTCATGTTTTAATTTTCTTGTTTATGTCAAAGCTTCTGGTGCAAAAGGATGTCTCCTTGGAACGGTATGCACTAAACAATCTCAATCATTTGGAGCTACCAACGGGGTATACAAAATATGATCTACTTGGTATTGCTGCATGCCTGCATTGCTTTACATTGCTCCAAGCCTCTGCACCATGATCCTAGATTATCTTCCCAAGATAGATGAGGGATGTGGGTATCTTGACATGGTTCTAGCAGTCACATCTACTGCTATGGTAGCCTTGTACTCTAGCTTGCTACAACCTGATATTGTTATTTGTTTTCAGGAAAACTTATCAGAGGATCTTTTGAACCAACCTATAAATTTAAGCATGCCAAATCTCAAGCAAGTCAAGATGAAAAATTACGAGGGATCGGAGAATGAATTGCAATTTCTGAAGCTTTTGACAGAGCAAGGAGTTGTCTTGCAGAAGATTGTAGTTATTCCTACACAAGTTGGTGAGATCTTGTTTCCTCCGGTAGTTTTAACTAGGCGAGTTCAAGCGGGTGAAATTCTACAAGGACCTCCACATTTTGAAGTTTTAGTAAATAGATCGGAGAATCAGTATTTACTTTGATGTTATTTCTTGTTTGTATTATTTTCAAGGATATTGCACACATTCTAAGAAGCAGGTTTTTGTAAAATGTGATTATATGCTTGTTTACATATTTTCTGCGAAGTAATCAGTGCATCAGTCATGATTTTTTTGGTCATGGAGCCAATTATCTTGTTATGGGTGTATGGCTGCATTATTTGAACATGAGAGCTTCTGGTGCGACCGGCCAATTTTTTTTTTTTTTTATAACTCTTAAATAATTTATGAGATTTATTGGAATTGAATTTTTTACAGAATTCAGTGATTTGGATGTTATTTGAATACACGTAAAAAACAGAGTTGTACAGTGCATATTTGTTTTTTATATGTATCCAAATGACATTCAAATTAATGAATTTTGTAAAAATTCCAGTTCTAATAAATCTTATAAATTATTTAGGAGTTATAAAAATAAAATAAAAAAAAATGGCCGGTCCCCCTAGCATTTCTATTTGAACATTCTGCCCAACTTGAAGCAACCTTGATCCCTTTAATCTGTATGTTTCTTTAAATAGCTAGAATTTTGAAGAGTTGGTATTAGAAGATTTCAGTAAAATCTATTTCAGCCTGCCAATTCTAACTAAATTATTAAGTCCAGCTGCTGCTATGGCCTATAGGGGTATGGAAATTGATATTTTATGATTTTTTGATATTTTCGTACGTAAAGTGTTGCTATAGATGTTAGTGATGGTAAAAACTGTCGTTATAGTTTTCATGTGAAAATATCAAAAAAGTCATGTGAAAATATTAATTTCTATAATCAAAATGTGTTGGGGAAATAGTTGATTCTATTAAGATCATTCATACAAAAAATTAGAATCATTGAAAATAATTTATCGTTAAAAATGAACTTTTAATTATTGAAGTTTTGATGAAATATTCACATGTTTGTCAAATGGTAAAAAAGTGTCGGGTTATTTTCATTTTTGAAACAACTATACTACTCTATTATAACCTAATTGATAGGTGTTGAGTTTAATTATATCATCTAGAATAATAAAAATATGGTGTATTAAATAAAATTAGAAGAAATGTGTAGCGGAAGGGAGTCAAATCCATATTTTTGGGATGTAATTTAAGTTGTATGTTTGATTTCTTTTACCAAAGTTTGGCCGATGGATTTATATTTGGTCCATTTGAATCAAAGTTGGTAAGAAAAGTTTGATTTTATGACAATCAGTCTAAACTTAAATAAATATTATGAGATTTTATACTTTGAAAAATCCCATTTTTATTTTTTGATGTCCCAAAAAAAAACTTTAATCACAATTTGGGGAGAACGGACTAGTGCTTAAATGTGGCTATGGCTATGCACTACAAATGAAAAAGCGATATCAATAGCTAACATGTGAAAAAAAATAATCAGACGAAGGTTATCCATAGTTTATTGTAAGAAGATATAAGAGAAAATCTTAACTAAAATTTTATATATATATTATTTGTTCTAAAATTATAAATATATTTTTATTTTGGACATAAAATACCCAATGTGTCCTTTTCTATAAAATAGTTGAAATGACCCAAGGTGGTGCCACCCTGGCTCCATTGTGATCACCGCCACTAATTTATAGTTATAGGGTGGTTAGCCTCCGAGAAGAGGGGGGATGCATAAAATTCACCATAAAATAAATGATTAATTGGAGGATTTTTTGGTCAAACCAATTTATAAGTTATTTTTCATTATTAAGGTATTTGTCAATCATTTATTTTTTAATTTATAAGTTGAGTTTTAAGTCAAAAAAATAAATAATTATTTATGACTTATTTAAAAATAAATTATAAGTTATTTTAAGTAAATGTAATATCATTTTTACTTCTCTTTTTAGTAATAATCTTTACATTTATTATGTAACTTAGGGATCAGAATAAGTGGCGCAATTTCCCCCAATCCTCGTCTTGGACTCTTGGTATAAAAAGTCATTTACCCCTTATTTATGAATAATAAAATTAAAAGTGAAAATTATTATTTTTAATATATACTCCTCCATCCTTTAATATAAAAATTTTTAGAGTTGTGCACAAATATTAAAAAAATAATTGTATAGTATTAATTATAATATCAAATATCTATATTGTTCTTGTATTAAAAAAAAGATATTGTTATTTATTGGACAAAAAATAATGAGAAAACCAAAGTTATATTTAATACTTGAGGTAATATTAAAAATTAAGTAATTAATATTTATTTAAAATTTTAAAATCTCAGATATTAAGAAATAAAAAAAAATTAACGTTTTATATTAGAGAAGGGAGAGAGTATATATTATCTAATACTGATAATTAATAGGAGGAGTAATGCTAAGCGGACAGACGAATGACAGGAAAATTGGACAGGTTTTTCAATTTTTTTTTTTATTTGTGATTCAAAAAATGTATAGTATTTATTTTAACAAAAAATTTTATAAAAAATAATATTTTAAATATAATTTGAATACATATACAAAAATATAATTAAAATAAGTTATCCAATTCTCCTGTCCCATTCCCCTGTCCGGCAAGATTTATTGTAATAGGAGTTGCTCCTTTTTCTTGTCCTCTTATTATTGGGTTTGGAAGGGGATAAAAGAAGTCTAAATATGACTTTGATCCTCCGTACCAAACGGGACAACTGTGACATTATTTATTTAATTTTGTGAGTCTATCGGTCCTAATCCTAATCCTAATCCTAATCCTACCGAGAGAAAGAGAGAGGGGGGGAGAGATTTTCATTGGATGCTACTTATAAGTAATACTTAAAGGGGTCACAAACAATGTTTAAGACTGCATGTATGTAATATACTAAGGTAATAATTTAGAGGTGTTTGATAAAAATTAAATAAATTTAAATTTAAATTTGAATGAAAAAAATTATTTGATAATTAATATGTCTGAAATATCTTAATGACATAATTTTATTATTTTATCTCTCTAAAAAAATTCAAAGTTATTGTAAATTTATTTAATATTACTTAATATAATAGTTAATATTTTTTTTAATTTTTTAATTTTTTAATTTTATTCAGCTGCTCATTCAGTTAAAAAAATCTGACTTAGCCATTCAGCTCAATCATCTGACCGATTCAACTATTTAGACGATTTTTTTTTAAAACAAACGCATTTAATGCCATTCAAATGTATTCAGTCTTAAATAAACAACCCCTTACTTGTCCAGCGTAAGCTTATTTATTAATTTCCATTCAAGTTAGACAATTGCCCATTAGTGACTCCATCCTGCCTTGCCCTTGTAACGCTTTCATTGATGTTTTTAGGGGATAAATAACACTATGCAAAGGGTGAAATTATTTTTGAAGCGGAAATAGTTGGGTCGGCGAGTACCGTGTAATTAAGTGTTGGCTTCCCCGCGCGCGCGTACCGATTCTGTACCACACACCCAGATGAAGTCAAAATAATGTAATAATCAAGATCATCAAATTAACTAACAGACCAATCATCTAGTTATTTATTTGGTTACTCAACTCGTAGTCGATCATCAAGTTAAAGGTCCTCGTGAGGTGAGTGATTCTTTCTACAAGCCTGAAATCTCGATTCTTCCTTTCTTTCTAAGTCCAGCCTTTTTATTTGGTTATGCTATACGCTAGTATCGCCTGGCGAGTCATTTTTTTCCAGATATTAAGTGGAAAACGACCTAGCTAACGAGCAATCTTTCTAAAGCGTTAACAAGCGAGTTCAGTATACGTAACGAACATAAAGTAGAGCAAGGTTGTGCACTCTCCGAACCAAACAAGCGCATAGAACGATCGTAAGATCATGTATGGGGGCAAATGCCTGCCCAGTGCCGAAAGGTCAAGGAAGTTGGTGACCTGATGACAGGAGAGCCGACAATCTGAACTTAACTTTGTCGTTCTTTTTTCTTTCCTCGCGAGAGAAAGGAAGGGGCATATGTATTTGAATGACCCCTGCAGATTGAACCCTATCTACACTCGGAGCCAATCCCCTAGCGGTCCTACCATTGATGCCCCAATTCGTTAAACACTTTCAGATGGTGTAAGAGAACAAGCTATTCACATGCAAAAGAAGATTAATGCCAGAATATGAATCACTTCAACTATCAAGACATCTATATAACCAAGTGAGACATCTCACGAGTTGGATTCAAACCAAGACCTCTTGCACTCAGCGAACTACCTTTTTTTGACTCGTGAGTTTAGTAACCTGGTCTGTCACGCCACAGACTAGATTTGGAGGCGCCCTTCCACCTACTTATTCTGCGAAAAAAGTCCTCCTTTTCTAGTTAGCGCGTAGTGGGAATAGCCCTTCATCGACAAGGGAAGAAAGCTTCAAGTAACCAGATTACCTTTTCTTAATGAAGGCAGTGAGCTCGGTTCAGGAATTTGCCTGCATGAATGAATCTTTTGAGAAAGCACGGTGCTTTGTAAACCGTCTAACAAATGTCTTGTGAAGTTAGCGACTATAGTTTGTTTTTCGGGATTTCTTCACTTCGTTAGAGGGAGTTATGAGTGAGTAAGGGTATTTCTCCAAAAGGCCACGTTGGATCGCACTAACTATGACGCCCCCAAAATAGGTCCAATCTACCCAACCTATTCTGAGACGCCAAATACATGGTACATAAAGCAAACTACAACTTCAATAATACAATTGTCGTGCAAAATACAACAACACATACTGTGAGTTTAAATACAAATATTGTCTTCTAGACAATATCAACACTCAAATAAGTCCTCATTACAATTATTCATACACTATTTTATAGAAATAGTGAGGATCGCTAAAACATCTTTCTAGAACCATCACTCTATACCCAGACTCGATCCCTGCTATGTTACTCACCTCTAAGAAGAGAAAAGTGGAACAAAAGGAAAAGGGTGAGCTCAACTAGCCGAAGAAAAAGAATATTATGACTAAAATAATATACAAAAAATTATCATTAGTCTTCAACAGGGAAAATCGATAGAATATAATACAACAAGTTTTAGATCAACAAATGCAAATGAAAACAACAATCCATTAGAAGAGTCACGTAGAGAATGAATTCTACTATCTTCTAAGATTTAAAAAGTCCATCATCAATATTTTATCCCTGTAACATCAATCAATATACATCTTTAATCAAATATTCATCTTTGCACTACTGTGCCAAAGATATTCATTTATATCACCAGGTTGGTCGTGTTCATCTCAACACTGTTCATCTTTTGACTACGGGTCAAAGATATTCATCGATTAATCATTCATCTTTGCACTACAGGCTAAAGATATTTAGTAATATCATCATTTAAGACTGAGGATGATGAAAAATATTTTAAAAAAAACGAATCCAGTGAGACAGAAAGACAAATATTAGAGATTCGTTTAACAGTTTATCCAAGATCAATAATACTCTATAATAACAAATTTTGAAGCAGGATTCAAAATAAAGATCAAAACATGGATACAATCAAAGATAGTAACCATAATATACATCTTGGACAAAAAGGAAAAATTTTATTTTTTGGTGAATAGTGCCGTATTCGTGAATAGTGTCGTATACGTGAATAGTGTCGTATACGTGATTAGTAATCTCGACACAAAAAGGTAGAAATTCCACAATAAAATCCATACCAATATTTCGGTATAATGATATTGAAAGAATAACATCATTACGGAAGAAAATAACATCCCTTACCTCAAAGAAACAGTACTTCGAAATGAAAGGTTGGAAGTGATGTTGAATGAAACTTGTACTGAACAACAACTCTCAAAGTATCCAAATACTCACAAAATACGCTCGATAATATAGAGAGAGAAAGAGAGAAAACTTGTTTCTGGTGTGATTTTCAATTCTAACTTAGCCCTCTATTTATAGGAAAATGTTAGCACGCCGAAGCAGACTTGACCTGCTACCTGATGGCTTTACCTGCTACTATTGCCACCCACCACATTTAAAATTTAATTTGAGCACATTTCTCACCAACCAAAAGTGGGGCCCACCAATTCTAGAATTTTCCACCAAAATGATAAATTCGGATGCTTCAACAATTTCTGAACCAGTCACTTCTTAAAATTCATAACAAATCATATGTTCATTTTTAACGGTTCAAAATTTTTGGACATATACTCAACTTTTATATGTATAATATATCCAAAAATCACAACGATCCAACGGTCAGATTAAAAATTATAACTCAAGTAATATATCGTAAAAATACTGATTTAATTTTTAATACCTCCATTCCTACAAAAATACTGATAAAACACCCCAACATTAATTCCTTCAATTATAACCACATAAAATAAATAAATCCATCATTTATATCCGCATCAAATAAATATTTCCTTATCAATAATTAATTATTCATAAATAATATTACAGAATCACAATAATGACAATTCAATGGTAGGTTCTAAGAAAGAGTGGGCTTTTCAATAAAGATTTCTCCTTCTTGGCGTATGATTAAGTGACCAAACCTCTCCTTGAGACATGAACTTTCTAGACATTGCCAATAATGCTATCTAATAATATTATTCAAATAATATGAATTATTGATATGATAATGAGAAATCTTGTGCGTTGACAATTATTGAAACAACAATAATATAAAATATCAACGCAAAGAATTATTGAATCAATAAAATAAAATATTGAGCGATAGAATTCATCGTAACAATTATTGAGTAGTGCCTTCTTACGTCGAATCAATAATTCAACAATAACATCTTGTAATGGTAATATTTCTTCGTGCCACCACGCGTAGACATGAATTTTAACCACTGTGTAACCCAATAGTGTTAACGGTAACAATTACGCCGTTATTTATAAAAACTCATACTTTGTTGTTTTCCTTCATCCAACAGTTTTCCGTTATGGGGCCCACAAATGGTTGCGCCGTCGTACGAATATTCCCTGACAACAAGAATATTCCACGACCAAACGAATATTCCCCGACAGAAATAAATATTCTATAACCACTTGCTTATTTTGAAAAATTTGCACATTTCACCCATAACCAAAACATTATATCAAATTAACTCCTTATTATTTCAAGATACTGAATAGAGAAAATTTTAATTTTATTTATAATAAGTTGGGGTCTTACACTAACGCTATCTCCCCCAATGACTTTCGTATCTGTACAAGGATAGGGTTCGACGGGGAGAGGAAGATTATATGGCCCAGCCTTCGGCTGTTGTTGGACTGCGGTTGGTGCCGAAGACATCCCCGTTTTTTGTTCTGTTCTCAAGTCTCTAAACTTCTGAAGTATCATTCCTGTAGTGGACCAATTCGTTAACATACTGCCGAGCCATTTTTTATTAACTTAATTATTTATACTCAGCTACATGATGGAACTCCCTTTAGCCAATCAACGATCCTCGAAGACAACGGTGGCTCACAGATTACACTGAAGAACTATTCAGAGGTTCGAGTCCTTCTGTCCCAGATCCATTCCTCTTGCTTCAACCTAAAGTTTACAAATCCGGGGCTAGCTTTGCTTGTTTCCTTCTTCCTCGGGAAAGCCCTTGATTAAGAGTAAATGAATAAGAATTGCCAAATCGGGTTTCTTTGTCTACGAATAGGTTGCCCAAAAGAGGGTCTTCTGATCGAGCCAACTTCGTTTCCTAACCACCGCTTTTTTCTTTCCCTGTTTGAAAAGTAACCTCCTTCCGTTAGTGTAATTAGTTAAGGAGTGCTCCTTTATTCGTTATCTTTGATTCTAAGTGTGTAAGAAGTTCTTTCCTAGGCAATTGTTGCAATCATTTCATAGATGTATCTATTTCTTTGAGTGTAGTAAGCCTGATAGGAGCCCTGAATGTGCTCCCTGTGTGAGTTCAATTGAGTGTGCTCCAAACTGCTATAGGCTTTCAATCCAAATCAGATACAGCTAAATGAAACTAAAAGCAAAGCTTGAAAGCTCAATTCCTAGCTACTATTTGGTCCTTGACCCACGACGGACTAGGAGCTTCCGGCCCCATGACCTCGGTTGGTGGATTTGTTATTTTGTGCCCCCTCGGGTTTTGGTCGACTGTGGGCGGACCCTGCCCTATGAGTTCTAGTCTCAATAAGAATGCTAGTTTTTACTGTTCATATATTATGTTATGATATGGATATACCACACTAATTCGTTTTGTATGGATGATGAGATTCTATTGATACAGAGCCAATTCCAATTGACTTATTAGAGGGTCTCATTGACATGCATCCAGTAGGAATTGAACCTACGAATTCGCCAATTATGAATTGGGCGCTTTAACCATTCAGCCATCCCATTGGGTGGTATATAAAGAAGAGGACACAAGCACATTCATTGATGCTCTCGAATATGCTCTTGTCGCAATTGAATCAACAATTGAGTAAATAAAAGCTATGGCTCTTGCTTCTTACACAAAGAAGAAGAGTCCAGTTCGACCCCTAACAAATCATTATTCTTTTCCTTACTTTTTCTTCTTATTTCTCTATTCTATTTGGTCAGGACGAATGAATGGCTATGAAGCATGCTCTGAAGAAGATTGACCCTTCCCCGAGTCAGTCCAGCCAGAAAGGGGAGGGCCCGCTGTCTAGACTCTCTGAAATTACTCTTGGACGAGCTAGGTTTAATGAAATTTTTGTCTTGCAGAGGGAGTTTGGCATCAGAAATTGTGTGCGTAAGTGATGTCCGAAATCCCTGTTGTGAGTCTTTTTCTGAAGTATATTGGTCACCGTAACCTCGCCACTCCAGAACCCGTCCCTGAGGCTTTGTCGCCTACCTCTGCGAGCATTTTCGGGGGTCCCTTCTCAGGCACCAGAATTGACATAAAATCAGATAATTCTAGCTCAACCTCTTCTGGTCGCTGCCCGGGAAGCACATGCACATAGGGGAAAGGGATTGGGGTGGAAGGATTGGAATGACTGGCTGACATAAACCGAACCCAGATTGAAATGTTAACCATTGAGGAAATGTTAAATAAGTTATGGAACTTTTTCTACGGTAAACTTCCGAATTCGCCTGATCCTGATAATAAGAAATCTAATACAGTTCAGTTCGTCGCATAATAATTCTATTACGCGGTCCCACTGGGAAGGGGTAGGTTATGGGGTGAGACGGTCCTGCATCTTCTATCTATATGTGTTGATCTAGACCTGACAATATAAGTAGTTAACTGTTGGGTCAAATCATATTAACTGGAACCAAATGGGTCGGTTAACCATTTTTATTTATTCAGGTTGGTTAAAGTTTGAACCCATATTTTAAAAACAAATATAGTTAATTAACTGGTTAACCATTTTTAACCCATATTCTATTCAATTGCACTACTCTCTCTTTCAGTAACTGCACCAAATACGATTATTATTTTTTTGAGTGGGTGGGGGTAGTGGGTGGGTGGTGTATACATAATCGCTTAATATTAATTTATTTTGGGAGAGAGTGGTGGGTGGGTGGGTGGGGAGTGGGGTATATCATAATCGTTTAACATCATTTTTTGGGAGGAGTATTAGGTGCGTGGGTAGGTAGGAGGGGAGTGGGGGTGTGGGGTGGGTGGGGTAGGTGGGTGGGTAAGTGGGGGTGGGTGGGGTGGGGGGTGGGTGGGTGGGTAGGTGGGCGTGGGGGATGCGGGTAAAGAAGGGGTGGGGTGGGGGTGGGGGTGGGGTAAGGGGTATACATAATCACATAATATTGTTATTTTGGTTTGGTTGGGATGGGGTGGGTAGGTGGGTGGGGTGGAGTGGGGTGGAGTGGGGGTAAAGGGTATATACATAATCACATAATATTATTTTTTTTAGTGGTAGTGGGAGTGGTGGGGTGGGGGTAAGGAGTTGGGTGGGGTGGGTGGAGTGCGTAGGTGGGGTGGGGGTGGAAGTGGGGGTATATACATAATCACATAATATTATTATTTTGGGTTGGGGTGGGGTGGGGTGGGGTGGGGTGGGGTGGGGATAAGGGGTATATACATAATCACATAATATTAGTGTCAAATCAGGTCTTCATAAAATTCATAACAATATTAAAATGATTAATATGGTTAATATGGTTTTTAACCATAACCATATGGTTCCAACCCACATTATCCATATTAAAAATGGTTAATATGGTTTTAGTTTTTAAATGAAACCATAATTATATTTTGAAAACCAAAACCAACTCATAATCATATTTTGTCAGGCTTATGTTGATCCGTTAAATGAAGGTAAGGATAGCATATTGGTTTGTTCACACAGGCAACGTGATTGGTGGCTTCGCAAGGTAGTTAGTTTGTTCATCAAACAGGCATGATTCAAGTGCTGCAAACTAATTAGATTGTTCATCAAAAAAATAATTTAATATGCATACCCTTTGGCTTGTATTAGTATTAATATTAATATTAATATTAGTACTAATCACATTGTAGTATTTAAATGTGTACAACACGTATTTTAGCATAAATTTTAAAATAATATGTCTATAATTTTAAATTTTATTATAGTAAAAGAATATAACAAATCAAATTTAATATTGCTGAAATAAATTGTCAAAAAGATCATTTGTAGGAGTTAAAAACAAGTCAAAGTTGATGACAAAAATTGAATTTTATTTAGTTTTCCCGGTTCAATACCAAAGCCGCCATGACTAAATATAATTGTGTATACTCGTCAGTCGTCAGACTTGGTTTGTTCCATAACAAGACCGAGTGGATTGACCTTGTCCTTGTGCCTGGTGGCTAGAAAAGGAAGATAAAAAAGGAATGGAAATGCAACTTAGGAAGATTATTTCACTTTCTCCTCAATTAATTAATAATGCTTGGTTCATCGGGGTCTTGTTCAAAGTCCAGTTGCAAGAAAAATAAGAACAATCCATATATATATATATATATATATTCACACATAAGAGTAATTGTTCTGCACAAGATTATATGTCTTCTCCCCTACCCCTACCCCTACCCCTACCTTGAGAAAAATAGTAAGTATATCACAACAATTTACACAAAGGGTCATTAATCCTATTCTACTGTGAATCCACATTACTGTTGGTTCGACCTGTGATTGACTAAAATCCCTCAACTAAACCAATCCATCAGATTACAATTTCAAAAGATGAAACATCCATCAATTACGGATTTGTGTTCCCATCTTACATGAAACATCATCCAAGCTGAAACATGAACAGACAACACTCGTCAAAAAGTTATTAGGAAAAATAAAATAAAAAAAATGACCCAAAAAAGAAGAATTTGCAGAATCAATAGCACATCGATCTCATTCTCTTGTAATTTGCAGATACTTGAGTAACCAAATCAAAGATTTCATATATTTTCATTTGTTTTGTCAACATGAACAACATTACAAGAAGATGAAAACTGGTATAATTTCCAAATATATTTATTTTCCAAAGTCAAAACAGTTAAAATCAATCTTACTTCTACAATTGTTTTCCATCAAAACAAGCTAGAAGCGTTGAATTCTTGTTGCAGGGCTTGTTCAAGCCAATCCTCAGAATGTTTCATCAACTCTGGGCTTAATCTGAACATCAAAACACAAAACTCCATCTCGTCAAGGGCCCCATCGCCATTGATATCACCTTCTCTCATCATGCTCAACAGCTCATCATCTCTCAAATCTTGCAACCCAAGCAAAGCAGAGTTGTTCTTCAAGCTCTCAAAAGTGATCACCCCTTTGTTCCTGTCCATCAGCAATTTAAACCCATTACATAATTCCTTTATTAAACCATCCCCACCCAACTTATCCGCAATAATCGGCAACATATCTTGAAAATCATTAGCAACTTTCCCACCAGCCATTCTTGAAAACTCTGTTCACAATTTCAGAGAGTGAGAGAGAGAGAGAGAATGGGGAGAATTGAGGAGAGATGAGATTTTAATATAAGGGGGAAAGGGGAAGGAGTTCGAGGAAAGAGAGTGGGGTCAGCAATGGATGACAACCCAGAGTACAGGCAACAGACAGTTAATTGTTCTTGTCGGCTTTGGTTGGTTCTTGCACACTGAAATTGCCTCCGTGTTTCTCAGAAGAAGCCTGTCAGGGGTATAATTGGCATTTGGGCGAATTTTAAATTTATCATAGTCTTTGTCCCTCTGACTTTTTCTAGCTTGGCCGGATGAATTTTATTTTTTGTTTCTTTATGATAATACAAAAATACAATTCCCTCTTTTTGTGATATTGTTGGTGTTACTGCTTAGAAGTACTTGGTAAGGGTCAGTCCCCTCACCCCCTGCCAAGCCAACAATTTGCATGATGATATGAACACCTTTTCTATACTTTATGAGTTCATGAAATCACCATAGTTTGATAGAGTGGTACCTAATTTTCCTCGAGGGACAAGAAAGTATTTATTTGTACAGTGGGAATATGGACAAGCATGAGGAGAATTGCGGTAGTCTCTACTAAATGATAATCTTCTTCCCTTTATTGGTAAAAGGTTAAACAATTTAACAAAACTTACAACAAGAACCATAAGGGATGATAGAGATACACCATTATGGAGTGCACAATAAAGCAGATCTAGAAATACCTAATTACAAAAATGTCGTCATGTTTGAGGACCATACTTCATAACTTTCTCTGGTTTATGAAAAATGCACTTCCTTACCGACCTTCTTCAATGGAAAATGTTAATTCGTTTTTGGAATGTGATTTTGGTTTAGTGGAGGATGAAGAAATTGTGGTGTTTCCTTGAAAAGAAAGCTGCTTCTTTTGAATTTGGACATGGTGGAACGATCACCGGGGTCTTCCTTAACACACAAATGCCCAATGATTATTATACACTTCAAGACTTCACTTCCATTGCACGATTCTTCTAATGTGTGATCCAATAAAGCAAATGCCTTCTCTTCTTACCACAAACTCCAGGCCTGTGATAACCTTAGAATTAATCATCATGTAGTAAAATGGCTAATTTGAATATTGAAATCTAAAAAAAATTAATTTTTCACTCACATAACCTAAAAGGTTCGAGGCAAGAACTTTTATTCTGCTTATAATCTCGAGTACAACAACTCCAAAACTAAAGACATCGGACTTAACTGAGAATTGCCCATCTAAGGCGTACTCTGGAGACATATGTTGAATTACAACACCAGCATGTGATGGGTTGACCGAGTTTATTTCTGTTTTTCAGTTTAATAATTGTTAGCTTAAGTCGTGAAGTTAGTGGGTCTGTTAGTTATGCTAATTTTCTACTCTTTTGCAAGTACTTAAATAATTGCTTCAGAGTCTCTAGTTGTTAGTGGTTGTAGACTCTCGTAACATAGAGAGGGCGTTGTTCACCGTCTATTACTATTTACTCCACTCACCCCTATAAATAAATCACTTTATATATATATATATATATATATATATTATGCATTTCTTAGCACAAATGTAAGTAAGTAAGATGTGCTGAAATAACAATTAAACATTGTATTTCTACAAATTTTTATTCGCATGTTTTATGTTAATTATCATATGTATATGTATATAATAAGTTTGAAATTTGTTTTGCATCTTAAAACACAACAGCAAAACCGGCTCTTTTTTCTTAATTGAATGATTGTCACAATATATAAGAGCTATCTATCTTAATAAAACAGGACTCAATTCAAATTTTTTCATTTGACAAACCACAACAATGGCTCTGATTTCATCTCACTTAATCTAATGGCTCATACTCCATCTTAGGCTATAAAAAATCCCGTCGAAACTCACCCTTCACCTACACGCTAACCCTCTCTAATCTTTTCTTCTTTCCTTATTCTCTATCTTCTCTATCTTCTCTCTGAAATCCACAAATCCCACCCTATTCTCTATCTTCTCTCTGAAATTTGGTGAAACCCTCCCTAATCTTTTCTTCTCTCCCTTACATAGCGTCAAAATCTTTTCTTCTCTCCCTTACATAGCGTCCCGTCAAAATTTGGAGAAATGAATAGAGAGAGCACTTCCGTCGGAGTAGATAGAGGTCAGTCATGGCCGTCGACAACATCCGTATCGTCACCTTCCGATTCCTCTGCTCCCACTTCAGGTATGTTTATTCCGATTCTCATGTTGTACTCTTGAGCAATTTGCTAGCACAGTTGTAGAAATTAGAACACCTCAATTTTTGGCTTTCTTCATTTTTATTTGAAATTTTACTGTAGAAATCTGCATATTTGCTCATTTTGTTTACTTCTTTCTTTTTTTTTTCGGGGGGGGGGGTTATTTCTTTCATATTTTATGTTGGACTGTTTTGGTAAACCATGTATCGTGTCTTCATTTGATTTGTGTGTTTGGCTGCAAAGGCCTTTTCCTCAAATTTCAAATGGTTTTGTCTTTCACTAATATGTACTTTGCTTTAGCCTGCAGTGCCTTTCCTCTAAAAGATGATGCCTTTCCTTACTTTTGTGTTTCTGAAGTTATTTTCTTTGACATATTATGCATTACATTTGGAAATTTAACCGCGGTTCAAAATGTAGGATTTTTCACATGAATAGAATTATCTCCAGTAATTTTTTCTGCATGACATTTTCATTGGCTCTGTTCTGTGCTTCTCTTTGTTTTGGTGAATATGATGCAAGTGAAGCTTATTGTGGATTTAATAATATTAGTTGACAACTAAATCAAAGGGAAAACAAACTGAAAGGCTTTTTTGTTGAACTAAATCAAGCTGCAGTTATCCCAAAAACTAAAATTAAAATATTATTTAACATTTTGTTTGTGAATTTGGGAGGAGAGTGAATGAAAAGAAATATTATGGTTTAACATATTATTTAACATTTAACATATTATGTACTAGAACGTTTGATTTGTCAACATATTTTTGGTTTGTACTAGAGAAAGTTGAAACTTGGCTGGCTTGAGACCCACCATTATTGACCTTTTCAATTAATCATGTTTTTAGGATGAGTGAAAGTTTCTTTAATTCTTATTCTTCAGTTTGTGGTGGTTTATTTTATGGTTTATTAATCAGGTCGTTTGTTGAATTAATAGTTGAAATGTTTTTGTGACTTAGCTGAGGCTACCATGAAGTTTGGAAGGCATGATTACATTGTAGTTCACCCAAGTAAAAATCTAATTATATAGTTGAATTCATAGTTGAAATGTTTTTGTTGTAGGAACGCCTTATCCGAGCGATGATCCTTTCAAACCTCCTAAGGTATGTTAACCTCCTCAGAAACATAGTTTTCTTAAATTCAAGAGTTTTCGAATCATTGAAACTTCAATTGTTGGTTTTATAGCTCACTTTTTAATTGCTCTGTTTCTGTTCATTTTTATGTTATTTATTTAGCTATATGTATGTCAGAAATAACTCTTATTTAGTTTTTTTTAATTCAATTTCTCACTTTTGAGACGTAAAGATCGATTTTTGTGTTGGTATAAATTTAAAATAGTTTTTGTTTTAAAAATATTTTTTGTTCCGAGCAGTACTTTTGTTACTTGATTGGTTGTAGAAATTGTGGGACAAATTATAGAAATGTGCACTTCAACTTAGCTAATTAATACAAATGATAAAAATGTACACTTCACCCAAATGTTTGGATACATATTTTTTAGAAGTCTTATGTATTTTAGAAATTTTTGTCAATGACTATCGTTTTACTTAACCGGTTATGATTGCTTTCCAGAAGGACTCTATATTCTTATCTATATCTATTTCATCATAGCTTGAAATATTTAACCGAATATTTAAGTCTTTCTTATAAAATAATCAATACAAAGAATATTTAAAGTCGACGAAAGCTTCAGTTTTTAAATGTTTGTGTGTTTTAAAATTGTTTTAAAATACACAAATTTGGGTGTTTAGATTTGTTTTAAATTTGTGTTCTCACTCTATCTCTCTCTGCTCTCTCTCTTTCACATGACAATGTACACACACACAACAACAACAACACATTTGGGTGTCTTTTAATTGATTATTTTTATTTTATTATGAAATAGGTTTATAGTTATTATGACAAAGATTTGTTTATTATGCATGTTAGGATGGAATGGATGTTGAGTTGGTTATTATTGAGTGTTCATTTTGTGAAATTTATAAGCTAATTTAGGTTGTCCTTTTCCTTAATTTTCGATTCGAAATTTATGTTTGATTAAATGCATGTTAATTGTATGAAATTTATTGTGTAGCTACAACCGTTTCAACTGCACAATCATCGATCAATGGATGAAGTTGTTATATTTGATAGTGTAAATTTATCATCTGATTAACTCTATCTAAATACATCTTATTGATTTTTTAATAACTTATTTGTTTTAATTTATTTTCATTAATGTCGTGATGTACGGATGGATGACAACTTAGAAAATCTGATTATGATAAGTTTTTTTTTACTAATCATTTTCTTACCTTTTATCTAATCTTTTACCCGCTTTATTTACTATTCATTGTTTTTTTGTATATAGGTTCAAAGATTTAAATCATAAAAATGTAGGAGTGGTAATTCATGAATGAATATGAACTAAATTGTCTCTCAGATATCGTGAGGTAGTGTATCTTCACACCTAAGTCTCAAACATTTTTTCTTTTTTTTTCTTTGCTTTTGAGTAGCGTTTTCTTACACAGAAGGAGAAAAAAAGGTCTAATACTTTGTCGAATGCCAAATTTAAGGGGAAAGAAAAAGCTACCTCTTCTAGCCAAAGAACAAAAATAAAGATTGCCAACTGGTATCACTTTTAATCCTATTCTTTTATTTAAAACGTTTGCTTTGTCAATATGTTTTTGGTTTGCCTCATTTGTCAATATGTTTGAGTAACTATGATTTTTTTTTTTACCTGTTTTGTAGTTAAGAGTAAAAGTTTTTTAAGCTTAATGTTGATTTGTAGCCTTTAAGCTTTTGTTACGACATATAATTTGAATCTTTTGTTGGGTCCTATTTTTTTAAACTCAAAATTCTTTTGAACATTCCATAATTTGAAGTATCGATCAATAGTGAAACCTCAACCCTTCTCAGTAGTTTAAAGCATATTTTGATCTTATTTATTGCATACCTTTCAAGCTGTTAAATTCAATATGATATTGATCGAGTATATTAGTACTATAGAACAAAACTTTTATTATAATTATAATGTTCATAAATGGTTAGGTAGATAGTTTTATTAATGCAACACTTTATTGTCATGTCAATTAGGACAACTAGGACAACTTATGTTATGACAATCAATAAGGCCCAAGGACAATCTGTCAAGTTCTTTGGGATTGATTTGCGAACACCTATTTTTAGTCATGTACACCTTTATGTGGTACTATCTAGATGCACATCTACGGATCGTATAACTGTCTTCCTTCCGGAAGATGGTTCGAATTGCACCACAAATATTGTTTACCCAGAAATTTTATTATGATATTCTTACAACAATTAAATGGTATAGTTTAAACAAGTTTATTTCTACTAAATTATGTAATCTTTCCAACATTTCAACTTTTAATTTTACAATGAGGTTCATTCTTTGTAGGATTGAAGTGAATTTGTCAACGAGAACAATAGAATATATACAATGGACCGTTGTGGATGGGGCCGACGTAATCAGGTAAATCTATTTTTATGTCACTGCATCAAAATAAATTTACTATTCCTATATTATAAATAGTGTTAATTTTATTGTTTATGTAAATAATATAGGTGGTTGTGCATTCTCCTCATTGGGCAAAGTGCGTTTGTATTGATACGAGGACATGAAGAGAAGGTTTAAAGGGATGAAAAAGACATTTAAGAGAATTAAATGATATCTGATCCAAGATTGACATGTCCACCTTTTCATGCATTACTAACCTACCATTAATTGACCAAACAATTGTCTAGGTGTGAAAGTCTCTCTTACTAAGACTATATTTATCTACTTCTCATGCAGACACACAACACACATAATATATGCACAAACACCCACACATAACTGTAATCAATCAAACACACGCAAATCAAGCTCACACACCATTAAGCAAATGAACCGTTTGTTGAAATAGTACTAAGAAAACTTTATTTGATTGTAAGTCCATATCTTTTCCTAAAAAAATTGATTAGTTGTTACAATCTCTCTAAATTCTTACTTATATCAAACTAATTCATTCCCCCTACATACAAATATGTGTGCTAATTTATTTTTAGATAATTCAGGATAAAGTAAGGGGTCTTATGTTTCGGATTTACAATTGTTTTATTCTGACTTACCTATTTCGATAATTTTTAAATTTCAGGTATATATTGAAGGATACATGATGTAAGTTGTAAATAATATACTTGGTGTAAGCTGTAAAGTAAAAGGTTTTATGCTCAACATGTTGTTTCTCTATTTTCTGTATGTATGTATTTTTTGTGTTCCGCCTTTTGTAAATTTAGCTAATTATACTTGGTTATGATGATTTTGGGTATGGAATGATGGTTTTTTTGGTTGTTTGTATATGTATGGATGATTGTAAGTTTTGTAAACAGGTTTAGATTTTTCTGGATATCTATTTTTAAAGGAAATTTTTCCGAATTTTTTTGAAATTAGTAGCAACTAACTTGATGTTTTGGTGGTTGGATGTGTTGATGATTGAGTATGATTTAATTTCTTCATGTATGTATTTTTCTGTTCCGTATTTTGTAAAGTTAACTAATTATACATGGTTATGATAAATTTGGGTATGGAATGATTGTTTTTTTGGTGGTTTGGATATGTATGAATGATTGTAAGTTTTATAGACAGATTTATATTTGTCTGGATATCTATTTTTAAAGAAAATTTTGTCGAATTTTTTTAAAATTAGTAGCAACTAGCTTGATGTGTGTATTTTGCCCGTTACGTCTTTTGTAAAGTTACCTAATTATACATGTTTATACAAGTTTAGAATTTTTTAGATATCTATTTTTAAAGGAAATTATACCTCTTTTTTTTTGAAATTAGTACCGACTAGCTCGATGTTTTGGTAGTTGAACATGTGTTGATGATTGAGTATGTATTAATTGTTCAATAATAGTATGGTGAATTGTGGTGGTATGTATCTTTAAGTAATATAATATTTTTTGAATTTTAATTTTATTTTATTTTAGTGACTTTAGGCACAAACATATACTAGTTAATAATATTTTTGGCTGTGGCCCATCCATCCACTTATCCTCGTTGGTGGATTTTATTGGGCTTAAGAAGTTATCTCATTAACAAAGATTAGTTACAAGGGAAGGTTGTGACAAAACATTAAAAGCATCCATCATCATGAATTTGTTTTATGTTTATACTTATTGAGTATTTAGTTTATAATAAAATTGTGTTGTTATGTTTGAAATAATTATATCATTTCAATAGAATATTTTTGGGAAATAAGTTTAGAATAGGAGTGTTTTTCTTTGTAATAAAATATGAATAATTCTGTGTTCACAAAGGTATGCCTAGTTTCTTCATTCGAATGGAGATCCAGAAATGCAAGCGCCTGCGTAATTCTATCTTAACTTCTCAGAAGAAGACCGAGGCACGTCTTTCAATGCCAATACATAAGAAGATTAGATTAGGAGTAATTATCCCTACACCTACACCAAGGCATGATGATATAACGAAAAATTAGATTAAAATTTAAAAAATATTATTTCCTCCGTCTCTATTATTTGACGTTTTAGAGGTGGGCACAAGAATTAAGAAAATAATTAAAAAACGTTAAATATAATATTCAATTGTCTATAATACGCTTAAATCTTTTGTTAGGATAAGAAGAGAGAGTTTAATGAGGGGTAATTTTGGAAAAATTGTCATTAATTCTCCTAGATTTGAACAAACATCAAATAATCAAGAACAAATGAAAAACTCTAAAACTTCAAATAATTAGGGACAGAGGGAGTATATTATTTAAAGACTCTTTACAACCTAAAATAACTTACAATCAAACATAATAATTATCATAATTTACCACACCACCACAATAATTAATTTTTTAAAAAAATAGATATCGTAAAAAATCTAAACATGTCTACAAAACTTACAATCATCAATAACAATTATCATAATTCACCATACTACCACAATTATTATTATTATTATTTTATTATAACTATTATTATTATTGTTGTTGTTATTACTACTACTATTATTATTATTATTTTATAATTATTATTATTTTAAATTAAAATTAAAATAAATTTGAACCGTCTGCCAAAATGCAAAATGAGTTGTGTTTTGTTAGATAGATTACACCGCCGGCCCATTTCACATGCCAACTAGGCTGCTGAGTTTCACGTGACTCGCCGCTGCCAACGAGGACCAAATCACGCCTGTAAGCGAATCAGAATGTATCAAACACTAATCCACGCGGAAGACATGTCACCACTAAACAAAAAATATCCAAAGCTAACCCTGTTTGTTGTTCCCTCACCAGCCTACACGTGTCACCTTTCTTACCATTAACACAGGTTCGGAGTTCGGACGGTATGTCGTTGTTGACACGAGTTTTAAGTCTGGACAATTCGAATTCTCAATTTTTAATTGACGCTTTAGTCCTTCACCTCAGCCCAAGGCCTGAAGGTAATTTCGTAGATAAAGTGGAGAATTACGGTTGAGTACACAACCATCTTGACCTCTTATTTATTTATGTTTCCTTGAAGCCGTCCTTGGTTTCTTCTTCCATCTTTTCTTAATTCTCAGGCTTTGCAGAGGATAGAGAGAGAGAGAGAGAGAGATTCAGAATTTCCCGAAATGAAGAGCTGTGAGCTATGCAAGTGTATGGCTAGGATTTACTGCGAATCGGATCAGGCGAGCTTGTGCTGGACCTGCGACGCTAATGTGCACTCAGCAAACTTTCTAGTGTCCAGGCATTTGAGGAGTCTTCTCTGCCATTCCTGCCAATCACTGACTCCGTGGAGTGCTTCCGGTGAGAAGCTTGGTCGGACGGTTACGCTGTGCATAGGATGTGTTGACGGTTGCGATAGACTCAAGGAGGGAAAAAGAGAAAGGACAGATGAAAGTCGAGCAGGTAATGATGATGATTTTGAATCAGAAACTGAATATGATAGCGATGAAGATGATGACGATGACGATGACGAGGATCGGTTGGACGAGGAAGACGACGGTGAAAATCAGGTTGTGCCATGGTCATCTAAGTCGCCTCCACCGGCTGCTAGTTCATCGGAAAGTGAAGAGTTCTCTACCGGCGATACTCACGTACTCTCCTCGAAGCGATCGCATGAGAATGATGCAGATCTTTCCTCGAAGGTATGCTTTATTTCATTTCGTAATGAGCCATTAGATCGGATTATTATTTGAATGATTTTAGGTTTTATTTATTTGATAGAGATTGTGTTTTAAAGACTTAAATGTCCATATGGTTGTCCACGTCTAGTCATCGCAGTTTCAACTTTTCTTCAACCGACTTTGTTTTGAAACAACTTCTCAAAGCCTATGTCTTAGCCTTAAATTAATCGCGCTAAGAGGCTAAATGGAAGTACTAATTTTCTGTTTGTATTGCAGTATGATTTCAGTTGTTCAACTTCTCGACGAAACAACCAATTGATCACGTCGGCGACGGCGGCTGCTAGGTGTATTAGAGGTGGCGAAGACGCATTTGTTGACTATCTTTATTTGAGGCCTTTGAAAATGCGAATATTTGATGCGAACCGGGCGGCCGGTGTTCAGCACACGTCGGGCACTGAGACGATCGAGAGATTCCATGAGCAAGACATGACCTCGTCTGGCAAAAAAGCGTCTGAAGCCGTTGATTTGGATCTGTCCGAGTGTCCTTAGCTCTCGGATCTGATGATTCCTGAGTAGCCTTCCTGCGTAGCTCTCACATTTTAATTAGATATTTGTCACTAATCCACCATTTCAATTGTTAGTATTTTGTTAATTGATTTCTCTATAATTTAGTTTTGTAAACTTATTGGTACTTATGAGTACATTAATTTTGTTATTGTGAGAAACGGTCTGATGCCAGATTTTTAAACTCTTGGACCTTTGCCGTGCTTATATCTGCTAGTAATTCTTATAGGTTGCACACTTAAATATTAGTATTAGTATTAAATTATAAAACAAAAGAAGAAAATTTTAAATTTATATTAAAGCGTAAAAGACCAAAATGGAAAGGCATTTATGGTTCTTGAAAGTTAAAAGTCTAATAATAAGGATGTGATGGATCTTCAGTGGTGTGGTGTGAGGTACATACAATTAATGAGCTTCTCCTATGAAATCGAGTTTATGATAATATCCATTCTTCTACTCGAAAAAATTCGGCATAGTGTTATGGTGTGGTTCATTCTCTGACCCAAAACGTATAAAGGAGGGGGTGCGTGTCACACGCAATAGCTTCACAACCAAAGCGTGTAGCCTCTTCTACTCCTGTTTTGCGGAAGCAGTTGTAGGGGGAGCTCAGGGATTGTCACGCACTATATATAACAAAACAAAACGAAACAAAAATTTAAGCGCTCGCTACCAAAATAAAACTATACAGCAGAACATGCCGGCTTTGTGTTAAACTATAATATACCAAATCTCATTTTATATAAAATAAAAGTAATTGATATTTTTACATGATCACTCATATAAATTGTGAGTGGTCTCCAAAACGTTAATTGAGAGCACGATCATTGAATACGCTTCTTGTTTTTGATAGCAATCTAACGATGACTCGTATAAAAATATCATTTTAATATATTAAAATATCATTTTTATTGTAAGAAAAAGTGACTGCAAGAAATGCGCACCAACTAAAATCCATCCAATATCGGAAGCAGATCATTTATCTCCATTTTGCATGTTCCTTCTCTATCCTCCACCTAAATTTTTGACAACTGACTTCTTATTTAACACCAATTAACTTTAAAATTAAATAAGTGCCTGATATCAAAAATTTTAATGAAAAACACAAGAGAAACAGGGGATTTGCTATCTCCAATATCATCTTTTTCCCCATAAATTTTTTAAGGCTGCCTTGAGAAACTCCCAACTGGTGTTGCAAATAAAATCCAAAGTTAAATTATTAGTAGAAATTAAGAGACTTTGGTAAAGTGGTAATTATAATAAAATAAGCCTTCTAATCCATGTTGATATGCAAACAAAACAGCTTTTGCAGTACAGTTGAAAAGAGAAATCAAGAGAAGGAGTGGTGGTTGGAATTTGAGCCCAAATCTCCTGGTCCTGGTAGCAAACAAATGAAATGGACCATAGCTAGCCAAGGTACAGGCACTACTCTGTTTCAGTTTGCTTGTGATAGTAGTTTTAAATATCAGCTGCACGTAATGTCTGCTTGACCTCAACTACCAAAACTTATTTGTTCTTCGTCTCAGTATTAATTATTTATTTATTTTATGGAGTTGATATAAAGGAGGATTATTTTATTGGCATAAATTGAGAAGATATTTTATGGATGAACAATGAGCAGTAGTCCGCCTGATTTAAATTAAGCCACATTTTATGGCCGCCCATCCCATCATTTTATGTGGGTGCAGAGGAAGAGGCTTTATTCGTGGGACTCCAAGTCGATTATAATTTGGTGAATTGATCAATACAGAATTGACACGCATAAAAATATTATCTCTTGATTTATGTATTAATAATATATTAATTAACTTCATAATAGGCTCATTTTATATAATCCGTTATCCGTCCATAATTAATGAAGGGGGTTTGTTGGAGTGTTATAAGTAATAATGAAGGAGCGGTGGTTGAAAGAATAGTTAACAAGTAGAGTATTGGTAAAGAAAGAAAGGATAGATAGAATCATAGAGAAGAAGGGAGTGGGGTCGTTTTTCTTTTTCCTTGTTTGTGGAGGAGAATTGTTTTGATATTTTTTTGAGGAAAGAGACTAGAGAGGAGAAATAATGGAAGGGGGTTTGTGGCTATTGTATTTGTTGTGTTGTGTCCTCTCAATAACCGTGAAAGATAATATTCTTGGAGCTCGCACTCACATTTCTTAATTTTTGTTTTAAAAAAGTTTTATTTCTTTTAATAATTAGTTAATTACATTAAATGAAATTATATCCATGTTTATTGTCATATTCTCAATACTAAATAAACACTCTATAAATTTATATATATATATATATATATATGAAAAATACTATCTTTAAAGTTTATATATTTTGTAATTAGCCTTCTTTTTTGAAAAATAAAATAAAAATGGAGCGAGTATGATTAGGGTATGGAAATGGATGGTTAGATTTGATCTTTAATATTATTAGTATTTTGTGTAGTTGGGGTGGCAACCAGGAAAGGAAATAGGAGTATTCTTTTGTGTGGACTCTGACCACTCCATGAATTTTAAAAGAGTTTTATGATCATCAATCACCATGTCATGTGTGAAAGAGACTAAACATCCCATCCCATCCCATCCCATCCACTTACTACAAAAATAAAACAAAAACTATTATAAAGATAGGAATAATAAGAGGTTGATTTTCCGCTGACTTGTCTGCACCTGCATCACTCACGTATTCACATACAAGGCAATGGGTAAAAGGGCAATGGCAATGGCAATGGCAATGGCAATGGCATGCGTCTTCTTCTTCTCCTACTTTAATTATTACGACTATGTTATTCCATGCTCTATGACCACAAATTTCATGGGTTTGAGCTAAACCTTGTACGTACAGCTGGTTGTATGTTCAGATTAGAAAGATCCTTTCAATTTGTATCAAAGACAGAGACAACAAATGATACGTGGTTGGTTATTAAACGGGCATTTGGGCGATTCCAACATACATACATACATACATACATACTACTAGTACTAGATTCTAGCTGTATTGCTTTCTGTCATCGAACATAATAGCTTTTCTCAATACTTTTTCTGCATACATTTTTTTTGTCTTACAAAATTTAAATACTAAAAGACAAGTAAATTCTAAATATTTCTACATTAATGAGCACAAAATCCACAAATAACCAACCACAAGGACAGAATTTCATCTCCCCTTCTTGATGATAACTTTCCATAAATATAATAATGCTGGGAATTCATGGATCCAATGCTTGAAAATCACACTACCAACACGCATTCTCAATACGAGACTCATCAAAACGCGTGCAAACTAATGGGTTTACCGCACAGCTGCTCCAACTCACTTTCCAAAGTTTTCAATAGATACTCTTTATTACGCCTGTAAATCCAAGCATGAGCATTTTGATCCCAATCAAACCTTGATGGACCACTGCATCCAAATCATAAAACATGTTGCAATGAGCCAAATAAAAAATGTGACAAATTAAGAATTCAATCCAAGGTCCTATGCTCCATCCTTATCCTTTCCTGATGGTTGTTTGCTTAGATAGAGAATAAAATAAAAGCTAGCACAAACAACACAGTTTGCTGTCCATGACAATAATCCTGGCAAAACTACTTTCCAACTTGAGTTTTGTATAGAGAAAATGTTTCTCTAAATTCAAGGCCTGACCGTGTTTATGTACAACCCTCGTCTCGTCTTTTAACCATGTCTTCAACAGATCAACACTATTGTGATAAATATTTGTAGGCAATACAACCTTCATAGATATGACTCTTAGGTTATTTCTCACACATCTTAATCTTCTGCAATATCTTTCTAAAAAATTATTTTTCCAATTTAATAGCAAGGAGTATGTTGCCCCATGATGTACATGGGCGGCACCCCCTTGGTGCTTCTTTGATTTATATTTCTTTACTTATCAAATAAGCAATGAGGAGTATTTAGACATCATCAGTGATTCTCATCTTCAAAGAATCTGTGAAGTACTTACATAGCACTTATTAAAAACAATAAATAAATAAATAATCTGTTACAATAACTCTTCATAAGTAGGAGTTCTAAAACATCATCAGCTATTAAAAACTTCCAAGTATCTGTGAAACACTTGGATATCCATTTGACATAAGGTTATATCAAAATGGATAGCTTTACAGAGTAAATGGAAGTTACTTTTTCATTAATCTTTGTTTCTCATGATTTTACCAAGGCATTTGCCTCGGACCCCCACACATATTTAAGCTAACAATACGACAAAACTTCAGGAAGGCCCTAATCAAATTGAACTGTGTCATTGGTTCACCTAAAGCAATTTTTCATGAAATTTTTAATATGAAACAAGAACATAATTTTATAATCCCATAATTCTTTGATGGCCCCATCTACATTTATTACTACTAATAAACAAAAACTACTGATGCAGGCACTAGCTTAACGAAGTTGTTCCATATTAGACTGCATCTAATAACTCTACCTCAAGATTTTGACAACCCTCCACAAATATTTGTCAGCGATAAAAACTCCGTCCTATAGAAAAAGTTTGTGGAAACATACTGCTAACACTTACATTTGTCTCATCAAATAATGTGAAACCTGTTGGAGCCCATATAGAAATAACAACACTCTGAATACATACACAGATTAAGCTAGTACAACACTAGAATATAAATGGTGAATTTTATTCATTAGCAATGTAGAAATGCAGCAGCTGAGAACAAGGTTCAAAGTGATTTTCTGTAACAATTTTTTTCTTTTCTTTTTTTAAATATTACGTGATCTCCGGTAACGTTACTAACATATACAGATACATAATAACCTAAGCCTAACAAATCTGAATTGCAGAACACATGCATTCGAATGTGTGTTTACAGAAATATTAACAACTCGTTTGCTAAGGACTTCCTACCTCAGAGGGGAAGACATCCAAATTTGTCTATTTGGCGTTTGTTTGTTCAACACATAAGTTCCTAAATTCCCAAGCTTTACAGTTAAAACCTGGTTCTGAGAAATGCAAACAAGAATCGAGTAAGAAAAAGAAAAACTCAATATTCTTCAAAGACCTAGCCACAACAAATACTATACAATAATTTCTCACCCCATAGTCAACGTCAAAACCATCAATATCCACAAAATCTCCATATTCCTGTCAAGAAAACAAAACAAAACCAGGTTTTCAGAACCATGTTAATATTTTATTGCCGGACTTTGCCATATGATGCTCCAAGACTTTTTCTTTTCTTAAAATGGTAGTTATTGAAAGTAAGGTGGTGGATCCCAGAAGTAATATAAGGCTCAACAGCTAAAACTCCCAACAAACTGGGGAAACTATAATTATACAGGGCACAACATCCAAAAAAAAACCTCCTACAGCTCCTACAAAAATCTATACCTCCCACCAGGCACTAGGGGCACAAAAACAGCCAAGAGACGACTCATTTAAAAACTCAGGAAAGGAAAAAACCCCTGCATAAGTTACTTGAGAGCCAAAAGAAGAGCTGGTTTACACTAAAGCATGCTCAACTCCCTTGAATCATCTCCTATTGAGCACCCTCCAAATTGACCACATAACCCTTGAGTGGAGAACATACTCCTGTTTTTAAGAAAAAAAGTCTTGAACGATAGCGAAGCCGAGCTATCACAATACTGACAGGTTGATGCGGTCATGTAGTTAGCCTCTGGGGTCACCCCGAGGAGACGGACAGAGGTGCCTAGTAAAACTAGAGTTGTATAACCTACGTCAGCTCCTTATCACATTAATGACAAAAGCTGCACAATCTCCCATATTTTCCTCGGTGCTTCTACTCACCCTCACATATGAACAAACAGTCATGAAATCTCTCAACTGTTCTGGGTAACACCCTACACGCCAAAACTAATACATGTATTCTTCCTAAGATGTCCATCACCTTAAATTTTGATAAAATATTATAAAATTAACATGTTAAATTCTTTTTCAAGTAAATTTTGCATAAAACCAGTTGAAAAAGAGAGGTAAAAGTAATGCTAAATAAGGTGGGTTGGTCCAAGGATGGATCAAAACATAAAGTATGGACTTTTAAGCAAATGCAAAGGGTGAAGCACCTGCCAAAGTCCCTAGTATCTCAAGGCTAAATCCGAGCAGGCTTGCAGAATGCATAAATTTATACTACAAAACATGATTAAGTTTCTACAACCAGTATCCAACTAGTATTTTCCAAGATTAGCATCAATCACATCCAAGTTTCTAGAGTACAGCCAAAATTCCCAAGCTTTCTCAATATGGGCCAAACACCAATTGGATTGGCATGAGTTTGAAAAACAAATCCAACGCCAGTTCAATTGGCGTTGGAGGGTTGAAATTATTAGATTAACTTAACCAAATTATTAGATTAACTTAATCAGATTATTTTTTAAATAAATGATTTTTTTTTTTTTTAAAAATTATCCTAATTTTTTTTAGAAACAAATTTATTTTTGTAAAAGGGGAAAAAATTAATCCAACGCCAAACGCCAGATGAATTGGCGTTGGTTGGATTTTTTTTTATTAAGCAAATTTGAAAAGAAGGAAAGCTGAATTTTTTTATATAAAACAAATGTCAAGAAAGTTGAAGAGAGTTAACGCCACTTAAATTGGCTTTTCAACTTTTTTGTAAGCAGATGTCAGAAAAGTTGAAGAGAGAGAGTTAACGCCACTTGAATTGAATTGGCGTTTCAACCTCTTTTTTTTTTTTTTTTTTTTAAATAAAGCAAGTTTGAAGGGATAAGTTTTTTTAACACCACTTGAATTGGCGTTTGAACAAAAAAAAATTTATAAAGCAAAATTGAAGAAAGATGGCAGGGATAAGTTGTTTTTTGAGTGCCACTTGAAGTGGCGTGGAGAACAAATTAACTAAATTTTTTTGATCCAATGCCAAATGAAATGGCGTTGAACCCTTTTTTTAATATATTTTCTAATCATTTTTTTGTTGAGCAAACTTGAAAAAAAGGAAATGTAGGAGAGAGTTGAACACCACTTAAAGTGGCGTTTGTACTTTTTATAAAAAAAAACAAATATGAATAAAAGATGTCACATGAGCCTACAATCACCTAGTCTAGCTATTTACATGAACATTCAATACTTCATTTTAACTATAAAATCAACAATCCCTCGTCTCACTTTATATCTCTGTTTTTTACTCTCACCCTGTTTTTTACTCTCATTTTCTCTCTTTTAGTCTATCATCTCACTTTCTATCTTTTTTCCCCATATAATCTCACTTTCTCCTCTCTGTTTCTTCATTTTCTTCTTAATTTCAAATAAATTTATGGTTGATAACTGGATTCACCCTGGTCCTATTGACACATCATTATTGACTCTTCAATCTTCTCATCGTTTAGAAAATATATGGCGGGGCGAGGTATGTATTATTTATATATTTTATAGTAATAATAATAATAATAACACCAAATTTTTAATTTTAAATATTCATATCACAATAAAAAAAATTAATTATGAAGTTGGTAATATTAACTTATTTATACATTTGGCAGGAGCCGCCTCCCCTTAAATGTAGGCCTGCTGATGAGGGTATTTTCAGATGTGGAGAGAAAATCACCCTGATTCGCCCATTCTTCATAGTATTGCACAAGTTGGATTTTATGGAGTATATAGAGTAGGACAAATTAGATATGATCGTGCTTTGATCACAGTCATGATAAAGAGATGGCGAGTGGAGACTCACACATTCCATCTTCCCATTGGCGAGAATACTATCACCCTCCAGGATGTGGAGATACTAATGGGTCTTCCTACTCTTAGATCCCCTGTGACATATACTAACAATGAGACTGCTACCATTCCGGAGTGGTGAAATTTAGTTGAAAATCTTCTCGGAAGTAGACCGACTCCTAATGTGATATTAATTCTAATAGTCTTAGATTGGGGTGGCTGTTAGAGTTAATAAACACATTGATTATACATTATCATATCACATTAGGGCTCACCTGCTTATAATCATAACCCACACACTTTGTGATTGTATGAAAAATCGTGTTAAATTAAAGTTTTTACCTTTACTAGAGGATCTAGGGACAGTGCATACATACAGCTGGGGTAGTGCATGTCTAGCTTATTTATATCATCATTTATGTCGTGGGACTAATGTAGATACTTGCGATGTTGCAGGTTGTTTAGTTTTATTACAGGTAATGTTTTATTTGACTTATTTGTTAATAACATATTCATAAATGGTTAACTATATTGTGTAAATTATTCTTCTCTGGTTATAGATATGGACTTGGGAGTGCTTTACATCTATTCCTGACATCTGCTTAAAAAAAAAAGTTAAAACGCCAATTCAAGTGGCGTTAAAAAAAAACTTATCCCTTCAAATTTGCTTAAAAAAAAGAGAGGTTGAAACGCCAATTCAAGTGGCGTTAACTCTCTCTCTTCAACTTTTCTGACATCTACTTAAGAAAAAAAAATTGAAATGTCAATTCAAGTGGCGTTAACTCTCTCTCTTCAACTTTCCTGACATTTGTTTTTTATAAAAAAAAAATCAGCTTTCCTTCTTTTCAAATTTGCTTAATAAAAAAATCCAACCAACGCCAATTCAACTGGCGTTTGGCGTTCGATTAATTTTTTCCCCTTTTACAAAAATAAATTTGTTTCTAAAAAAAATTAGGATAATTATTTAAAAAAATAATCATTTATTTACAAAATAATCTGATTAAGTTAATCTAATAATTTGGTTAAGTTAATCTAATAATTTTCAACCCTCCAATGCCAATTGAACTGGCGTTGGATTTTATTTTCAAACTCTAACACCAATCCAATTGGCGTTTGGCCCATATTGAGAAAGCTTGGGAATTTTGGCTGTAATCTAGAAACTTGGATGTGATTGATGCTAATCTTGGAAAATACTCAATATCCAACTATCTAATTAAAACTCTGAATACAGGATTGTCTAACAAGTCAAAACATTCAGAAATAACAAACATGGAAATTTCATTCGCAATTATTACCTCTATCTTCTCTAGGAGGTCATGAATTGTAGAATCAGCCAGCCTGTGAAATTCATCCTCCTGCAGCAGAGAACTGTATCCACACTAATTGTTAGAAAATTCACTTCACACCCCTCAACTTACAAAAAAATAATGTCATCATTTCTAAATATGCTAGCATTACTGCTCAAAATTGCAGTACCAAAAAATCATATCCCTAAGAATCAGAGCTTTGAAGCCTTCATGTGTTGATGAATTAAAATAGATAATCAAAATTGTCCCTTAATTCAACATAGATATCATTAAAAAAATAGAGGGAGAGATCAGATACCTGTAATCGACAGACACTGGGCCTTGAGAAACGTCGTCGATGACACTAGAAGGGCGAGAGCAAAAGCTTCTAGGAAGGGAAGAAAGCGATGTCGTTGATTTTGAATAGTTGGAAGCTTCCAGAAGATACAGAGGACAGACTAAGGCTCTTGAAGTTGAATAAGAAGAAGAGGCAGAAGATTTTAGAGTCGTTGTTAATATCCTTCTCAGTTTCCAGGAAGAATTCATTTTCGCCTACGCGCAGATAAAGCTTCTTCGTCTTCGATTATTTTGTACGAACTGAATAATTAATCCAAAAAAACCCCCACATAAATTCAAAAATTAGCCAAGTGGCCCATCATCCATTTTCGTTTTGACATTAGACCAAAATTCTGGATTTTAATTAATGGGCTGGGCTGGGCTAGGTTAGGGTTGAGGATATCTTGATTGGGTGGCTTTTCCAATATTCCCATTTCCCTCCTTCCTTGTTCTAACTGACTTTTTTTTATGGTTAAATTGATTATATTTAAAATCAAAATTTATTCTTAAGTTTATTAAATATAAGTACACAATTATTATCATAAAATATATATCAAATATACTATCGAAATCAACTTATTTAATTTCAAAATTTTTAATGCATATATTTGATTCTTAATCTTAATATTGAAAACTAAGTAATTAATATTTAATTGAAATTTTTTCAAATGATAAATATTAAGAGACAAAAATATTTATTTAAAATGATATTTAAAAAGGGACGGAGGGAGTAGTATATTTTTAAGGTTAACTAGAAAATTTTTTAAAATTAATAATTTAACATATTTAATATATTTCTAAAATTGCAACCCTTGAAACCAATATGAAATTACATGTAAATTATCCTTTTGGGTTAGCATTTTGAAAGAGAGACCTCTATTCCAAACACAACAAGAGAAGAGAGAAGCTTGGTGAATTGCGCATATTTAAAATAATTATATATTTATTAACTTAAAAAATATTTAATTTGATCATAAAAATAAATAGAAGCGAGTAATTAATATAAAAAATTATGGCTTAATTTCAATTTCATGAATATTTTTGAATACTAGTACTAATCAATATGCCTTTATGCTATTTGATTTATGTTGTTTTTTTAATGGTTTTAAAAAATTGATATTTTTATATAATTTTTTAATATTTTTATGGTCACTATAATATTTATTGTGACGATTTTTATATGAAATCATTCACAACCCTATTGTAATTTACAACTAAAGCCTTGGTCGCGAAAATATCAAGCTGACCGCTACTGCTCTCTACATTTTACCTGCGGCCTGCCTGCCATAAGTTCAGTAGTGCCCTTTTTTACTTTCCTCGGACACCGGATAACATCTGCCATTATTAGGGTTAGATTCAAAGTTTTTTCTTATATTCCAAAAGAGGTTTTTTTTTTTGTATTAATTGTATTATGTATTTCCCCGTTAACTTTCAGCTTTCAAACCAGAAGACTACCTCAATCGTCATTACAATCCGGCTAAAAATAGGTTAGATCTCTAATTCAACAGTTGTACTCGTTATATACTAGTGTTTATGATATTATAGACTTTGTTGGGAGTACTAAAATTGGCTGATTGAAAATTATTGTTTTTATGTGATTCTATAACAATTTTGGTTGAATGTAGAGATTTCTGCTCTGAATGGCTTTAGCTCCTTTATCCATTGAAACTGAATTCACTATCTTTTAGTTTTTGATTACATAAACTGATTCAAATCTTTGATATATATGATCATACTTCAACTCCAAGAAAGAAAGTTCTGTCCTGGACCCCCCCAAAAAAAAAAAAAAAACAAAAAAAAACAAACAAACTGTTTTTGTTATTTTCTTTATATACAATGTATTGGTATTATATTCACCTGTCCTGAATGGGAAAACCGCATAAATACTTTTTGTGTGTTTGTGTGTGTGTGTGAGAGAGAGAGAGAGAGAGAGATTTCTTGAATTGTGTTATCTAGTATTCTAATATACAGGGCATGTTTTTACCAGCGATTTGTTTTGTTCAATCATTATGTCATTTATGTGATTGTTATATGAGGTCCCTTTGTGATAGCCGCCTCGATCGTTTCTAGCAGTTGTTGGGTGAATTGCTTGCAACACCTTAACCCCTCGCCTATATGTAGACGGTAATCTTGGTACAATTGCTCGCGTTCGGAATTCTGCGTTGAATGGACACCAACGACACCTTGACCCCTCGCTTATATTGAAGTGGTAATCTCGGTACAATCAACGATTGATGCGGTAGAAGACGTCACACACAACTATGAATTGTTGTATGATAAGTCAAATTGAATCTCGAAGGAATAACTAAGAAAAATACTTAGGAATTCTTCAAAGAACCAAAAGTAGAAAATAACCTCACAAATATATTGAATAATGAATAATGTGTTTGATTACATCAACTTAGACCTCTATTTATACTACTCAAAACAATCCAAATCCTAATAGGAATTTATAAACTATAACCCTAATAGAAGTCAATTTGGAAAAGAAATCTTAATTAAAAAGAAATCCTAATTACAATAAAATTGTAAAAATCTAGAACTCCAAAGTCTACAATTGCCGTGTAATCCCTTGTCGCGTTAAGTTAAATTGTCGCGTTTGGACTCTTCATGCCGCACGAAGCCACCGAAATTCCTTCATGAAATTGGACATTACCGAATGTGGAAAAGGAAAGTAAAAACGGATGCTGACATCAATTAGGAAATATGAAGGCTGATATCCAATTATATGAAGGCTGATATCCAATTTCAATTTGTAAAAGGAATGTAATGATGGTTGCTATATGTAGGCCCTCGTGTATAAATAATATGAAAAAGTCTTTGCTGAACATGCTGAATCCATGCATTGCTTCATATATATTAATGTTGACCTGCTGCCCATTTTGGAGTACAAAAATCGTGGCCCATGGCTGAATTGGCTATCATAACATCCGTGACCCACTTTAATATTAAATAGCAAATTGGGTCAGCCCATTTAGATTTTAATTTTGCAGTATGTTGCTTGAATAGATTTGAACTTATGAAATATGTTAAATCTAGAAGACCCAAATCATGTAGTTTATCCTTAGCAGTCATTGAGCTTGAATTGAGCTCCATTTCAAACATCCTTGAATAAAATTCAACCCAATTATTTGAAATCATTTGACGAACCCCTGGAACTTGAAATGAGTTATTGTTGTTTGACGTGAGCCTGATCAGGATTGTATCATTCCTCTCCTCTTGAAAAGGATTTGTCCTCAAATCTGGCATCCCCTCTTCTTTAAAAGGATTTGTCCACAACTCTGATCCTACATAAAAACAAATCAAGTTTGTAACACCAAACAAAATATAACCACAAGTCTCATCTGGCAATTTAAATGAATAAGTAATATCAGCAACGCAAACAAGAATTTGAAAAGTTCCAACTCCTCTTGGATCAAATATCAAAATGAAAAACTCTTCATGTGATAGATTCTCCCAATGATGAATTCCCGGATCAAACGGAAATCTTATGATCTCGATCATTTTCAAACATAACCACGTCAATGATCCTGGGTCAAATATCAACCTTTGAAACTTGACACATTGCAATCGAAAGCTCTCTTGACTTCCTAGATTAAACACAAAACAAATTAAATCAACAAGTCCATTTTGTCTAATCACCAAGAAAATAAATAATGCAAAATTACATGCATAGTCTACTAGAACAATATTCAAAACACTCCCCTGTAGACTCTCAATGCATTGATCGAATTGAATTGCAGGATCCATGATTCCCTCGATGAATATAATCCTATCATGAATATGCAAAACACAACCAACCTCCCTTTTTCCATTGACATTAACACAATAAAGAACAAATAATGTTATCAATTGAGTAAAAAGGTCACAATCATAAGTTGAAAATTCAATAGCATATCGACGATGATCACAAACAAGCTCAACACATGCTAAAGAATTTCCCAAAGTGTTGACAAAAATCGAAATATCATCAAAATAGAGAATAACAAATTTTTCCATGAAAGAATGCAAAATATAATTCAACAATTCCATGGAAGTATGCAATGCCTTAGCTAATCTAAGTGAACTAACTAAACATGCAAATAACTCATCTCTCAAACCATCTTGAGGATAAACACTTCTTGAATCAAAATCATATGATAGCAAATCATGCAATGAAGATTGTTCCAACGAAACAACATGATTACTACCATTGTCAACTAACGACAATTCATGTAAAGATTGACTAGCATGAAACCCTAAGTCAATATCTGGATAACAAAACCTAGAATTAATTTCATGCAAGTAAACACATCAAAAATGAGAATATATATCATGATCATAAACTAACTCAACATAAATCAAATATCCTCCATAGTTTATGCTAAAAATGATTCTACCATCAAAATAGCTAACAACAAATTTTCCAACGGAAGCATGCCAAACATGTTTTAAATAACTCATGAAAATACTAGATGCATCAGTTAATCTAACAGAAATAACTAACCACCTATATAACTCGCATGCTAAAACAATTTTTCATTTATCACAATCTCTCGTGCTAAATTGATTAGGCATTGTATCATTATCACACGTAGATAAAACACAAGTACTATGCAATTTATCAAGTATATTATCCAAACAAGAAAAAGAATAACGATACTTGTTTACCAATTCAAAATCGACGAACAAACTCGTTGTCCCATCCTCCTTAGATACCATGAGCTCATAATCAACACATGAACTCATGTCTTCTCTCACGATACCCACTTTCACCAACTCTCCAACCCGCCTTGGTAACTCCGTCGTCTCCTCGGGAATACTATCAGTTGATCGGTACGGAATGATAGTACGGGGTATTTCATCAACAACCTGTACAAGAGACAAAACAAAACTAGACAAAGAAGAATCATTAGTGTTAGTATTCAAAAGCGCCGTCTTGTACGAATGTACAGTCATTGGCTTTTCAAAATATAACTCACTTTTCAACTCACTCTCTTTTTCATAGTCACATATTTCTTCTCTCTTCTTTATGCTCACCCTCTTGTTTGTTTTTCTCTCGTTTGTTTTCAAGGTCACTCTTTTCATTCTCTTTTTTCTCAATCTCTCTTTTCTTTTCATTCTCACTCTTTTCAATTTTTTCTTTTACATTATCAATCTTTCGAACAATTTCTTTTTGTCGATCTTTTCCACATGTATTTCCTTTTACGAACTCATCTTCTTAATTACTTTCTTTCGGATGTTCACCATCTTGCTTTTGATCATGGATTTCATCTTGAACACTTGAACCCAATAACTCTCCTTAGACTGTATATTCTATAATTTCTTTCACCTCCTTAAAGCTCTCATTGATGTCTTCTCTTAAGTTCTTGGATGCCTTAAGAGTGTCTTGGGGTTGTCTCCAATGTGAATCCTCTTTGTTTCCATGTCTGCGAACCCCATATCATCTTCTAATGTAGATCGCCTTGAAGATTGCTCTACATATTTTTTAGATGTATACTCATCCCTCCTATCTGCTTTGTATTGGAGCAAACCGCTTCTCATTCTTTGCTTTTTAATTACGCCCATGTCTCGAAGCAGACGCTCCCCATGTTTTTTGTTTGCTAAGTCGCCACCATATAATTGTATGATCGGAGAACTCTTGAATCGCCCGTCGACCTTCCTCCTCTCGGAGTAATCATATGGTCAAATTCTTGCTCCATTTTCTCTCCCATCTCGGATATGCCTCTCAGATCAATATTGCCTTGGAAAGTATTCCTTCGAGACCCATAAGAACTTTCATAATTGTAGCCATACATGTTTGCTGTAAAACAAAGGTTAGTAGATAAAAATTTTCCTCACACACCCCCTTACGTGTTTCGCTCAAATAATGATGAATCACTTGTGTATTGCTCAAATTTGGCTTTTACCCTCTAATAATCTTACACTCTTGCCTTTTACCTCTAATATTCTCTCTAATAGGTTCTTCTTGAATTCCCCTAGCAAAATTCTTGGTTTTACTAATCAATTCAAAATTACTTATCACGAAACAAAAATATAGATGGTGTAACTATCAGAATACCACAAAATCACCGATCGATTGCTTTCTACTCCTCTTGTATGCTTTAGATTTGTAAATTGTAGCTCCGTTTCAAAACTGATGATGATGGAACAATATGAAATCTTTGTTGGAATTTGATGATTTGATGGTGTGCTACAAGTTTGGTTAGCACAATGAAAATAGAATATGAAATTTTTATTTTTATTTTTATTTTTTTCTTTTTTCGTTCTTTTTTTTTTACAATATATATTTCGACAGAAAATTAAAGATAAGTAACTTGCTAGAAAGGCTTAGCTTTGATACCAAATAATAGACTCCACGGCACGCTTGCGTGAGGTGGTCGCCGCCCCGATCGTTTCTAGCACAATTGTTGGGTGAATTGCTTGCAACACCTTAACCCCTCGCCTATATGTAGACGGTAATCTTGGTACAATTGCTCGCGTTCGGAATTCTGCGTTGAATGGACACCAACGACACCTTGACCCCTCGCTTATATTGAAGCGGTAATCTCGGTACAATCGACGATTGATGCGGTAGAAGACACCACACACAACTATGAATTGTTGTATGATAAGTCAAATTGAATCTCAAAGAAATAACTAAGAAAAATACTTAGGAATTCTTCAAAGAACCAAAAGTAGAGAATAACCTCACAAATATATTGAATAATGAATAATGTGTTTGATTACATCAACTTAGATCTCAATTTATACTACTCAAAACAATCCAAATCTTAATAGGAATTTATAAACTATAACCCTAATAGAAGTCAATTTGGAAAAGAAATCCTAATTAAAAAGAAATCCTAATTATAATAAAATTGTAAAAATCTAGAACTCCAAACTCCACAATTGCCGTGTAATCCCTTGTCGCGTTAAGTTAAATTGCCGCGTTTGGACTCTTCATGCCGCACGAAGCCACCGAAATTCCTTCATGAAATTGGACATTACCGAATGTCGGAAAAGGAAAGTAAAAACGGATGCTGACATCAATTAGGAAATATGAAAGCTGATATCCAATTATATGAAGGCTGATATCCAATTTCAATTTGTAAAAGGAATGTAATGATGGTTGCTATATGTAGGCCCACGTGTATAAATAATATGAAAAAGTCTTTGCTGAACATGCTAAATCCATGCATTGCTGCATATATATTAATGTTGACCTGCTGCCCGTTTTGGAGTACAAAAATCGTGGCCCATGGCTGAATTGGCTATCATAACATCCGTGACCCACATTAATATTAAATAGCAAATTGGGTCAGCCCATTTAGATTTTAATTTGACAGTATGTTGCTTGAATAGATTTGAACTTGCGAAATATGTTAAATCTAGAAGACCCAAATCATGTAGTTTATCCTTCCGTCGCAGTTCGCTTGAATTGAGCTCCATTTCAAACATCCTTGAATAAAATTCAACCCAATTATTTGAAATCATTTGACGAACCCCTGGAACTTGAAATGAGTTATTGTTGTTTGATGTGAGCCTGATCAGGATTGTATCATATGGATTGATGTTATTGATTTATTGAAAAAATGGCTTCTTGTACGAAGTACCATCTTGGGATATTGAAGTGAATGCTTCAAGATGTTATGTTATTCAGACCATGGATCGTTTCCGTCCGTGTAACAGATACATGAATGCGGTACTCTAGATAGGTTAAAACATGGTATGTTAGGGGTAGCTTTGTATGGATGCTTATAGTTAAGAAGTTCAATTAGAATGCATATATTTCAGAGAAGATTTTTAGTTGCATAAACAAACTTATTCTTCTAGAAATAATGTATTTAAAATATAATGTTTGATCATCCAAATACTAAATTAAAATATTTTTGCAATTAGTGGTGGAAAACAAAAAATAAAAATACTTGAGTTGCTGAATTTAGAACTCTGGAATGTAAGAGTACTATATTTTGGAGCAAAAGTACCAATACGCATTTCACTAATTCTATAAGAGTCTTTGATACCATTTACTATTTTTCTGTACTTTTTACAATGATTTTCAGGAACTTAAACTAGCATTCTGACCTCTTTTTTGTTTTTGTTTTTGTTTTTGTTTTTAAATTCAAACGTGGGAACATTAAGCTGCGACTTTGTGGATATACTTACGGTAGATATTTTAGTATTCATTACACTAACTGCGAATTTCTTAATTTATTTACTGTAGATGTTCATTACATTAATTCCTATTTGGTATGTTATGTCCAGCTCCTTTAACAAAAGAGATTGAAGAATAATTTTATAAAACTATTTGAGTAGAAACAGTGAAAACAGTCAAAGCTAATTTCGTATTTGTCTCATCAGTATTATGTTGCTAAAGTTCCTATGCATAGAAAATCAGGAAAATCCATTTTGTGCATTCTATTGAAGTACTTTGTAAATTAACTACCTGCCTATCAGGTTCCATATAAAAAGGACAAAATCAGATATGACTTGTTCTTAGAAACGTTCACCCTTAGCATAATCTGAAATTTACCGATAATGTTTTTCTTGCTGCCTGCTAATCTAGTATTCTTGTTTTATTTTCTCTCGTGTATCAGGCAGTGGTCTCTTACACATGTTAAAGGTTGGGATTTTATAGTTGCCAAAGATCCTCTTTCAGTCTGGCAGCTGCAACAAAGTTAAACTGTTCTCACACCTCTAAGTGGGTGTGGGGTGATAATGAGAGGGTGACATTACTTTGTGTTTTGAGGAGATCTAGATCATCATACATTTGGAGATTGTGTCGTGTCTCAGAGGGTTTGTCCCTTGACTATGGCTAAGGTCAGCATTAGCTAGTTCCTGAAGCTTCCAGTAATATGCCTATCCATTTTGGAGAAAGTGGATCTTTTTTTCTGGCTTCTAGGTGTATTGTGCATTATATTTCTTAATCAAAAGATTTTAACGTAACAAGTAGTCCTCATGTGATATCAAACTTTGTTCAGTTCTACAGAGATGGTTAGGTTTTCATGCTTTAATGCTAACATTCATTCCTCCAAATCAAAGGTGAGCGTAAAAGCTTTCTATTGTTCAAAACTTATTCTTTAATAGTTAGAACTTGGGGGATTGCAACAGGTAATGCTGATTATGTGTCTCTCAAACCAGAAAACAGTGCAATTATCTGCTGAAGCGACGCATAAGGCTTTGGTAGATCAATCTGACAATCAGGGCTCGAAGGACTTCACCAATTCTTCAGGCGCAAGTCCATTACTTTTGAAGGCACGTGACAATATTATGTATATTACTGTTAATAAGGTTACAAGTTCATCTTCTGTTGAGCATAACTGGAAATCGGATATCAAGATGAAATATCATACTGAAAGTGATGTTGAGGTTAATAAGACTCGTATGAAGAAGAGCCAGTCTTTAGGAAGCGGACTGGACTGGAAGGGAAGAGTCTCTGGTGGCAATGACTCAGAGGATGAGACAGAACAAGGATTTTCTGGTGATGGATCCCATGATCAAAGTGATTCTGTAATTTCAGTTGGCGATAAGGATCCTGAAGTTAACCCCTTTGGTCAGTCACCAGAAGCTCTGTTTTGTGTCTCTCTTCAAGTGAGTTCTGATATGGTGAATAATGAATCGATCTTTTCAATTGGAGATCTGCAACAACCTGGAAAAGGAGGTTGTGAAAACTCTGATACCCAGTTTTCTGGTGAGTGTACTGGTGAATCTAGCAACCATACTCCACTAACTACACATACTCCACATGTTATTTCGAAATCATTTTCTTTGCCCAACATAGTTTCTTTTGGTGGACATTTAACTTCTGCAAACATAGTGCCTCATGCTACATCTTGTGAGGACCTGAATGTCTTAGATTTAAAGAGGAAAGAGATGTTAGTTCACAAGGTTGGCAGACTGGTCAATCTAGACGAGGGAAGAGATGATAGCGTAAAAAATAATGAGAAAACTTGTATGGAAAACCCTGCTGATGATGGTTGCAATAATTATAAATATGTTGGTTCAGTGAAAGACTGGATAATACCTGTGATGGATGAGGTAAACACAGTGAAAACCCCTCAGGCAGAATCTGCTGTTCGCCATTGGGATGAATTGCCTAGTAAGGATTTCAGGATAAAACGTATTGAGGAGTGGGTTATGGATCTTCAGCATTGCAGCCCATTTGGAAGAAAAATATGAACTATCCACATCGAGTTATCATAAGGCAAATGTGGGGGCCACTGTCATAGATGGTTTGACTACTGCTAGACAGGATAGCAAGATCACTCCTGGCATGGAAGCTGCAAAAAAATATATTTCTTCATTGAGTGATACAGCCACGGCTGCGCAGCTGGCTAACCATGGATTGGTTGTGATCCCATTCCTCAGCGCTTTTGTGAGCCTGAAAGCACTTAATATATCTGGAAATTCTATAGGTTTGAATCTCTAATATCACTTGCCTTTTCCTTTTGTTCGCCTTTGCTTGGTCTAGTATTATTGATTTTGGATCAAGATATTCGATACTCTTATCTTTCCATCCTTGTGATGATTAATCTCTCCATTTTTTTTTTCTTAGTGAGGATAACTGCTGGTGCTCTCCCTCGAGGACTCCATATTTTGAATCTGTCAAAAAACAATATTTCCACCATTGAAGGAATACGGGGACTTACACGACTTCGTGTTCTTCACCTAAGCTACAATCGGATTCTCAGAATTGGACACGGTATGGCCTTCATTGTAAAGCATGAATATGTTAATGTTGTGCAGTGAACCAAGTCATTCATAATAAATTTAGGGTTCAATAGTGTAAGAAGTTCATCAATCAAATAGCCCAATTGATATCTCGAGCTCAATTTTTAGAAACCAACTTAAAAGAAATAAAGCTCAACTCTTTCAGGGTTCTGAGAACTTGTTCAACAAGCTGATTTAACTTAACTATGAGCTTGTGTCTCTCATGAACTTGACTGATTCTAGAAGACAATATTGAGAATACCGAGCTTGAGTTGTTCACTTGAACCCCTCGTTGATTCTCTTATTTGTGTCTCCTGTTTTTACTTGTTAGGCCTAGCATCGTGTTCCTCCCTGAAAGAGTTATACCTAGCTGGAAACAAAATTAGCGAGGTTGAGGGTCTTCACCGCCTCCTGAAGCTGAATGTTCTTGATCTCCGATTTAACAAAATTTCGACAACGAAATGTCTTGGGCAACTTGCAGCTAACTACAATTCCGTACAAGCTATCAGCCTGGAAGGAAATCCAGCTCAGAAGAATGTTGGGGATGAGCAACTAAAGAAATATCTGCAAAGTCTTCTTCCACATCTAGCTTACTTCAACAGGCAATCCATTAAATCTGGTCCTTTGAAGGATTCAGCAGATCGTTCTGCTCGATTAGGCATTTCTGCCCATCAGAATGACCGCGGCCTTAGATCAGAACTTAAAAATATGTGGAAGGGAAACCATGGAGTGGCTGCTCGCAAGAGGTCATCATCATCATCAATTCACAGTCGTAGAAGTCAACAAGCAGCTGCGTCTCCAAACCATCCAGGGACAGGCATGGACGCTTGCCTCCAAGTGGTGGAATCAAGACCACTGTTCGACCTAGTTTTGACGATGTCGGAAGCAAATTGTCGGAAGCAAATTGCTGAGCTTCAGGCCAGGTCTTGGTGTGCATAGTCGCAGTGAGGGAACGCCTGGAGGTCTTTGAGATGATGACTGAAACTTGTTTAGAATACAATTTGAATTGTGTGGATTTCTTTTCGAATTGTTATTGCTTTGCACTTTACATGTTTATGTTCATTTTTAGTAAACAGTTCTTTCTGATATGCTTGTGGATATTTTCAAATGCTCTGCACATACCTTATCTGTCGTGTTCTCCAGAAACACCATCTTAATGCTTCAGATACTCGGTCACTAGTCTGAGTCAACCCGCAAGTGGAAATTACCCAACTATTTTAAGGAGAATAATTGATGTATCCTGAAAAGGGGAAGCAATTTAGCAAGAACTCATGGTGTAAGCATCATTAGAACTTCGTCTACATGATAAACTTAATTGCTAGGCATATGCTGGTTTTTCTGTTGAACACTGTTTTGATTAGCCAATCAGTCTTCTATTTATATCTAGTTCAAAGGCAATTTTACAATTAGTTTTTGTATATTCTAGAAAAGAATATTTCCACTTCCATTGCTGCATATATTTATTTATGTTTCATGTTGAGAAATCAGTGTTGGCCTGAATTTTTGATCAACATCTCTTTCTACCACCTTGCACACGGCTACATGCCAATGGGGATCCTTTAGTGTGTCATTTCCCAAGGAAGTGTAATATCGAATCATTAAGATAATCAACTGTGCTGAAAAGTGCATGATCAATCTTAAAAAAAAAAAAGAAGGCCACTTTATTGTTTGGAACAATTAAAAACGTCTTCAAACAGTAATCAAATTTGCAATTAAAAAGCAGCAATTTATTGTTTTGAAACGGAAAAATTCCAAAGCATCCAAACAGATGCACCTGGTCATTCAACACAACTTCTAATATGTGCAAAAGAAAGGTCTGTTAAAAACTTGAAAGCAGAGTAATAACAAGGCTATCAGTGTATTATCACTGTACAATTTTACATGCCATAAACTCCTAGCCATGACTACGCAAACAACGATGAAACAAAAAGGAAAGAGAATCAATAGCTTTCAACAGATCTCCATCCTTCACCCTTCTTATATCCACCTGGAACAAGACCATTAATTCCTTCAAATATCGTTGTTGTCTCGTACCCGTAGGGCTTTCTGGTTGTGCTCGTCAATTTCTGCAGTAAGATGCATGTTGTATCAATCCACTAATCCATTGTACAAGATTCAATTTATTTATCTCTATGAGACTGAAATTTTAACTTTCATTGATTTAATTTTACTGTACGAAGTAATTGAAACCAATGAGAAAGATGAGAAGAAAAAATGCTTCTGGTTATAATCTCTAGAGTAGTTCATACTTCACACATTCAAACTTTTATATATATATATATAACATATTATACACAAACAACATATATACACATAATTATATAAACCGAGAGAGATACATGAATGAATCTACATCTATTAAGAATATATACTTTTTCTTACTTTCATACTTTAGTTAATAAAATTCAACTAATGCCTGATGATCAAGAACTTACAAAATAGCAATTTTCTGAACTCTCTAATTATTTTGTATTTATTCGATTGGCTTTAATGTCAGGTACAAGACAGAATGGACTTCAGGAATTTTCTGACTAAACATGCTGTCGTTCTTACAAGGTGTAGGGTAATTTGATGAGCCCCATTTTAAGGAGTGGATAAGCAAATTTGGGAGCTGAAATAGACACTCTCTCCAATAAGATATATATATATATATACCCCATCCTCAAAAGGATGACTTTGAGTTATAATTTTCTTGGTTAAGGTACAAAAAGTAAGGGGTAAGTATGTTATTTAGTGGAGTTCATTAGTATAAAAGAATAAAAAGATGCATATCTTTATGTTTTTTTTACTTTATTTCCTTTATCTTACTTTTCTTAATTTATATGAAAAATATACTTATGACATCCTTTTGAGGACGAAGAGAGTATCTTTCCTCTATCTTACTTTTCTAACCGTGTTCATCTCATGATATCCAAGGGTGTTGGGATTATAGGGCTTGGGCCATGCCGCTAGGAGGAGTAGCGGCAGGATTATTCTTTCTGACGGCTCAAGAAATTACTGCAGTGTCCTCTAATTTAAAATTCATAATGGCATGGAGAAAACATTGTCGTTTTGACATGCTGCTAAAGGCTCTAGCGACAGGTGATTGGTGATTTTTCTTTCGTTTCCCAGACCTGGTCGCCCACTTTCACTCCATCATTCAAGTAGTTGTATACATTCAGCTCCAGCGATTCAAATTACTAAGGTCCTTCTTAATCTAGGAAAGTTTTTCAAAGTGGCAAGAAAAACGCCTACTCATAATATGTTTTTATCAAATTTTTCAGATTATGTTGCTAGTTTAGATTGTACAAATGCATCTCAATTTGTAAATGAAGTTGAAAGTAGTAAATCTGAAATGGTTCCACACGTTGGTCAATTGTTCTCCAAGTTGGAAGAAGTTAAAAAAAATTATAGAGCAAATAGATTTGAGATTATAATTGCAACAAGTCATAAACATGCTCATACGAATGATGTGTCATCTAGGTTGTATGTATGTAAAAAAGTCGATACACCAATTGTTGTAAAGAGTTTACCCGATAATAATGATAGTGATAAAATAACTAGACAAAGAGACTCTATAGGACGCACATTATGCAAAGTTAAAATATATGTTGTCCATAGTAAGAAAGAAGACAATTGGCGTATTTCAACAATTGAATTAGAGCACAATCATCACTTACGAACGTAGATTTAATTGACACAAGAATATTACTCCGATTGCACCGTCTTTAATCGACAGTTTACATAAGTCTGGATCAGGTCCTAGTAGGAACATGTTGCCCTTGATTCAAGTGATACAAGGTTCTAGAACTTAATAAGTCTGGATCAGGTCCTAGTAGGAACATGTTGCCCTTGATTCAAGTGATACAAGGTTCTAGAACTTATGCTCTTCTCTATCAAAAACAGTGATGAAAAAATAATGATGAATACAACAATTAAACTAAATCAGCAGGTTTACCAGACATACACCCAATTTCCTATATCAAGGTATATTTACCAAGATTCTTATGGGGATCTTTTGAGCATCACGGTTTGGATGGATAAGGGCATATCAAGCTAGAACAAATACTGGAGGCAACTATATGGACCTTCTAAGAGAGATTCCAATATGACTTTAAATAGCATTTAGAACCCTCTATTGCTCATCCTGAAGACACTAAAATACAATGTGAAAATTATTCCTTCAAGTTTCAGGTTCAAAACTCCCACATTGACAAAAAAAAGTAAAGCAATTAAATAGGTTTTCCTCCCCCAAACATAAAACATACACAAAAATGATGAGTGCAACTAATTTTTCCAGCTAACTGGAAAAACAGTTTCTAACCATGCCAAAGAAACATGGAAGCTATCCATAGCAGCAATATGAGATTGAATTAGAATGAACAAATTAATAAGGTGGAAAGAAAAGAAACATGACTGAAAAATACTACTAAAAATTAAGTTTATGACCCAAATTGACAAAAAGATCACATTAATGCAAGAGAACCACATGCACAATATGAAATTTACTAAAATCCAAGTGCTAAAGTCACCAGAAAGTTAGGACATTTTATAATACCATCCAAACCATTTTTATTCGTTGTAAAACAAACATTCAAAAAAATCCCAATATCATAAAAGCCTTTCGTATATCATACTCCCTCTTCCGTCCCTTAATATATGTCATTTTAGATTATTTTATTTTTCCTTAATTATTTGTAGTTTTATATAATTTTGGAGAATTAACTATAATCTTTCCAAAATTAACACGGATGGGAAAATGTTAGAGACGATAATATGATAATTATAGGAATTTAAGGATATTATAGACAATTGATATTATATTTAATGTTATACAAATATTTTCTTGTTTGTGCACCACTCTAAAACAAAATATATTAAGCCTCCGTGGAGTAATAAACATAGCAATAAGGTATGGTGTATGTAAACGATGTTAGATCGACGTTATAAAGATGAAAAAGCCTAATACCTTTGTCTTCATCATCAGCATCATGATACTCCTGCTCCTCCTCTGGCACCGGATGCAATAGCACCTCCTCCGCGACCACCTTTGCCGCTTTGCCGACACTAAAGGCAGCAACTCCGCCACCGTTAACACCACCGTCCTTCTCATCAGGATACCTGACAACGATCACCGGACAAACACAGTGATGCACACAGTAATCACTTACACTCCCCAGCCTTCCCTTCCCAGAACGTTTGGCGGCTCCAAACCCTCGGCTCCCCATTATAGCTGCGCTCAATCCGAGGCGCTCCACCTCGAGGCACAGTCTTTCCTTCATGTCATGATCCTTGACGATATGAATTTTGAAAGGGATGTTGGCATCCACCAAGGGTTGAGCTAGATCGGAGGCTTTTGTGGTGGTGAAATTGTCAAATTCGTCCTCCAGCGTTTGTTGGGATTGTTCCGAGGGAGTGGTGGTATCGGTGGGGCCCCAATCGGCGCCGTAGAGAACGGAGGTGGGGCGGACGTGTAGGAGGATGACGGCGTCGCCAGGACGGAGGTAATTTTGGACGGCCCATTTAACGGCAAAAGCACTCTCATCGCTGAGGTCGACGGCGATGGCGATGCGGCGGTGGGCAGTTAAGTTAGGGGTGGTGGTGGCGGAGAGAGACAAGCGTGGGGAGGAGTGGTTTTGGGTGTGAATAGTACTAGTAGGGAGTGGGGATTCCGGCTTGGTTTGTGGTTTCATGATTGTTGGTTGAAGGCTTGAAGTTGCGGCTGATGTTGTCCTAATAACTTTAATTTGAGAAATTCTTTATAACTATTTGACTGGGAAGGTTTTAATCAGACGTTTATAACTGATAACTATCATACAATCATTTTATTATTACATTACATAAATGATGCAGTAGTAATTCTCACAAGTGTAGTACGAGTTAAACCCTATTTCTTGAGGTTTCTCTTACATAAATCTCGTATTAATATGAGAGGGATATTTAAAATTCTGAATTATAATTGCCATAGGCGAACATTTTGTCTAAAATATGTAAAAAATAAGAATTCACATACCATGATTTATTTAAGAAATTGTTAAATTCACAATAGAAAATGTTATTTTCACAACAAAAATATCTCTATAGATCCTATAACGACGGTTTTACACATACAGCGACACTTTTGTTGTGAAAATAACAAAAAATATTGTGAATTTAACAATCTTCTTTATTTAAAGTATCATATATGTTTCACAAAATAATATGTACACAACTGTGTATTATACAAAAGGCTATGGCGGCGGATGAAACCGTCGCCATAACTATTCTAGGCTATGGCTAGGAGTGAGCAAAAACGGATAAAATCGAATTACCGAACCGAACCGAATTATTTTAACCGAATTATTTCGGTTTTTCGGTTTTTTTGAAATTTCGATTATATCCGAATTATTATTCAATATTCTTTCCAGGCCCGGTTTGCAAAAATATATTATTAGGATACCGAATAAATCAATTTTTATTACTTCTATTCTATCGACTATCAAGATATCCGAGTTTTCCCCATTTTGCCCCAAGTCCCTAACCCGCGCCGCCACTCCAGATCCGATCCGAGAACCGAGATCTCCATTCTCGATTCTCACTCCTTAGTCCTCACTAGTCACTCCTCAGCCTCTTGCCCTCTCGATCGAGTCTCGACACTTCTATAGTCTCAACTTTCAATCTCCGGCGCGGCCTCCACCTTTTCCCGCCTCCCGCCTCCGACGCGGTCTCACAAATCCGCCTCTCGTCTTGACCCTCACTGACTCTAACTCACTGGTCAGTGGTCACAGTCTGTCTCTCGCGCCTCTCGTCGTCGCCGACTTGACGTCTAAGTGGTCACTGTCTGTCTTGGTATGTTCTCGACTTACCCTGAATCTGATGGCATAATGATGTTCTATTGAAGCTCATAAACAGAATTATTCTACAATTACCTGACTGTAATTAGCAATTTGGCCTGCCTCCATTCTAAAGCTAACGACTGCCAAATATTTGGGGATATTAGTTCACTTGGTATTAGATTTTCAAATATATGTGTGTATATATAACTATTGTTGTGCTTAATTAAATGTGTTTTCTTTTTTATACTTTTCATGCTCTTTCGTGTTTCACTATCTCTTGCTCCTTCCCCATTACTTTGATTTGTTCATTTTACTTCAGATATTAGATTGCTCATATTATTTTTTTGTTTTCTTTTGCTCTATCAATCTGGAAAGAACAGAGGAAAATAGGTTTTTTCAGATAACAGGTGAACAACATGGAACAATTACATGGGTAGTCACGAGGGTTGGGTTCAGCCAGATGGAAAATAGGTTTTTGTTCCTATTGTAGTGTTGTCTGTTGCTGTTGTTGTGAACTTGGGATATCTCAAACAGACAAACACCATGTTGTTGGCTTCTTCAGTTCTTTTCTTGTTGCTTTTATCCCTGTTGCATGTTGGGCTTGTTGCTAAGTCAGCTAGTAGTGTTGGCTTGTTGCATGTTGGGCTTGTTGTCACTGTTTAATTCTATCGGATGCTTAATTTGTAACAATTAATTTGTCATCAGATTTGCTTCTTGTTGTTGTATTTATCGGACAATCAAGTACTTAAGCTATTTTGTAATATGTTAACTTGACATGTTACCGTAATACCGTTAAACCTGCTTATGTTGGATTGGATGTTGCTTTATTCTTAATTTTATTTTTGAGCATTGTGTTCGGTTATTATCCGAATTATCAATTACCAATTGTACATTCTGTAATTCGTTATTTTTAAATTTTGTTATTGTTTAGGTTAGTAGTTTTATCAATACTTGGTTTTCGGTTATAACCGAATAGTATTTCGTTCGGTTATAATCGAATGCTCACCCCTAGCTATATATGACGGGTAGCTTATAATATACAATCAGATAACCCGCAGATATATATATAAATTTCATATATAAAAAAGAATTCACATTTGATTACTAATAGAATGGTAGAATATTATTAAGCATGCATCGTAATTTTACTAGCTGAAGAATCGGAAGAACAATACAAACAAGTGATTAAGATAGAATAAAATACATGTTAATCCTACAAACCTTTTCGTAAACTGAAGTAACAAAGATAAGAAAGAAATGAATGAATTGAGTATATAAAGGTGAAGATCAATGTGTGGTGGACTGTGGCCTGTGCAGATAGATGGATAGAATATGTAACGTAACGTAACGTAACTACTGAGTTGAGTTTGACATTAACGGCTTGAATTGGCTTTCTCAACTCATTTTAATCATCTTAAAATGGGCTATGAGCTTGGGATATGGATTATGGACTTGTTTGCTGGTTTAGCTCTTTACTAGCATGAAATTCTGGTTATTATTAAAAAATCAAGTAGTAGTAATTTACACTGCTATTAATATAAAATTAGTCTAATACAAAATTTTAAAATATAAAATGCAAATTAAATATTTGACTTTTAAACATACAACAAATTCATATGAGTAACGTGAGGATGAATTTGATAAGATAAAATAATACTAACGTCTTTAATTCACAGTTATTTGGGGATAGCAGATACAGACAAGTCCAACACAGGTGGTAATCTTATTTGGGGTATCAATAATCAATATCATGTTCGTTCCCCTTACTTTTGTTGAAATTTATAGAACGAACAATTGATACTAACATGATGAGAAATCTCCAATCTCCATACTCACGTGACCAAAATGCGGTTTCCAAGTTCTAATAAAAAACCAAGCCAATTCAAGTAAAATTGATTTTCCAAACCAAGTCAATGGATATATATATGAGTTGGAAGCTGAAGATTTAGGCCGAACCTGAAGATGGAGAAAGGAATGATATCCGTGGACAGATGGTCGGATGGCAGTCAGGTGTATTTCCTGACTCACCTCCACGCCGATCACACCACCGGACTTTCTTCCACCTGGAAAAGAGGCCTATTATTCTGCTCTCGCATCACCGCTAAGCTTCTTCCCTTCAAATTCCCCGGTTTCAATCTTTCCTTGCTCCGAGTTGTTGATACCGGTAACTGGCTTTCTCTCTCTTTGCTTTCGCCCTCCACTGATTCGGAAGTAACTGTGCAAGCCATGGCCATTGATGCTCATCATTGCCCCGGTAAAATTTCTGCTCTTCTTATAATTTGCTTATCAATTGTTTGATGTGGATTCCGAATGAATAAAATTAGTTTAAATTGTCATGATTTTAGATCTAGGTTTTGTATATTACTAGGAAGACAATAAAATTCACTAATTGGTTGACAGTAGTTGTTTACTTCAATTGTTGAATGTAATTGTTTTACAGTCTGTTTTAGTAAATATTTTTAATTATACGATTGCTTGTAAAATTAAGTGTTATCCAATTTTGTTTATGACTTCAATATTTAGATGTGCTTTTCTTTACTTTGTTTACGACTTCAAATTTGTATCTGTGTTTACCAATTAAAGGTTATAAACTATTCTGAATGGAAAGAGTGAAATAATTTTTTTATAAATATTTTATTGGTTCTGATATGAAATAGGTTACTGTTTTTATATTTTTCCCTACAGATTGAACTTTATGAAGCATCATATTAACCCATAATAGATATTTTGATATATTGGAAATGTGTCATTAGGCTGCAGACTTGCAGTACCAATTACCTACATAACGACTTAAAAGAAAAAAAGCACTGGAAGGCCTATATGTTATTATTGACTTATTGTAGCTGGCAATTAATATTACTGTTACATAAAAATCTTTTTAAAAGCGAGGACTTGTTGCTTCTGTTATGTGGTTGCATAAGCTTTAGGTGTAAAGTTTCTCAGGTTAGCCACTTGTATAAAATAGTTAGCTGGATGCTTGGCTCTGTTTTTGAAGTCTCACTGTGTTTAGTGGAAGTATCTTGTTTTGCAGATTATATTGTGTTAGATATAAGTACGACACCACTATGACTTTAATTGGGGGGTTATTTTGATCTACTTGTTGATTTGACTGGAAAACATTGCTTGGGTTTCTGCGGAAGTTTTTATAAAGTTTTCAATTTTTTGAAGCCAAATGAAGTCCAATGTGCTTGCCTGGTTGCTGATGATTTTATCAAGTGATTGATTAGTTATAATTGTTCTTCAGAATTATTTTTTTCAGTGCTGTAATTCTTTTTTCTCATCTGATAGGAGCTGTTATGTATCTGTTCCGCGGCGAGTTTGGCTGCATGCTTTACACTGGGGACTTGTGGGAAAAAACAAGTAGGAGGGCTCAAATTGGAAAGACCATGCTACTTAATGCTCTCAAGAATGAGAAAATTGACAACCTTTACTTAGATAACACCTACTGTAATCCAACATATTCATTTCCTTCTCGTGAAGTTGCTGCTCACCAGGTGCATGTTCTTTTCCCACAGTTTTTATTTTATTTTATAATTTGTCGTTTCAGACCTTCAATTTTCTGTTTGTTAATATTGCAATTCAACTGTCCTTCAACTTTCAAGACGTACAGTAAACAGTTTTAGTTCAACGTAGTTTCCTTGGGATGACAAATATGAAGCTCTCAGAGATAATTAACAGAATTGGTTAATTTCAGTTTGTTAATATCCCAAAAGAAGTTTTTGGATGACATGTGGAAGCAATCGGTAGTTCGGTACAAGTAAACTACTTCATATATGGATCATCTATTATTGTTGTTCTCATCTATTTAATGTCTGTTTCTTTAAACACAATAAAAGTGTCATACTTTCTTTATATTTACAAAGAAAATGGTACTCATTTTTTGTACAGTGAGTATACTGTTCTGAGAGGCCATTAACAGGAATTTCACAATATCTTTTTAGGTAAAGAAAAATCAACTTGAGCAAATTTAAATGGAGTGCAATATGCAGATTTCCTGCCAAATAAGATTTTGAGATAGGTTAGTGAGAAGGCAAAAGGGCCAAAGATATGATCAAAGTGTTCTAGACTTCTCCTTCCAGAGGAAAGCTACATAAAGACTTGTTTAGGAAAGAATTGGGATGATGTGGGAAGTTGCTAACTGATTCCCTCGTTATTGCTTTATATGAGATGGACTGTGGTAGGAACTAATAGTATTGAACATCAACTTTCAGTCAAGGTCATGTAGAAAAGTTAAAGTTTGAGATGAAGATAGTTCTCAGGGTGTGGATCAGAAAAATCTCTGTTGAACTTATGGCAGTTTGACTAGCAAATCTGTTTATAATTTTGTTACACTTATCTTTGGGGATATCAAATTCAACTTAAATAATAAATTATTTTCTGGCCGTAGAACCTGAAGATATCAGATGAACCTTGATTGTCTCTGGCAGTCTGGTGTTGAAGTTCTTCCCAGAACTTTGAATTCAGTAGTACATCTAATCATTTCATCACAATGGCTGCAATTTTGTTGCTGATTACAGGTTGTTAACATCATCACCTCTTATCCTGAACATGATATCATTATCGGGATTGACTCTTTGGGCAAAGAAGATCTTTTACTATACATTTCAAGTGTGCTCAACACAAAGGTATATTAATGCCTACTTACTTGAATGAGCATCTGAGTTACTATTGTGAAGGGTTTAATGTCAGCAGAATGTTCCTTGCATGTCACTACCATTAGAACTGATGTGCCTAGCCTGTCTAGATATTCCAGACAATCAAGTTTGTTGCATTGTCTTGAAATCTAGAATTAAGTAAATGAATTCTTCCATAAAAATCCTCAAGATCATATATGCTGGGCAGTATATATTTTGATATGGCGATTCTTAACGTTGTTAAACCTTTTGTTACGATAAGACTTGTGATTGGTATTATCTATGCATGTGACATTAGCATAATTTGGCTCATAAATATAAGCATGTGATTATCACAATCTTCTTTGCTTATATTTCTTTTCCATGAGATGTGCTATCAGTTGTGAAATATTCCTGCAACACTTTCAGTCTAGAATCAGTGTGATTAAATTGAATGTTTGAAGACATATATTCAGAGTTTATTTTATTTAATAGTGCTATCAAACTAGTGATCCACTACTTCGCTATATATGTTTGAATGTTTCTCAACAGATTTGGGTGTGGCCAGAGCGCTTGCAAACAATGCATCTTCTGGGGTTTCATGACATCTTCACAACCAAAACCTCAGTAACTAGAGTGCGGGCTGTTCCTCGTTACAGTTTTAGCATCAACACTCTGGAGGGACTAAATTTGGTGCGACCAACCATAGGAATCATGCCATCTGGTCTTCCATGGGCATTGAAACTGGTTGGAGAAAATCGAAATCCTCTCAGGTCATCATGTTCAGTTTCTTGCCATAACAGAAGCAACTGGAGAACAAATATTGGAGCCTGCCCCAACATAAATAAGCCAAAGAGGAATCTAAAAACAGTTGAAAAATATCATCAGTACATATATGCAGTTCCATATTCTGACCATTCATGCTTTACTGAGATACAAGAATTTATCAAGCTTCTCCAGCCAAACACCATGAAAGGCATTGTGTCTTCATCCCCTGCTTATGTTGACCCTCTTTTCTATTTTGGTCACCTTTGCATAGGGAATCAACCATCATGTATATATCAGAAGCTTGAAGGTCGAGAGGAAAGAAAGAAGCTTGAAGCTGTCCAAACCAAGTATACTTTTGGAAGCAGTAATTTTGTTGAGGCAGCAAGAAAAAGAAGAAGCATTACACGACGTGTTTTAGGTGTTCGTGTTGGACGGATGGGTTTTCTGAGAAGGATAAGGCCTGGTGCAAAGATACTGGAAATTGACAGCAATGCCTAATCGGAGATAATGTATATGTTGCCGGAAGTAGTAAGAGCAAGGTTCTAAATGCAACTTCTGTCCAAACAAGGAAAGAAAAAAATATTACATGCTATGTTTACTTGGGTTGTACACGTGTATTTCCTACTTGCGTATTGAGATTGTAACTTCACAATACCCTGCAGTATCTGTGTATTTCCTCTGCAGCTTGCCTCACATTTTCAATGATATTGGAGATGCTACACAACCTTCTTAAGACAACTTCACTATTTCTAGAGGAAGAAGGACATGGGGTCCCTTGTCTTAACCTTCTAGTACCTGTAAATAGCTAGTCAGTTCCCATAGATCAACTCAACAAGTATTAGTACTAAAATTTATGACCACCAATCACTTTTTCTGCTTTCTCCAATATCTCATATTCAATTAGCAGTCAGCTATTGCCTGTTGCGTGAGGGCAAGGGAGGGTCTATTTTCTGATCAACCTCCAATAGAGAAGTGCAAGTGGATGGTTTTGCTCCTGTAAACCACATATTACTCGGTAAACAGTTTCTTCTAAAAGTTTGATTGTTGCAGGACATTAAATTGTTCCATTTGTGCAATGCGTTGCCATGCAAATGCAACTCATTTCTAATGACTATTCAAATAGACTGCCCATTTTAGATTGTTTGGAATAAGAATACGATCGACATAAAATTCAGTTCAACTAGCATGGTTGCCTATAAAGACCTAGTCTTTCTTTGGTCTTTCTGTCATGAAGTCGGTGACATTTCCACATTTGAGGTCCATGAACGTAACTCCTTTCTTTAATTGATGGGAATGGGACCATTCCTTTCTCTCTCGTCTCCCTATCTCCTTCATATGATACAAGTTATCTTCTTTCTCATCAAAGTTATCCATGCTCAAACTCTTTCAAGTTATGGCCAAAGTTTGCTTTATGCTTGTTGTGTTATTCCTTTGTTTCTTGATCAACATTTATCTCTCTAGCTTTTGGAGCTGATACCATATCTGAAAATCAATCTATCTCTGGCGACCAAACATTTGTCTCTTTAGGTGGAAACTTTGAACTAGGTTTCTTCAGACCAAGTAATTCTTCAATGTACTACATAGGAATGTGGTACAAAAAGGTTTCTGATCATACCATAGTTTGGGTAGCAAATAGACAAATACCCATCTCTGATAACCAGAGGGTTGGTTTATCTGCATGAGGAGGCAGGGACAAATGTCCTTTCTTCTAGATGCTGATTTGTGCCCAAAAGTGGCAGATTTTTGTCTGGCAAAGCTTGTTGGACGTGATTTAGTCGGGTTTTAACATCAATGAGAGGCACAAGAGGATGCCTTGCACCAGAATGGATATCAGGAGTAGCCGTAACGGCCAAATCAGATGTCTAGAGTTGCTTGAAGTTTAAAATCCAAGTTTTGAAGGATTAGCAATAATAAGTACCACTGGACGTGTAGTGCACACTACTGGAAGTTTGTTAGCGTATAAAATTGATAGTAATGCAGTTTCTTCTAGGATTTTCTTAGCCGTGTAGGAAAATGGTGAAACTATGAAAAAGTTCCTTAAGTGTGCAGGAAAACATGAAACCTTGTGCCTAATTGAATCCTTTTTAGCTTGGTTTTAGACCGTGCCTTTAAACCCAAAACTCCAATCCCAAAAAGGGTTAATCTTATATTCATTAATTCTCCATCCATCAAGTTGAGTATAAAGAAATGATCCAACCTAGCTCCCCTTCAATTCTTCCTCTAACTTCAACCTGCAACACAGCCTGATCCTGTGGCCTACACCAGCTGCTGATTTATGAACCTGATGAATCTTCTATTATTTTGATTTTGGTGAATCCTACTTATTGTATGAAAAGTTTGAAATAGAGATTTGTATATTTTACATATTATATTGTCATTATATATATATATATGTCAAAATATTTTAAAAAACCGTCTGTGATTCATTTAAAACTTCCGCTAAATTATTTATAAAAACTAAAAAATATTTTTGACTTTGCCACTGAGCACTCGTCTCATTTATATAAGGATTTAAAATTAAAGATATATTTTTCAGAAGTTATTTACATTCTGATTTTGAGTATTAATATGAATTTTAAAGAAAAACTAATTATTAAACCTATTATTTACATTATGATTTATATTACTATTACTTTTTTAATACAAAAAAAACTATAATAATTTTAAAGTAATTGTAAATAATAATACTATTATCATATTTATTATTTTTAAACCTTAAATAAAATTTAAAATGTATATTTAATTTTAGAACCAGTATCCAATAATCAAAGGGAACCTAAAATCGATTGCTATGGGTGGGAGAATAGTTTTTTTGATAACAATACTGTTTTTGCGAAAACATAATAATTGGAATTGGTATGATTTCACCAAAAAGTATTCTCCTACCCGTTCAGCAATCGATTTCGCATTTCTCTCTTCTCCGACACGGTTGCGATTGCCCACCACCTGTATTTCATACACTCTCCGATTAACTCAGCAGCAGCTTCACCGCCTTAGCGGCATTTACAGAATTCAACAGAGGTTCTCTCTCACATACACAAACCAGGTACAATTCATATACATGCTCCAATATCATCCGATTAATTTTCCAATCAAAATTTATGTATATTAAAAATCGGAGCATGCTTTTGGACCTTTTTTTTTAATAATCAAAATCTCCAAAATTTAAACTGGATGAGGTTTAATGAGGACTTCTAATCTTTTCAAGGGAGAGTTGATGACTATACTAACCTCAGTTTGGATAAGTGCATTAGGTATTAGGGTTATATTTGCTAAAGTTACTGTTGTCACTCAAATCTTTGAATGGTATGGGAATTCCGGTCTAAGTCATTTAGGTCGAGTCACTGAGTATTGCAAAAACTTTGACAAAAAAAATCGCACCAACTGGTAGAAACAGTCCTATAGGATTAGGAATAGGACCCCAAATGAAAGATCAACTTTCCAAATGAAACTATAGGCAAATAAATAAAGATGGATCCCCAGTCCATAAAAAAGGGATACTTTAGTAATCCACCAAGAACAAACAATCCAATTAAGTAACCCTAATATAATATCTAATTCCCCTGACATCTCTCCTGGGTAAAAGAAAAGGGAGAAAGAAGTTAGTAACCATATCTGTCATAATATTATATATCCCACCCCCAAGAAAAGATAAGGGTGAAAGTAGTAGTTAGTAACCATATCTGTCATAATTTACCCCACCCCCAAGAAAAGAAAAGGGTGAAAGTATTAGTTAGTAACCATATATATATAACACAATTACAGAAGTAATAACACAACCAAACCAAACCATTTTCTCCTCACCTTTCTCATAAAAGGACATACCACCTACCCCAAATACTAAAAACCAATCCTATTTCCAATTAGTCAAATGTAATGGTGGTGAAATTGAGGTCTGAACAGAGGACTTTAATTAGCTGGAAAAATCTTCCTGCAACTCCAAGAGCACTTAAAAGGGTATTATTACATACTAAAAAAAATACCAGGAGTTGGCCCAGTGATTTTGGTGCCCCAATTCACCTTTGCTATATATGGCAGAGGCACAAATCTCACCCTCTCCTCTATGATTTAATTTAAGGCTTAATATTTATAATATGGAAATTCTAAATTTCAGTAAGCATTAATTCAAAGAGATTCCTTATTAATGAATAACTAAACTCTAAAAACCGTCTGTTCACCCAAATTCTTAGGGTGTGCTTGTAAGTTTTAATTTGGAGGGATGGGAAGGGATGGAAAATGAAAGTTATTCCTTCCAATTTTTTTTGGAAAGAAGAACTTGCCCCTTCCCTTCCCTTCCCTTCCTCCCAAATCAAACTCACAAACAGGCCACTAATACCTAGTCCCCCTTCTTTCTTGTGCTAAGGATAAGGTAGGTAGCTAGCTCAATATACTTGCGTAATGTTAAGCATTGAGTTGACAAGTTTTAGTTGCCCAGCATATGATAACCACTTTGTGATCCAACCCCAATCTATAGCATTTAGTTGTTCATTTAAAATAGTACAACGACAGCTGAAGTAAACCTAGTGGTGATGACTGATGAGAGAAACACCAAGGTACCTCACAGATTAGTTACCCAGCTCTCAAGGTCTATTTTTTTGGTTTAGAAAGCATTAGATTAACATCTAGATTCTCTAACCCACAAAAAAGTAAATTTATTTTTCAAAGGATTAACATACAAACCAGAGACTACTAAAACTATTAAAAGCATGCAGATTTAAAAATCATAACAAGTGTCAAAATTATCATAGGTAAAGAGCAACAAATCATTAGTACACACATGATGTGGGTTATGGAGGCAACCTCAATTTTCAGTCATATTTACAGATAGAAGAATGCGACACGGCCTCTTTAATAAACAATTCCATAATTACGACAAAGACGGGGGATGCATGGAGTCCCATTATATTGTCTTAACCTCTATAATCACGAAAATACCTGGTCAACTCCCCATTGAGAGAAAGCACTTATTATTAATCATTTACTACATATGTTTTCTTCTTTTATATACTCCCCCGTCCCAGGATAAAAGTCCTGGTGGACTTTTCACGCATATTAAGAAGATGAATGAAATGACAAAATTGTCCATAATAATGTCATTAATCATTTTTAATGTAAGTGAGAGAGTGACTTTCTAGCTTTTTAATTCAAAATATTTTCAGCACATAACTAATTATACTTATTGAATATGGAGAAAGAATTACTGTTAAGGGTATAATAGGAAAATTTGTGTAAAAATTTGCTTATTAAAGTAAAGTGAACATTATGGGACTACTCAAAATAGTAATAAAGACTTTTATCCTGGGACGGAGGGAGTATATTAGAACAACACAGCGTATCTGCATAATCTTTTGACCCTTGGAGTTACAATATCATTTCTTGATATTGCACACAAGACAGCGGCTTCATCTCCTTTCAATCTTCAAACTCATCAAATATCTTATTTTTCAACCATTTCTTTTCATTCACGTTTGTAAAATCTTTTTTCCAATCTTTACTCAAACTGCTATCCTATTACATGGCTTACTTGTGTAGGTGTTGAAGGCTCCAAATCCTAATAAATCTGACTTTTTCAGGTTGTGATAATTCATTTTATTTTGACAAACACAAATGACAATTTTGTTATAAAAAATCATTATAATAATACTAATACTTGAATTTGTTGTATGTTCAAAAAAATTTCACTACTATTTTAGCTCACCTTAATTGAAATTTTTGCGCCGCCACCTTGATTGAAATTGGTGCAAATGTAGATATATTTGATGACAGGGAAAAATGTGTATGAAAGATGTTGATAACTGTGAGTTTAATATTGTAGGACTCATAGATGGTAGGACTCATAGAAATTATTGGATTCAGCATGCAGGTTGGTGGCTTGCATTTATTTTTGTTGTTGAAGTTAGTTGTTCAAACTTTTCCAGGAGGGCAAGTGACCTGTTATCAGTTACGTGCTAAATTAATTTTATGATCACCAATAAGTTTTTCTGCTTCACCCTGTCATCCATTTTCATCCAGAAAAAATGAGGAAAAATAAAATAAAGTACAGAACTATAACCCCAATGATATTTAAGTATTGTCCTAAACCTGGTGAAAGACAATCAGCTATTGCCTTTTCAGACTTCCCATTCAATTATTTATATTTTGTATCAAACCTGCATTGGAATATTCTCATGAAGGATTTTTCAGTTTTAAAAGAAGAGTGTGTGTGTATGGCCTTGCACCTTTACCCAATACTTCCATGGTTCTACAATAAGAATGACAAATAGAAATCTATTTTTATTAATAACAGGAGTAATACAAAATATTGCCACATTGTTTTCATCAAATTTATATTATAATTTTATTTCTATGTCATTATTTTAAACAACATTGTATTTGGAGATAAATACGGGATAAAAGTATACCGATAAAGTTGATAAATTTTGTAAATGAGACTTCTTTTTTTTTTGTAAAGCGAAAAAATATTAAGTATTACTGTATCCTCATATATGTGTGTGTGGACTACTTACTGTAACCTGCTTGACTATAAAGAAGACCAAGTCTATTTTTTTCCTATATTTTTTTCTGTCATTAACTCTGTTGCATTTGATGTCCATGACTCCCCCTCTTCAATTGATGAGACCAATGTTTTATCTCTCTCTCTATCTCTCTCCTTATTTCTTCAAATAATCTGAGCAACCCTCTTTCTCATAAAATATTCCATGCACAAATTATTTCAAGCCATGGGTACGGAAAACAATTCTTTCTTTATGCTTGCTGTGCTCTCCCTCTATTTCTTTATCAACATGTATCTCTCTTTCGGAGCTGACATCATATCTTCAAATCAATCCATCTCTGGAGACCAAACCATTGTCTCTTCAGGTGGAAACTTTGAACTGGGCTTCTTCAAACCAGGTAATTCTTCCAACTACTATATTGGCATATGGTACAAAAAAGTTTCTGATCATACCGTAGTTTGGGTAGCAAACAGAGAAAGGCCCATCTCTGATAAGTATTCTTCACAACTGAAAATTGTAAATGGCAACTTAGTGCTTCTCGATGTGGCCCAAACGGCAGTTTGGTCCACAGATACAAATTTTACCTCCTCCGATATAATAGCAGTGCTTTTTGATGAAGGAAATTTGGTTTTGAGAAATGGGTCAAATTCGAAACTATGGCAAAGTTTGGATTACCCAGCCCACACATGGTTGCCTGGTGGTAAGATTTCATACGACAAGCGTACAAACAGGAAGCAACTTCTTACTTCATGGAAGAATTCAGAAGATCCTGCACCAGGGCTGTACACTCTGGAACTAGACCCAATTGGTAATCAGTATCTTATTCGGTGGAACAGGTCCAAACAGTACTGGACTAGTGGACCTTGGAATGGGGAGATATTTAGCTTAGTACCTGAAATGGGCAAAAATAATGTCTACAATTTTAGCTATGTTTCAAATGAAAACGAGAGTTATTTTACGTATTCTCTCTACAATACATCATCAATTGTATCTAGATTTGTCATGGATTATTCTGGGCAAATTAAGCAACTCACGTGGTTGGATAATATCAAGGAATGGAATTTATTTTGGTCTCAGCCGCGACAACAATGCGAAGTTAATGCTTTTTGTGGGGATTATGGTACCTGTAATGAGAATTCCTTGCCCTTCTGTAATTGTTTGAATGGTTTCAAGCGTAGGTCTGAGAAAAATTGGAGTTTGGGTGATTATTCCAGTGGGTGTGCAAGGAAAATTGAATTGCAGTGTCGTGAAACGAACACCAATAAGGTAGAAGACAGGTTTTGGTTGAATTCTCACATGGGATTGCCTGATAATTCTCAATCTATTTCAGTTGGGAGTTCTGCGCAGTGTGAATCCACCTGCCTGAGTGATTGTTCTTGCACTGCTTATGCTTATGACAAACATGGGTGTTCAATTTGGAGTGGAGGACTCTCGAATCTGAAACAGCTCTCTGAAGATGATGGTAATGGGAAAATCATCTATATTAGAGTAGCTGCATCTGAATTCTCTAATGGTAAAAATAAAAAAGGTAATCGGGTTGTTATGGGTTCTATTGTGGGGTTAGTTGCGGTTGTAATAATCCTTTTAGGTCTTATTTTGGTTGTAATTAGGAGGCGGCGAAGGAGATTGAGTGGGACTACCAAAGCGGTGGAAGGTTCACTGATTGCATTCTGTTACAAAGATTTGCAAAATGCAACAAAGAATTTCTCGGAAAAGTTAGGGGGAGGAGGTTTTGGTTCTGTTTTCAAGGGTACATTGCCTGATTCAACTGTCATAGCGGTGAAGAAGCTGGAAGGCTTCAGCCAAGGGGAGAAGCAATTTCGAACAGAAGTCAGCACAATTGGGACCATTCAACATGTAGCTCTTGTAAGACTTCGCGGGTTTTGCTCTGAAGGTAAGAACAAGTTGCTAGTGTATGATTACATGCCAAATGGATCCTTGAATTCCCATATTTTCAATAAGGATGGAAAGATGTCCTGGAAAACTAGATATCAAATTGTTCTCGGGACGGCCAGAGGGTTGGTTTATCTCCATGAGAAGTGCAGAGACTGTATCATACACTGTGATATAAAGCCAGAGAACATTCTTCTGGATTCTGAGTTGTGTCCGAAAGTGGCAGATTTTGGCCTGGCAAAGCTTGTTGGGCGAGATTTTAGTCGGGTTTTGACCACAATGAGAGGGACAAGAGGATACCTTGCACCAGAATGGTTATCAGGAATAGCGGTAACAGCCAAAGCAGATGTCTACAGCTTGAATGATGCTCTTTGAGATTATATCAGGTAGGCGAAACACGGAGCAAACTTCAGACGGGAGAATCACATTCTTCCCTACTTGGGCTGCAAGCGTGACAATAGATGGAGGCGACATCCTTAGCCTATTGGATCCTGGGTTGAATAAGAATGCTGATATAGAACAAGTAACAAAATTGTGTAGAGTTGCTTGCTGGTGCATCCAAGATGATGAAAATGTGAGGCCAACAATGAGTCATATAGTTCAGATTCTTGAAGGGGCTATGGATGTAAACTTGCCTCCAAACCCACGAGCCCTCCAAGTCTTTCTGGACAACGAGGAGGATATAGTTTTCTTCACTGAGTCATCCTCAAGCCAGAGTACTTCCCAAGCAAAGAGCAATCTTTCATGGGCTTCCTCTGAGTCCAAGATCACTGCATCAGCAGAAAGTTCCAAGGTATGAAGACTTAGAAATGAGCATGTTTTTGAGCATTTCACGCGTCGTGTAAATTCCTATAATGTTATAAAATATAAGTATGCAGCACTTGTAAAAATATGAAGCCTAGATTAGAGAGAGCTGATTCTGTCTGCTAATATTGCTTTGTGTATATTCATTAGAATCTTGAGTCTGATTGATGTTCATGTAACTCCTTATGCTAGCTCTTTGTATGTAGGATGTGGAAGTAACTCAAGTCCTGAGAATTTGTAAAATTTTGGGGAATATCTAGGGTATCGTCTCCTAGAGTCTATTCGATTTTGTAATTTTGAAGTTGAAATCTTTAGTGTCGCCTCCTAGAATCAAGTGGTAAGATGTAAATAACTTGGGGGTCATTTCCTGAAGTTAAGTCGTGGAATCTAGAGTGTCGCCTCCTAGAATAAAGTCATAAGATGTAAATAATCTAAGGGTCATCTCCTAAGGCCGTCAAAGTTTTGATGGGTGCATCATCTTGAAAGCAACTTTTGAGCTTCTTTGAATATATGCATGAAGGATTTGATTAGACGGAAAATTTTCATTTTAGCTTTCATTCGATGAGAAATTTGAAGTGTCATTTAGGAAAAACATTGTTTTCAAACCCTTCGTTAAATAGGATTTGATACTCTCTATTACTTCTAATTTTAGCCTAGAATTAATCTAATAACCTAGTTCAATTCAATTTTAAAATATCTTTGCAATTTCGTTCTAAAATCGTTTTCATGGGTCAAAAGAAAATCAAGTATCGAAAATAGGGTTGGAAATATCCATGGGCATGTAAACCATCTAAATAACTCCAAGCACCTCACAATAATAAAATTAATTATTAAGAGGCTTTAAATCTAATTTTTGTTGGATGGAACCCTTGATATCGATTTAAGGCCCGAATTATATTTACAATGATCAAATCTCAAAATTACAACCGTTTAACTATATTTATATCCTTCAATTCTCGTTAAACATGATGTTTAAGGGTCTTGAATTCATTTTTAGGCTCACACGATTCGTAATTATATCAAACAATGCATCGAAATCTATAAAGGAAATTTAGAGTTTAGGGAAGGACTTCCGTAAACCCTAATTTGCATGCCCAATTTTGATTTTTTAGGTTAAATTGATCCTTTTTAAACTTATTTTTTTATCATTTTTGCCAAAATATAGATGAAAAATTATAACCAAAAGAGTGAATTACAATTTACTACTAAGTGCAAAAATTTATTTAGATATATATGCTTAGTTATTAATTTTAAAAATAGTCAATTTGATAGAAAAAAAATTAAAACTGGTATTTGATTTGGGATGGGGGAGTATCTTTAAGAGTAGATATATGAAAAAAAAAAAACTTTAATATTTACAAATTTTGTAATATAAGACATAACAGTTGCGTGCATCCTGATATATATGACTTTTCATTTAGAGTGTTCACTTATTATTTAAGAATAAGTTTAGGCAGACATATTTATTGGACATGAATATTGGATATTTTTAGTTGTTTTTTTTTTTACTTGTAATTCCTAAAAAATGTATAGTATTTATTCTAACAGGAATTTTTACAAAATATAGTGTTTTAGGTATAATTTGGATACATATACAAAAAGCGAGATTATACGATGTCGTATAACTGCTGTTTTTTGTATATATATCTAAATTATACCTAAAATATTATATTTTATAAAATTCATATTAGAATAAATACTATATATATTTTTGAAAATTACATACAAAAATAAAATAAAAATTACACATGTCCAATAAACCGGTCGAATAAAACTGTCTGCGTAGCATTAATCATTATTTAAACGAGCTTGATATTTATCCATTGATGTGGCTGGCATCCATAATGTTTTACATATGTGAAAGATCTCTGTAGACTGTATATAATAAATAAAGTAAAATCAGTGGTAGTGGATATATAGTATAGCTAGCACACCAATATTAATATTAATATTAATATATATAGTCATTTGATTTACCTTTATTTGATCAATATCCATAACCTTTAAATCTAGTGAAATATTATTCTCACATCACCATGCATTTGTTATTGTCAATACTCAATCCAGATATTTCCTCTTTTTCCTTTTTAATAAAATAATTGTCAAAACCTAAGATAATTGACCAATGACTACAACAGCTGGTTTTCACTCTACAAAACATGACCATCTTAATTTGTCCAAGGCAAGGTAATAAAATAAAATTAAGGATAATGATATATATATATATATATATATATATATATCCATCTTCAAGATTATTAATTGTTATTTGAAAATAAAATATTAGAGTATACAAATTTACAAAATAAAATAAAATAATTGCTACAATAGTAGAGTAGTTTTGCGATAGTAGAGTAACTCTACGATAGTAGAATAACTTTGCTATAGTAAAGACTAATCACTCTAAAATCTATGATCTAAGTAATGATTTTACGATCGTTAAGTCATTACTGTACGATCTATTTAACGACCTAAGTCATTACTTTATGATTGTTAAGTCATTATTTTACGATCTAAGTAATTGCTCAGATTTGTTTCATAAAATTTATTGAGTATGAACTAAGGTTTGATTGAGACTCGTTTAGATAGATACGATCCCGAATCGAGCCCGATCAGTTTGAACTTTTCGAGCAAATATGATACAAGTATGATAAATAAAAAATTTGAAAAGTTTTGAGTAATTTATCGAATCTTAGACTTTACTCATATTTGAATTATTTATATTTTAAGTTGAGCTCGAATTGAACTTTTAGTCGAGTGAATACGAAACGCCTTTTCTACAATCGTTAAGTAACGATTCTATGATCCAAGTGATGACGTCGTTTTGTCTGGCTGCTCATAAGATATGCTTCCATTTTGAAAATTTAAATAAAATTGAGAATAATTTAATTATTTTTTTAATAACTAATAAAAGTTGCACTGAAAGTTAAAAGGACTAGCGACTTGGCCTATTTTCTCGATTATTAGAACTAATATGGGACAGTTATATATATATATACTAGCGATAACCCATACCTGAAGGCACTATATAATTCTCAAAAAAAATAAAAATAAATTATGAACATAAAAAATTGAAATGAGAGTTATTTTACGGCAACATGTGATATCTGGGACTTGCACTGCTCTTTCTTAACAAACATATGCTAGTAAGAGGAGAATTATCTCAGTGACACAAAATCTAGACGCATTATGTACATATAACAACCATCTTGAAATTAGATTAGATTAATACCAATGCATGATGTACATATAACAACATAAAGGCACGACGTATTGAAAAATATTACATTATCTAAAGACATATACCAACACAATAATTAATACATACTTAATCATCAATATATATCCAACCACCAAAACATCAAGCTAGTCGATAATAATTTCAAGAAATTTCGGCAGAGTTTCCTTTAAAAATAGATATTCATAAAATTTTAAACATGTCTACAAAACTTACAAGCATCAATACATATACAGACCACCCAAAAAAAATTATTCCATACCCAAAAATCATCATAACCATGTATAATTAGTTAACTTTACAAAAGATGAAACCAAAAATATTCAAACATGCAGAAAATAGAGAAACAACATGTTGAGCATAAGACCCATTACTTTACAACTTACACAAAGTATCTTTCAATGTGTACCTGAAAATATTTGAAATATAAAAATTATCGAAATATGTGAGTCAAAATAAAACAACTGTAATTTCGAAACATAAGAACCCTTACTTTATCTAAAAAACAAATGAGCGCACACATATTTACTTTATGAATAACGCAATGCTCTGAAAGACCTCCTCACCTTTATATTATTCGAAGATTTCGGTCCTAATAAAAGTTTTGAGAAAAGATATCACACACGATCCTCAACCTTCATATGCTTTGAGAAAAGCTTGGCAAAGATAACATTCTTTAGTCAAAGGTCGCATGAACCCCCAATAATAAAGAAAAGAAATATGATATACAAACTACTCAATTTGGTTGTTTACTTGAAGATTGAATTTTTCTTTTTCTTTATTTTTTTCTCCCTGACTTTGAAGCTAAACTAAGTTAAGGCTCAGAAATTAAGGTGAACAGGTAGCATAAATATAATTCAGAGCAAATTGGAAATCCGAGTGAAAAACATTAGGACGAAGAAGGACACTGATGCGATCAGCCGACGTGCATCTAGACATGGCCACATATAGGTGACCGTGGCTGAATACAGGTAAGCGCAGATCTACACCAATAAACTTGACTGACTGGCCTTGCGACTTATTGATTGTCATAGCATATGTTAAACGTACTAGGAATTGGCGTCTAGTCATTTGAAATGGTAAATCTTTGGACGACGGTGATAATGATATCCGCAGGATGAAACACAAATTCGAAGATTTGTCACCAGTTAGAATTCTAGCCTCAATAACCCGCGATGCGCACTTGACAACCATTAGTCTGGTCTCGTTACAGAGTCCATCTTATGGTTGAGTTTATTTTTTTGATGTGACGCCCCCAAAATAGGTATACATCACCCATTTTGAGTTGTCAATAACATGGTACAGAAAATCCTACAACTTTATTAATACAACATATAAACTGTAAGTTTAAATACAAATATTGTCATCTAGACAATATCCATACCCAACTAAGTCCTCATTACAATTATTAGTACATTATTTTACAAAAATGGTGAGGACTACTAAAACAACTTCTAGAACCATCATTCCACCTTTAAGACTAGTACTCGCGCTACATTCTCGCCTCACGAGAAGAAAAATGGAACAAAAAGGAAAAGGGTGAGCTCAACTAGCCCGATAAAGAATATTATGACTAAGATAATATAGAACAAATTATCGTTAGTCTTCAACGAGGAAAAAAATCGATAGAATATAATAAACAATGTGTTTGGATCAATATTCGTGATCTGAAATAATAATTCATGAGATGAGTTACGTAGAGAATGAAATTAATCTATGAATTTAAAAGTCCATCATCAATATTTTATCCTGTAACATCAATCAATATTCATCTTGAATCAAATATTCATCTTTTGACTACTGAGCCAAAGATATTCATCGATCGGTCGTGTTCATCTCAACACTGTACATCTTTTGCACTACGGGCCAAAGATATTCATAAGAAAATCAACCATCTTTTGCACTACTGGCCAAAGATATTGAGTAATATCATCTTTTAGGATCGAGGATGATGAAAAATATTTTAAAGAAAAGCGAATTCAAATTGAAACAAAAGAACAAATATTAAGGATTAGATGCTTTTAAACAATCAGGAGTTCAAAAATACTTCATAAATAATCATAGTGAAGTAAAATTCAAGAATGATCAAAACATGAATACAATCAAAGCTAGTATCCATAATCGATATTTTGGAAAAAAAAAAAAATTTAATTTTACGTAAATAAATAAGTGTCGATTCGAGAATGAATAGTCTTGAGTATCGTGAATAGTAACCCTATTACACTAAAGATAAGAATTTTACAAGAAAAATCTTACCAATATTCCGGCATAATGATATTAGAAAAAATAATATCATTTTAAAAAAAATAACATCCCTTACCTTAAAAAGCATGATCTTACATTGGAATTACGAATATAGTCTTTGAAGGAACTTGCACCGTATAGCAACACTCAAGGTATCAAAATACTCACAAGAATACACTCGATAATATAGAGAGAGAAAGAGAGAGAAAACTTCAGTTTCTGGTATGATTTTCAATTCTAACCTAAACACCCTATTTATAGGAAAATGCTTAGAACATCAAAGCAGAAAATTTAATATAATATTAATATATTATATATAAATTCCTACGCACACATTCTAAGATCTGAATTCAGCCATGCTTGACAACAAATAAGCCCACCAAACATATCAAAAACGTTTTTCTTTTAAAACAAATTTAAAATTTTTAAAAAATAATTATTTCGGAACTTCAGAACTTCAATAATTCATAATAAATAGACCTTTTATCAAAAAAATTCGAACATCATGTCTTTTTCATAGGAAATTTCATTATCTACAACTTTGCAGAAGAAAGTTTTTCCAAATTCCAAACAGAAATTGACCGAAATTCACAAGCAGACGATTTTTACGGTATAATCAAATTTCTGTCAAGAAATGGGGTCCACCGACATGTTTAACATATTTTAAACATTTATTGCAACAAAAATATTCTTCCTCCTCATATACTCATATATCCCACATTCATTGTAAAATATCACCATTATTATATTATTAAAATATAATAATATATTTAAATGAATTATTTATCAGTAAAGATAAAATATCATTTTTTCAACAATTGTCACTTTAAAATTTTCTCCATCTATATCAACATAAAATGAATATTTTCCTTATCATATAAATCAATAATTAATTATTCACAAATAATATTACAGAATCACAATCTCGTGACGGGGCGGTTCTCAGGAAAGAGGGCTTCCAATAAGGATTTCTCCTTACTGGTGCGCAATTAGGTGACCAAACCTCTCCTTAGACTGAACTTTCTAAACATTGCCAATAATGTTATCTAATAATATTATTCAAATAATATGAATTATTGATCGATAATGAAAATCGTGTGTAGTGATAATTATTGAAACAATGATAATATAAAATATCAACGTAGCAATTATTGAATCGATAAAATAAGCGATATTATTCTTGTAACAATTATTGAGTAATGCCTTCCCTACGTAAGAATCAATAATTGGTGCAATCTGGCAATCTTTCCGTGTTTTAATCACGGTATTCCAACAAGATTAATTAGCAGAATAACTACTACTGTTATTTATAAACAACTTATATTTGTCGTTTTCTTTCATCCAATTATTTTTTGTTATGGGGCCCACATAAGGCTGCGCCGTTGTACGAATATTCCCCGACAAAAATGAATATTTTATAACCACTTGCTTATTTGAAATATTTGCGCATTCTACCCATAACTAACCACATTAATCAAATCAACCTTTACTATTCAAAATAATAAATAGAGAAAATTTAATTTTATTTATAATAAGTTGGGGTGTTACACTTGACATCTTATGTTTAACTTCTTTAATTGGTGTCATTTTTCAACGAATTTGATTTTCTCGAAGAAAACAAAAAGAACAGCCAAAGTTCTTGGAATATATGTGATAAGGTTTAAGTATTTGGAGCCAATCTTTGTGTTTTTCACTCAATGAATGAAGCCTCTTTGTGTTCTTTCTTTATATTCTTTTGAACCCAAACTCCATTAACAACCTATATCAAAACTGTAGCACTCTTTCCACAAATAATTCTAGACAAACCACATGTGACAAAATTTGATATCACTAAAGCAGTATTGAAGACCCAAAGATGCTTGCGAATGTGAAAGATGGAAAACATCATACTCCTCTTGATTATACCCTTCATCTGCCACCTCCATTAGGTACTACCAGTTTTTGCAGCCTTGGTTGGTTGGGTAGGGTATTGGAAACTTCAGTAGACAAAAAAGCACTTACTTACTGGTAAAAGTAACCCATGAACAATAACTTGACTTGTGTTTTGGGTTTTGTGTTTTGGATTGTAAGGACGTACTGTTGTTGGAAGGAAGGTTGATACTGTGAAGTGAGTTTATTAGGGTTGAAAAGATTAACTGTATAAGGATAAAGAAGAGAGAAAAAAAATTCAGGGATTGCACCTAGAAAAAAATTGTCAGGGCTTTATATTATAGAAATGTTTCTTCAGAAATCAATTTGAAGATTGCCAGAGCTTGAACTCTAATTAGTTTTCTGCTGCTCTAATAACCTTAACAAAAATGTTGGCCTTACAACCTAAATGCTTTTTTGTGACCTTATTCATCTTATATAATTCCATTTTTTACTCTTTTCTATATTCTACAAATTTATATTTTCTATAAACTCTTCTTCTTTGTTCTTTTTTTTTCACCTTCACATTCTTTTGAGAAATGTTCAGGTGTATTTTCTATTTATTAACCTGAACATTCTATTTGACATTTTGACATTCCATCCAATATTTTAAGGGAAATGTTGTGGTGTATTTTCTATTTATTTAATTTCCATCATCCAACATTTAAGGGAAATTTATATTGAGGTTCAGGTTAAGGGATATGTTGGAGAAATGGTCGGAGAATTCAGGAAAGGAAGAAGCAGTTAAAGCAGGGCTTTTGAAAACAGATCAGGATTTCCTAAATCAGGTCAATTGTAATAGTTTATACTTTGAATCTTATTATGTGCTTTTGATTAATCAAATTTGAACTAACCATCTTATTTTGGGTCCTTCCTAATTCATTTAGTATGGTTGCTGGGTTTTGAACCTACATCTCCATTGCAGTAACTTTAGTCTAGGTCCAATTTATATGGACTGAGATTCTGAACAGTATTCTTTGTAATTTAGTGGCTGGCTTAATCCACCTGGTTGTGGAATTGATTTAATCTGTCTCATTGTAATGGATCCCTTAAGGTCTAACATACAATAAGCATTAGACTTGTCAACGAAAATTTGCTTCCTATCGTATTATGTAGTTTGACAATTACTTAGTTCTACCACTCATCTAGATATACTAAATGAGATGAATTTACATTGTACGCGTGTTAGGTAACTATAAGTATGTTGACCTCATATAGAGATGAAGGCGGTGTTGCTAGTGAATATTGTGTGCAGTGGCCCAAATTGTATCTTAAAATCATCTATTTAATGGATATTACATAAGTCTATTATGTAATTTGGCTCTTCTTATATGATGTATAAGTATGATGTATTAAAATGTTGGATGATTTTCTACATAGAAAAAACAAACAAAAAATTTGACTAATTGAGAACATGCAGAGTTGACTAATTGAGAATCCCTCCCCCAGTTTTATCCTCCTTTCATCCACAATAACTGCCATCACTTGATTAAGCTGACCCAGTAACAGAAATTATTCATAATTTGGATAGAAGTACAATAGAAGAATATATAATAAAGATAGAAACAGATAGAAACCAATAAAGATCAATCATGTTTTGTCAAAATTTTAACGGGTAATAAATAAAGGAACAAACTTTATGCAGTCCAATTCCAAAAGTAAACCAAGTTAACTAACAAAATACATAAAGAACAGATCAATCAGCTAAAAAAGAAACTATGAACTATATAAAACACATATAAATACCTCAAATGTGATCTTGAGTGGCTCATCAACTGCAATAAAAGAGGAAAACAAAAAACAAAAAGCAAATGTTAGGATTTTGGAAATCTGACTTGAGCATTTCTTGTGTTATGATCACCATTTTCTCTCAAAATAAATGTGACCCAGTTCAAAAAAACTAAACCCAAATCCCAAATGTCTCTGATTCAACTCCATGGCTCTGGAAAAAATTAAAAAAGAGTAAAATTTGAGCAGATTGATTTGCTTTGGGTAAATTGGGATTTGGCAAACTCTGACGAAAACAAAGTACTAATCAAATGTAAACCCACAATAGCTAAAGTTAAACTAATGAATCACAATTTCCCTTTGCATCTTTCGAAGATTTAAATTTGAAATCTTCATACCAAAATATAAGTTCTCTCACCAATTTCATGCTACAGATCCTCATCTGAAATTCAAAAAGAGCTATCTCCAAGAACGAACCACACCATGAGTGATGGTACCGAATAAGGGTACCGAAAGTCACTTTTCTATACTATATTCTAGAAAAACTCACTGAAACACATCAAATCAAGATATTTGGACAAATCAGTATGAGAAAAAGAGGAAATACTTTCATGTTAAGAGGTCCCCTGCGATAATCCGAAAAAGGCTTGATTAGGAGATAATCCCCTGTGATGAAGATGTCCGCTGCAATAATTTCCTGCAATGTCCGCTGCAACTTTTTCTCTACTCAAAATGAAAGAAATTCCCGGCGGGATAAGGAGAAAGGCGAAATGGGTAGAGTCTAGGGAGATTTTTGAATTGGGCGTATTTGTCTAGGGATTTTTGAATAAGGCGTGTTCTTCTAGTGATTTTTGCAGAGGTATAAGGCGTGTTTTTCTAGCAATTTTTAAATTGTGCTTTTTTTGAAATTAGTTCCATTAGAGTAATTAGATTAAATCTGAGCCATTGGATGATGAAGCTTTAATCTAGACCTTTATTTGTTGAAACCGCTCTATTATTTTATATATATATATATATATATATATATACTCCCTCCGTCCCATAGTTATAGGTTGATTTCTTTTGGCACATAGTTTAAGAAAATCAGTTTAAGTGACAATTTTAACAAAAATTTTCCATATATACCCTTTAATATGGAATTAATGAATAAGTTAATTACTCCTTACTTATTACACTAAAATTCTCAACTTAATTGATCAACGTGTACTGATTATTAAAATAGAACTTTAACTAACGATGAATTTTTAATCTACATAAACTTTCAATCAATCACAAAACGTTTATGTTATTCTAAATTCATTTATTGAGCTTAAAAAGTTGAATTCTTTTATTGAAAATACAACAACATTAAATATGGTGATAATAATAATAATGACATTGAATGTTGTTTCTTCAAAAAAAAAGTAATGATTAAATATTTATTATAAGGACATAAAAATAAAACAATGAACCAACTAAATTTATAAATAGTAAGTTAGCCTATATACTGGGACATTCCAAAATAGAAAAATCAGCCTATAACTATGAGACGGAGAGAGTATATATATATCCGTAATGCAGAAAAGCTCCAAATCCATAATGACACGTAAACAACCGACCAAACAACCTTTTACTAACTTCAGTATCAAAAGGACTAAATGAGTTGACGAGACACCCATTGTAATCTAATCAACAAATGGTTCAACTCTACTAGTACTTCAAATTGATGTTATTATATTTTACTTTCGCACCATAACAATGTCAAAAAAAAATATAAGCTTGACCTTGTGTGAAATAAAATAATTATCCCATCAGTTTCATTTTAAGAGTAAACCCATAAATTAAAGAATATAATTATTATTTTGTCTAATTAATTAAAATGGTTATAAAATATTAATATTATTCTTTTAAAATTTATTAGAAAGATGAGAGTACGGGAATTTCGGCTCAAGGCGATGGCTAATTATTTTAAGATTTAATTAAAATAAGGGATTCCATTAATTATTCACTACTGATTTCCATTTAGGGAAGTGTTCTTCTGCATAAATATACTAATTTATAGCTAGGATCCTAAAATGCTAATAAATGTACTTGATCGTTACTTTTTATACAAATAAAGATTATTACATACTGCTACTACTACTTACGCCCATATAAAGTCCTATAATATTTGTGAATTTTGACCAACTATACGTGAGAACAGATCATCTGTCTCTAATTTTTCTGTCTCTTTGTGTCCCTTCACTTAAATTTTCACACCTAATCTCTTACTGAACACTAATTAATTTTAAAATTAAATAAAAAGACATGTGTCAAAATTTAAGTGAGAAAACACAAAGAGACAGAGAATTTGAAGACAGATAATCTGCTCTGACTATGCGACTATGCGTGCAGGAATACATGAATTAAGGAGGATTTGTAGTTGTACTTGTCTAAGAATGGATATATATATATATATATGCTTGATTATTGATGAAGAATATGGTGATTTATATTTCTCCTCTAACAATTAATTAAAGAATATAAAAAGAGTCCACTTAGCTATACTTCAAATTTATGAACAAAAGTATTCTGTATCCCTAAAATCTTGAATTAAAACATATATAGGTAAATCTGTTACCCTTTTTTGGGAGGTTAATATCCGTTTCCTAAATTTTTCATAATTAACCTTACTACATATATAATATATGACTACCATTATATTCCTAGCCTTTCGCCTTTCAAACTGTTATTAAAAGATATTTGGGGCGATTTATTTTCGGTAAAAAACTATTTTAAACAGATTTTTTTTTCAAAAGCAAAAAATTATTTGATGAATTGCCGGTTGTAGTGGCTTAATACAAAAAGTTGTATGAAAAATAAAAAATAATAATAAAATGTAAAAATATTAAATATGTTAATACTAATTATTTTTGCAACAAGTGATTTACAATGATCATTTTCATGATCTCATATATTTCAAAATCAAATCAACTTATTGTCAATAATATCAAATATGTTTTTTTTTCTATATATGTGACATACAAGAATTCATCTACACATCTTCCATTCTATTACACAATGACGTGTTAATACTATTTATAGCTGAAAATACTCTTTCAACGTTTGCATTTGCAACTTGGTAGGATTGATACTAACTTCACTAGCAAATAAACAATTTAAGAATCAACAAACGTAAAGTCTCAATTTAAAAAAAAAACAAAACAAAAGCTAGTAACAAGTTAACAACTACTTAATTAACAAGATGAATAAAAATTGTAATGAGTTTTCAATGCAAAGCAAACCAATAACTATTTACGTATAGAGTATAATAATTGAAAATTTTAAGTTATATGAATGTAGAGTATCTTATCTTCTAATTTGCAGGGTCGTTCCTGAGATTTTGGTAATTTAGGACGAAAAAATGAGAACAGGACATTTTTCTAAATATTGTCTTCAAAAAAAAAGAAAAAATAAATAAAAAGTACAAGCTGTATAAAAAAAAATTCATTTCCAGAGCTTGAAACATGAGGTCGAGGGATCGAGTCTTGGCATGTCGGGGTTGGGTGTTTGAGTGTGTTTAGAGCATTCACAACAGTTTCTTTATCTCTATCCCTACTCTGCAGTCTATTGGATCATTCTGCAAAATAGAGATCAAATTTTTTCACTATGTACCCAACATGTTTCTTATGTTGATTCTTTAAATAATGAAATTTGAAAGTTAAAAGTTAAAATTTGAAAGTTCCAACAGTCAAAACATCAAATTAATAATAATCTTATAATTTATAAAAGAGGGAGTATAACTTATCAATTGTATCTCACCGTAAAATAAATTTTAAATAATTTATGGAGTGAATATTAAATAGATTGTATCTACAAATATACATAAGATCAATATTAACTTTTAAAAAGTTAATTTGTGATACTTTTAATATATTGATACTGTATTACTCCCTCCGTTCTTTAATATAAGTCATTTTAGATAAATATTTTTGTTCCTAAATAAAAGTCGTTTGAGAATTTCTAGTAAACATTAATTATTTAATTTTCCATATTATCCCAATTATTAAATATAACTTTGGTTCTCTCACTATTTTATGTCTAATAAATAACACTCTCTTTCCAATGCAAGAGCAATATAGACAATTGATAATATATTTAATGTTTTATAATTATTTTTTTAATACTTATGCACAATTTTAAAATAACTTATATTATATTAAAAAACGAAAGTAATAATCAATTAATCAAAATTAATTTCATGGCAACTAACCACTTAGACACTAGTACTCCCAAACCCCCCCAAAAAATGTCAAAAAAATATAAGCAGTCCATAAAATTAATTGCCCTCTCAATAACTCAAAACTTAATTGCCCTCTCTGAATATCTGTGATGGTTGTTCCTTTCCAGCAACCCTTCCATTATAACTCTCTTCTTGTACTCCTTCTCTGTCTCTGCCACCTTTGAAATATTCTCCGATCTTCGGTCTGTACAAGTCCGGCGAGGCAAAAAGTATAATAATATTGACATAAATAGTATCCCACAAACCCTACCCCAAAATACTGTAACACACAGAGTCGTCACAAATAGAACCAATCCTGAATTCCATCTTCTAATTTTATCATCTGAAATAATCTGTTTTTTCTGATTGAATGATTTTGACAGAGACCCGGAAGAACCAGACAAGGTCTTGTTTAAAGACGACGATAGGCAGTCCTCTTTTCTTTCAGAAATTGAACGTGGTGAGCATGAATTCAGGTCGACCAATTTTGGGGAATCATGACTCATCGATCGAAGCATCATGAGTGGATCAATATTTCGATCACAAGCTCTTTGTCGCTGTAAATAATTAAGAAATTATGTTACATGGTGGTCAAAAAATAATGAAAAAATTTCACAAACCCATTGTGTATATTATGGATTTTGAAAAATAACTAACCTGCAGTGAAGTTTCCACTAATATGGATTTTAAATCCTGGCGGGATGAATCATTGTTTGATCGAGAATGGCGTGTAATTTTAAGGTTCTCGGATCTTGCCTCGGTGTATCTTTTATTTGTAACCGTTAACAATTTAGAGACTCGATGATCGGAACGGGTGATGGGTTCAGTACTGTCATCATCGGTTTCTATGGTGACTGGTCGGAAACAAATGAGAAGCTTCTTCTTCATCCTTCAGTTATAAGGTCTCATTTTCTTATGGGTAGAAAAGATAAGTTGAAAATTGGGATAAAATAGAGGGTACTCTGATTTGTTTGCAGAGGCTAGGGAGCCGGCCGGCAGTGCCGCTGTTTCGTCTGTTTTTGTTTAGTTTGTAATTCGAGACGGTTTCTTTATAGTTATTCTAGGGTAATAAGCTAACGACACCTTTGGACGTTCCTTTTGAAATATACTTAAAAGGCATGCACAACTCCTGGTTTGGCCTCGCCCTGTCAGGCCTTCGGTTTTGATCGGGTCAGGCTAGACTGTTGATTTTGGCCTACCAAGTTAGGTCAGATTTCGGCTGGCCTACCAAGTTAGGTCAGATTTCGGCTGTTGAATTGTGATATGGTTAGGCCTGCAGGCCAAGTCAAGCTTAAGCCCGGGGCAGGTCAGGCCCAAGGTAAGATAAGGTTAGACCCAATCCCTAGGTTGGTTTGCTCTTTTTTTTAATATTAAATATTAAAAATATAAATTAATAAAATTTTGTGAAAATGATGCAAGATTTTTGAAGTTTATTTTATTTTAACATTCTATTGCACATCAATATAAATTGAATTATTAGAACAGAAAAATATATATTCCTCTTAAATTAAAGTAAAATATAATTTAAATGTAATTGGATATAAAGCAAATTGATTTCTTAAATATATGTATAGTTGTTTACTATGCCGGTTTATTTTCGTAAAAAATATAATTTGAATACAATCTATTGTGATACATATGACTATAGATGCAAAATAAAATTAACTTATTGTAAATTATACTTTTATTTTTTGAATATAAAGTTAGTATCTATTTTATTTTATTTTAATACTAGGATAAGTTGAACATATATTTTGTAAAGTTTAAATACACATATTTTTTTATTTATCTTCATTAAACACTTACATAATTATATCTCAAATATTATTTTAATTAATTTTCTAATTGCTTTATGAAATTATTATTTAAATGGCTACAACAGAATACCTGAAAAATAACAGAAATCATAAATCTCCCTAAAAATTTAGCATATCCAAATTAATAAAAGACTTGAGTGTTTACAAGAAACTAACATATTATTAATATTTAATATTAAAAGTTAGTTTATTGATGTATTAATTAATAATAATATTTAACATTAAAAATAATAAGAAATATTAATAAAATTTTATTTTTAAATATTAGTAATTTAATATTTAGAATAAACTAACTTATTATTAGTATTTAATCAACTAAGTAACTAACTTATAATTAATATTAAATATACTAACTAGTTTTATTCATTGAATATGTATATTAATTACATGTATCTACAAGAAATCAAAAATGAATAATTAAAATTTTAAACTTTATTGATGTATTAATTAAAACTAATGTATTATGATTTATAAATTATAATACTAAATAAGTAAAAATATATATTTCATTGATGAATAATTATAATTTTAAAGCTCAAACATTACAAATAATTGGATAAAAAAATATGTGAGGTCTCAGTCCAGGCCACACTTAAGCCCAGCCCAGCCCAGCCCAAACCATGACCAAGGCCAAGCCAAATCAGTCCTTTTTGTAGGTCAGGTTAGGTCAAATTTTTGTCTTGAAACAATGACTTTTTAAGCTTTCAGGACCATACCTTGACCAGGCCGGACCCAGACCAGACCCAGTATGACTCTCCCAAAATAGGTATACATCACTCATTCTGAGTCGCCAAATACATGGTACATAAATAATTACAACATCACTATTACAATTGTCGTGCAAAATACGACAACACATACTGTGAGTTTAAATACAAATATTGTCTTTTAGACAATATCTACACTCAAATAAGTCCTCATTATATTTATTAATACACTATTTTACAAAAATAGTGAGGACTGCTAAAACAACTGTCTAGGACCATCACTCTTTACCCCGATCGGTTCTCGCTACACATTCTCACTACGAGAAGAAAAATGGAACAAAAAGGAAAAGGGTGAGCTCAACTAGCCCAGTAAAGAATATTATGACTAAGATAAAGAACAACAATTTATCGTTAGCCTTCAACAAATCAGATTAAATATAATGGACAACCAGTTTTAGATCAATATTTGCAGCGGAAACAACAATTCACTAGAAGATTTAAGTAGAGAATGAAATCTACTATCATCTATGAATTTAAAAGTCCATCATCAATATTTTATCTATGTAACATCAATCAATATACATCTTGCATCAATTATTCATCTTTGCACTACGGGCCAAAGAATATTTGTATCACCAGTTGGTCATGTTCATCTCAACACTGCTCATCTTTACTACGGGCCAAAGATATTCATCGATAATCATTCATTTGCACTTGTTTCTGAAGCCAAAGATATTCATCAAGTATCACTATTAAAGACCGAGGATGATGAAAAATATTTTGAGAAGCGAATCCGATTGAGACAAAAGGACAGAGATTAAAGATTCGTACTTTAGATAATTCAAGTTTAAAAATACTCCATAATGGAGTAAAATTCAAGAATAAAGATCAAAACATGGATTCAATTTCAAGAATAAGAGTCACAACGGATAATTTAGAAGGAAAAAAAAATTTGAGCAAAGACTTCGTGAGCAATCTTTCTTGAGCGATGAGTTGTGAGCAGTCTTACTTAAAGCGATGACCATGAACAATACAAGTGAGCGATAGAATTGAGCGATGAATCAAGATCATATAAAACGTTCCAAATTTGATTAAAAAGTTCATAACAATATTTCTATGAAATGATATTAGATGAAGCGGAGTTTCTAATCATTTCAGGAATTATAGAAAGCAATACTTACCATAGTAAGTTCAAATTCAAGAATACGAGATGAAATGATATTCTGAGTCGCCAAAATATATGGTACAGAAAATAACTACAACTCTATTACTATAACAACACATATGCTGTGAGTTTTTATACAAATATATACCAACTGTGACTTATGTCCCAACCGTGGACAGCACCTCACAGTGATACCTTACATAAAGGTACAATCAATAACTGTTTTAGAAATTAAAATCTTTGGGAAGTGTTCAAGGAAACCTTCGTACATAGGAGGCCATGAATCTAAGTTATGATATATATCATATGTCTAGAGAATTATCCTTGGTTGATCCAATAGACCCCAAAGAAAAACAAGAATATTACTATTATGTTCCTTCCAATGGTGAGTCTTCTCTTGACATATAACTATCTCCACTGTAAGACCCCAACTTTTTTTTTAATAAAGATGATTTTTCTATAAATATCATTTTTGAATATTATGGAATGAATTTGATATAATGTTATAGTTGTGGGTAATATTTATAAATTTTGCTAAGTATGCGAGTTGTTATAAAATATTTGATTGGTCGGGGAATATTCTTTTTGTCGGCAATATTCGTACAATGGCACAATCATTGGTGGACCCCACAATGGAATTATTGTCGGATTGAGAAAATGACAAAAATATTTCATAAATAACTTGGCGGAGGTGTTATTGTTAAAACCTATTGAACTACCCGGTAGTAAAAAGTACGATGTCTGGCATTGGTTGCATGACAAGAAAGACACGGTATTGATTATTGATGCTTACGTTAGAAGTCACTCAGTTATACTCAATTATTACTACTGATAATTCTTTGCATCATACCTCTCATATTATTGATTCGATTATTGTCACGAAGATCATCCGCATTATATGTTATATTATTAAATCAATAATTGAGACGACAAAGTTATTCATATTATTAAATTGCAATATTTACAATGTCTCAGAAGTTACATCGAGGAGAGGTTTGGTCACCTAATCATGGCGCCAATAGGGAGAAATCCTTATTGGAAAGCCCCCTCTTTCTTGGGAACAAACTGGTTGCTAAATATTGTGAGTTATAATATTAATGATGAATAAGTTCGTGTTGATTAAAGATGAATTTGATAGTTTTATTGTGTTGGGATTATTTGTGTTAGTAGAAATCGACATCTATTAGATGATAATTGATGTCTGGAGGTTATATTGTTCAATCGGGTATTCGGGGAACTTTTCGTGTCGGAGTACTATTAATGAGTTACTATTCACGAGTTACTATTAATGAGTTACTATTCACGAGTTACTATTCACTCTAGTATTGTGCATTCGGGTATTTGGGTACAATATTATTCCATGAGGAGATGAGCTAATTTTTCAGACCGTTGGTTAAAGTTATAATAGTGAATCAATATGGATCGCTGGTTTAAAATTTTAATAATAAATCAGTATGGACCGTTGCTTTAAGTTTTAATAGTAAATCAATCTGAACCGTCCGTTTAAAAGTAAATCAATCTGGACCGTTCATGAATTAGTTACTATTCAATCCATTCTTCTATAAATAGAAGCTCATTCCTTCATTATTTTTTACGAATTCACTGAAACTCTAGAGAGAGAAATTATAAAGAGAAAGAAGAAGAGTATTCTACTACTTCACTACTTCGATATCTAGTGTCTTTTACGGTAAAGGGTGTTATTCTTTCTTATTCATGAAGAGAACTTCTGTTATTCCATTCTTTATTATTCTATTGGAATAACCTGTATACGCGACATACCCTATACTTGGTGAAATCCTTATGTTATTCCATTCTTTATTATTCTGTTGGAATATCCCGTCTGTGCATTTTACGCCGGATCTGGTTCCGTCTTTATTATTCTGTTGAAATAACTTGTATATGCGGACTCCCCTATACTTGGTGAAATCCTTATGTTATTCCATTGTTTATAACTTGTATACGAGGACTCCCCTATACTTGGTGAAATCCTTATGTTATTCCATTATTTATTATTCTGTTGGAATATCACGGTGCATGCGTTTTTACTTGGGACACTGATTAAAATCTTTATTTATTATTCTATTAGAATAACTTTGATACGCTGTGGACTCCCCTATACATGGTGAAATCCTTATGTTATTCCATTCTTTATTATTACATTTGGAATATCACATGCATGCGTTTTATGGGACTCGGTTCCATATTTATTATTCGTCGAGAATATCACATGCAATGCGTTCTGGGACACGGTTCCATATTTATTATTACATTGGAATAAACTGCGTGTCTTATCTATCACATGCACGGTGATTTCTTTTGTTATTCCATTCTTATTATACTCGGTTGGTTAAAATTTTGACTTCTATACTCCATGAAATTAGTGGAATATCATTGATATTTATATTTCATCCAAAGATATCTTTTCATGAAAATATTCTTTTGAGCATTCTTGAATTTTACTCTACAAAGAAGTATCATGTTGACAATTTGGACGTTATTAGTTCTAGATAAACTAATTCTTGAACTTGTTTTATTGAATTCTTATATCATTGTCATCATCCTCATGTTTATATTTTTTAAAGTCATCGTGGCACTGTAGTGCATAGATGGACTTGGTATGATTATGACCGAGGATTATTCGGTATAATCATTGGTAGTAATGTTACAAATGATGTGGTAAAAAGTCCTCATTGGCGTAGTGCATTGATGAATGAGTTGTTGGCATGATCATGACCATTGATGAATACACGAATATCCTTGGCCCGTAGTGTATGGATAATTTGTGGTCGTTGACCCTAATGAATGTCCTTGGGTCAGTAGTAAGGGGATGATGTGGATTATTTATTGTTTGAGTCTCAAATGATAAAAGTGATGAAAAACTTTTTAAATCATAAAAGATATTAGATTTTATTCTCTACTTGACTCTTTTAATGGATTGCTTATTCCATTTGCAGTTAAACTTGTTGTCTATTGTATTTTATCGGTTTAACATTGTTGAAGGCTAATGATAATTTATCCTGCATTATCTTAGTAATATTATTTCTTCTTGGGCTAGTTGAGCTCACCCTTTTCTTTCTTTTTTCTCTTCTTGAAATGAGAGCGTAGTATGGACTAGTCGGGAGGCGGGTGATGGTCCGGATGATAGCATTAGTAGTCCTCTTTATTCATGAAATAGTGTGATAATAATTGTAATGAGGACTTATTACGAGAGTGGATATTGTCAGAAGACAATATTTGTATTAAAACTCACGACTTTTGTTGTATATTTAAGATTGTATTTGTATTACGTACCATCGTGTATTTGGCGACCCAAGATGGGTGAGGTATACCTATTTTGGGGGCATCACGGTTAGTATCAAAGCTTAGGGATATGATCCACGGCTAAGATGTGAGATAAGAACTAGGAGGGAGAGGCGGGGAATTCCTTCACTAAGTATGACCTACCTAAGTTTATTTGTTATTTAATTGGTCGATTCGAGTATAGGGTTAATATGTGATATGTTAATTAACCCTTGTTTTGTGGCGATTTGAAAATGGCATCAGAGAATGTTGAGAACATCGATGGAGCACTGAGAGGCCGTTGAGTCTCCACAGATCAATAACCAGGGACAATGTGCATCGGGAAGGCGACAATCCTCATGCAAACAACAACAACACCGACCAAATGATGAATGATGGAATGTTACGAGGCTTCATGCAATTCATGCGACATCAAGGAGAGCGGCTCCCATCCAAAATGCGGTGGAAACACTTGGCAACTCTCGGACCAGTCACCGCCAAACAGATTCAAGGAGCTGGGACCACCGGAGTTTTTGGAGAGCAAAACCACTTAAGGTGGAGACATGGATAAAGACGGATCAACAAGATATTTGATGTCTTGGGTTGCTCAGGAGCAAAAGGTTCCTTTCCACCTTCATGTATTTGCGGAGAGGCAGTTACTTGTGGGAATCAAAGCGTACTCAACCTACCGCATGAAGATGTCTTGGGAGAAGTTTCAAGAAGCTGTTCAACGATAAGTACTTTCCCGAAAGTTTCATCACATGAAAGAGGTAGAGTTCATCAAGATGGAGCAAAACAACATGGCCAGTGTCGACGGTCACGAAGCCAAGTTTGCTGAGAGTTATCCGGTTTCGTCCCATTTGGTTGATAATGAGAGAGAGAACGCGAATGTTTCTAAGAGGTTTGAAACACGAGATACGTCGATATCTTATCTTTTATAAAGCGTGTTTGTATTGAGATGTTTTTAATCGGGCTCGATTATTGGAACGCGATAATGAAAGTCAACCCAACCAAAAGAAAAAAGCGGTAAAGAAATGATAATACCCGGTGATAGCGATCATCGAAGTGGTGACAATAAGCATGGAGGAATCAACATGCGGGAAATGGTAACCACTTGGTGGTAATCATGGCCAAAACAATAAGAATGGACATTTCAAGAAGATGAGATTCAATGATGATGGAAAGGCGTCAAGACCATCACCCGTTGTTAAGGAAGGAGAGCGACCACCTATTATATGCTTCAAATGCGGAGGGAGGGACATATCGGTCCAAGCTGCGCGATGCCATCAAAACATGTTACAATTGTGGAAGAAGGACACTGGCCCGATTTTTTGTCGTTCACCAAAGACAAGTCCGGTTGGGAAGGAGGCACCAAAGGTCATCTCGGAAAAGTCAAAGCCCGATGAGTGCAAGGGAGAGCGTTTGTTGTGACCTCCCAAAAAGCAAGGAACCCAAATGAGGTCATCACGAGTAAGTTTTTATCATAAACTCTAGTGAAGTATATACCTTATTTGATCTGGGTTCTACCCATTCTTTTATTTCTCCTACTTCAAGGCTCAACGTTTAAAATTGACTGGAGAAATTGGACTTTGACTTAATTTATTGAAACTCCGTTGGGAGAAACATTCATTACATCCATTTCATTTATAAGTCTTGTTTGGTTCAAATCGGTATCCTCACATTACATCGATTTTATTTCATTGAAAATACTTGTATTTGGCGTAATTCTAGCGATTAATTGGTTAACTACTCATCGTGCAAAAATTGATTATTTTCGTAAGGTTGTTAGCTTTCATATTCTAACTAACCTATTATGCGAATTCAACAACCAAACCATTAAAATCAATCACCGTCATCTCAAGCCATAAAGCTATTCGTTTATTGAAAAATGGATGTCAAGCTTTCTTAACTCATGTCACGCGGATCTAAACAAAAATACGTCGACTTTGAATGATATTTCTATTGTTAATGAATTTCTTGGCGTATTCGAAGAGCTTCTGGCTACCCCGAGCGTGAAATTGAATTTTGTATCGACCTTGAACCCAAGACAAAACCTATTTCCAAAGCCCCATATCGAATGGCTCTATTGAACTTCGGGAGTTAAAGACCCAACTCGAGGAATTGTTAGACATTGGCTTTATTCGTCCTAGTATTTCTCCTTGGGATGCTCTTATTCTATTCGTGAAAAAGAAAGATGGGAGTATGCGACTTTGTATTGATTATCGGGAGTTGAACCATGTTACCATCAAAAATAGGTACCCATTGCCCACGTATTGTTGATTGTTTGACCCGGTTGCAGAAGTGCTAAATTCTTTTCAAAGATTGATCTTCGTTAAAATCACCAATTGAAGATTAGAACCGATGACATTCCAAAAGCGGCTTTCGAGAACTCGTCACGGCATTATGAATTCTAGTCATATACATTGGATTGACTAATGCTCCGCCGCTTCTTGGATATGATAAACCGAGTATTCAAGGATTATTTGGATCACTTTGTGGTCGTCTTCATTGATGACATCCTTATTTATTCCAAAAGCCGTGAAGATCATGAAAGCAACACTTGAAAGGTCGATACTCCAAAATCTTCGTGAATATAAGCTTTATGCCAAGTTGAAGAAACGCGAGTTCGGCTTGAGGAAGTAGCATTCCTTGGGCACGTAGTATCAAGTCATGGAATATCTGTTGACCCAGAAAAGATTGAAGCTATTCAAAGCTAGGAGCAACCTAAATCAGTGACTTAAGTACGTAGCTTTCTCGGCTTAACTGGTTATTATCGGAGATTCGTAGAAGGGTTTTCTCGAATCGCTACTCCACTAACTCAGCTGACTCGAAAAGATACAAAATTTGGTTGGAACAAGGAATGTGATAAGAGTTTCAAGAACTCAAGAGGAGACTCATTTCAGCACCTGTTCTGACAATACCATCTGGCTCGGATGGGTTTGTCATCTACAGTGATGCTTCGGGCAAAGGTTTAGGATGTGTTCTCATGCAACATGGGAAAGTCATAGCCTATGCCTCTCGACAACTCAAAGAATATGAGAGGAATTATCCTACTCATGATTTAGAGTTGGCAGCAGTCATTTTTGCACTAAAGATTTGGAGGCATTACTAGTATGGGGAGAAAGTAGAGATCTTTACGGATCATAAAAGCCTCAAATATTTCTTTACTTAAAAGGAACTCAACATGCGACAAAGACGTTGGCTTGAACTGTTGAAAGATTATGATCATACCATCCTGGAAAAACGAACGTGGTAGCTGACGCATTGAGTAGAAGATCATATATGAGTACGAGTGCAATATTGACAACGCAAAGTCCCATTTTGTGTGACTTACAAAGGATGGAGATAGAGTTAAAGACTCCAGGGACCCATGTGATGATAGCGAATATACGAGTAGAATTGACTTTAATTGATAAAGTTAAAGTTGCTTTCAAGCTCTGACACAGGTTGATGCGTATGAGGAAGAAAGTGAGAAGGTCTTTATCTTTGGAAGCAAGAATCGATGAAGAAGGAATACTTGAGTCAACTCCGGACTTTGTGTTCGTGAATAACCCCGATTTAAAGTATAGAATCATGATGGGCGCGCATAACACACCGATTTCTTGCAATCCATCTCAGAGTACCAAAATGTATCGTGATCTTCGTCATACATTTTGGTGGGAGCGAATGAAGAGAGAGATATCGTTGTTTATCTCAAGGTGTCTAACTTGTCAACGAAGTCGGCGGAGACATCAAGTGCCAAAAGGTCCATTGCAACCACTTGAAATTCCAAAATGGAAGTGGGAGCACATTACGTATATAATTCTTGGCCAATAAAGAGAAATCCTTATTGAAAGCCCTTCTTTCCACGAACGACACGGTTGTTAAATATTATGAGTTATAATATTAATGATGAATAAGTTCATGTTGATTAAAGATGAATTTGATAGTTTCATTGTGTTGGGATTATTTGTGTTAGTAGAAATCGACATTTATTTCGATAATAATTGATGTCTGGAGATTATATTGTTCAATTCGAAGTATTCGGGGCACTTTTACCGTTTTGATTATCTTATTCACGAGTTTCTATCATGAGTTACTATTCATGAGTTCTTATTCACTGAGTTACTATTGAGTCACATTCACTTACTATTAGGGGAGTTTGGTGCAAGATTGATGATCTTTGCATGACTAAGTTAAAATGGAGGTATAGATGGAGGTCTTATCTTTGTAATTAATTTTTTCACATGTTTAGAACTATTGAGTCACATGATTTACTATTGATTCACATGATTTACTATTAGGGGAGGTGGTGCAAGTTTGATAATACTTGGATGACTGAAGTAAAAATGAAAGAAAAGTTAGAGGTATTGTACTGTAATATTTTGAGCCCCAAAACGTGCAATTATCAAAACTATATTTTCCTATAAATAGATGCTCATTCTTCCTTCATTTCTCACCAATTCACTAAAGCTTTAGAGCCATTATTATAGAGAGAAATTATAGAGAGAAAGAAGAAGAGAAGTCTGCTACCTCACTATTCCAATATCCAGCTTTATTCTAAGGTAAGGGATATTATTTGTTGTACTTGTAAGGGGATTATTCTTTCGTATTCATGAAGAAAATTACTTTCTTTCAATATCGTAAGAGTTGTTATTCCATTCTTCCTTATTATGTTGGAATAACCTGTTTATGCGACATGGTGAAATTCTTCTGTTATTCCATTCTTTATTATTATGTTAGAATAACCTGTTTATGCGAAGTACCACATATATGGTGAAATTCCTCTATTATTCCATTCTTTATTATTCTGTTGGAATATCCTGTCGGTGCGAATTTCGCTTGACTGGTTCCATTATTTATTATTCCGCATTTATTATTTACATCGAATATCCTATCTCGTGTGTTTTACTGTGGGACTGGTTCCATTATTTATTATTCGCATTTATTATTACGCCGGAATATCACATCTGTGCATTTTCTTGGGACTGGTTCCATCATTTATTATTACATTGGAATAAACTGTTTATCGCAATCTGACGTCATGGTGATTTCATTGTTATTCCATTCTTTATTATTCTATTGGGACATCCGCCGGCAATGTAATTTACTTTGACTTGGTTTAGATTATTTATTATTACGTTGGAATAACTTTCGTCACGCGACGACATCGCACGCATGGTGATTTATGTTGTTATTCTATTCTTTATTATTACATTTGGAATATCCATCGTTTCGTTTTGGCCGGGACTGGTTAAAGTCTTTATTATTATTACATTGGGAATAACCTATCTCGTAATGCGGTCTCTATCGCATGCATGGTGAATCATTCATTATTCCATTCTTTATTATTACATTGGAATAACTTTTGTAGATAAGTGGATTACCACGTGCGTGGTGAATGATCCTTCGTATTCATTCCTTATTAAATTGTGGAAATAATCTGGTTACGTTGATTATGATAAGAGTCATAATAAAAGCATTGGACTGATGAAAATCATGGGTATATGAATTATTAGTAAGTGTTATAATGATTTATGTTGGTTATTATGTGAAAACATGATAGTTTCTTAGAAATCACAAAGGGTTGAAAAATCAGATTTTGGTGAAAACTGAACATGAAATTCAATTGATCATATCTCCTATTTATTTCGAATTTTTGAGTGTGGTCAAGTTCTAGAGTTAGATCTATGAATTTTGTAGCATCTCTAAGTGGAATCACTGTAAAAGGTGTTGTAGATTTTCGTGTGGACTGATTCTAGCAAAGGAGTCAAAAGCTGCAAATACCAAAAACTCTACTGCCCAAATTTTTAAAAGGGCAGTTTCGGCCACTTAATTTGTGAGAAAAATTCTGGCCTTTTGGGACATGAACGTATATGGTATAAAGAACATCCTGTCCAAAAATGATATCATTCAGACTTAAAATGAGCAAGTTATGACCATTTCAATATTTAGGTTTTTTCGACGAAAAATGCTATAACCGGAGTTCTGTAACTCTGATGATCATGAAATTTAAACTGGAAGCTCACATTAACATGTGTAAGATTCTGCCAAGATTTGGGAATTTTTGGAGTTTAACTTGAGGTAGCTAAATTCTTAAGGAATTAATTGAAAATTGATTTTTGAAAAATAGTAAATGAATTTTAAAAATTCCGAGAAAAATATATGTTCTTTATGGGACTATATTATGCTATATCCCAGAGAAGAAATATTTTTGGGAATGATTTGATATTTTTCATGAAAATGGTTTAGTTACGAACATATGAGTTAAATATGTTATGTGAAGTAACAAAGTTGGAAAATATGATTTTATGGTTTGGAAATCCTATATAAGGTATATGTAGATTGTTGATAAAGGATCATTGGTGATGAAATCTTATGAGTATGGCATTTTTGAATAATTAAATGCATTATTTAATAAAGTGTAAACAATTGAAATAAATTGTTTATAAGTTTAAGAGGTGATTAAAATATTGTTATAATATTAACAATATTAGATTATGAGTTATTTAAGTGATGTATAATATTTGGATAAAATTAAAGTCTTTAATATTTATCCTTGTTTTAGTTTGATTAATGTTTATATCATTGTCATCATCCTCATGCTTATATGGTGATGAAAGTTATCTTTGATTTACGATGCGAAGATGGACCGTTGTTTATTGAATTATATATCTTTTGGCTTACGTAAAAGATGAATTGTTGATTATTAGTTTTATTGTTGTATATCTTTGGCTTACGTAAGAGATGGACTTGGTATGATTATGACCGAGGATTATTCGGTATAGTCGTGACCATTGATGATTTAATGAATATCCTTCGCCCAGTAGTAGTGAGGGGATGATTCGATAATTTGGTTTATTTATTAAGCTGAGTCTCAGCGATAAAAATTGATGAAAACATTTTAAATCATAGAAGATAATAGATTTTATTCTCTACTTGACTTTTCTAATGAATTGTTTGTTCCGCTGCAGTTAAACTTGATGTCTATTGTATTTTATCAGTTTAACATTGTTGAAGACTAATGATAATTTATTCTGCATTATCTTAGTCATAATATTTCTTACTGTGCTAGTTGAGCTCACCCTTTCTTTCACTGTTCTCTTCAGGAAATGAGAATATAGCTGGGACGAGTCGGGAAACAGAGTGACGGTCCAGATGATAGCATTAGTAGTCCTCACTATTCTGTTAAATAGTGTGACAATAAATTTAATGAGGACTCCATTGAGAGTGGATATTGTCTAGAAGGCAATATTCTTGTTTAAACTCTCAGCTTATGTTTTGTCGTATGTTACACGACAGTTATAATATTAAGTTGTATTTTGTATTTTTGTACCATGTATTTGGCGACTTAAGATGGGTGATGTATACCTGTTTTGGGGGCGTCACAACGACCCTGTCTTATGATAACTCGTAGGTCATTAGACATCTTGTATGATAGTGGGGAAAACACCTTCCAAAGTTGGGTTCATCTCACCCTATTATTCGGTTCACCAAAATTAAATATCAAATAGCGTATATAATATGACACAACTTATCTAAAGTTCTCAATAAAATTATTTTCATACTATTTAGGGAGAATCTCAACAAATTTATGACCACCGATTCTATTCCCCCTGTCATCCTCGTCAATTCTAAGTAACATTCTTATTACACGAAAGGAATTGTAAAACAAAAGGGTGAGCACAACTAGCTCACTAAAGAATATCATGACTAAAGATAATTAAATTATCAATAGCCTTCGTCAGTAATAAATCAGAGATTTAGAACATATGGTAGATGATAATACTTTTCAACCATAGTTGCAGCGGAACGAGCATCCATTAGAAGAGTCAAATAAACCATACAGTCTATTATCTTCTCCATGTTAAAAGTCCACCAATAATGTTTTATCTCTGTAACATCAATCAACAGTTCCTTTCCATAATCATATAAATAACTCATAATCATATTTGTAGTTCCAAATTTCTTTTCTCATCCAGGACGAAGATAATTTTCATCACCTGTATTTACCTGAAACATCAAAGATCATGGTTATACCAAATCACAGTTCCTGTTCATAATCATATTAATAAGTTCATCTTTGCACTACATGCCAAATATATTCAACAACCGGTCATCTTTGCACTACAGGCCAAAGATATTCAACAACAGGTCAAAGATATTCAACAACAGGTCATCTTTGCACTACGGGCCAAAGATATTCAACAACAGGTCATCTTTGCACTACGAGCCAAAGATATTCATATCTCAAAGAATATATAATCATTTCAGAATTTATATAAACAATAATTATAACCATGTTGATCAATTCACCTTTGCACTTTAAGCTAAAGATATTCAATTATAATTTCAATGGTCATGATCATACCATTCAACAAATCAACTTTGCACTATTGGCTAAAGAAAACCCATAGTCACGATTATACAAATAATCTACCCATCTTTACACTCAAGTCAAAGAGAAATTTTTTCACCAGGATTATAAAAATGTTATATATGATAATAAAAAATAATATGATCAAAACATGGATTTAATTTCAAGAGTAAGATTCATAAATCAACGATTTCATCACACCTTAATCCAAATATTATAAATCACTTAATAATCTCATAATCTAATATTATTAATATTACCAGAATATTTTAATCATTTCTTAAACTTAAAAACAATTTATTTTAATTGTTTATACTTTACTAATTAATGCATTTAATCATCCTAAAATGCCAAACTCATAAAATTTTATCACCAATAACCAAAACCCTCATCAAAAATCTGCATATACCTTATATAGGATTCCCAAGCCATAAAATCCTATTTTTTACTTTTCTTACTTCATATAACATATTTAATTCATTTATTCATAACTAGTCCATTTTCATGAAAAATACCAAATCAGTACAAACAAATTTTCTTTTTTGGGATTTAGCAGAACATAGTCCCATATTGAACATATATTTTTCTCGGAATTTTTAAAATTCATTTACAATTTTTTATATATGGTCACAACTGCCGAATATTTAGACATTTATCATAAATTATATTTTTATCCAAAAATTCCAAAATTTACAGGGTATACTGATATTATATACATGTACTCCCAATAAAAATTTCACCAATTTTGGAGTTAACCACAAGGAGTTATAAGGGTTTACTTTTAAAATAGTCTTTTCCCATAAAATTCATAATTCCTAATCTATACATCCAAAAATCGCCATTTTTGAACACAATCTAGAAAACTCATCAAATTATCATTTTAAATTTTTTCAGAATTTTTTGAAGGTGAGAAAAATTACGAAACTGAAGAAACATAATAACCCTTAAAATCCTTTACCTCAAACGAAAGAAGATGCCGATTTGGAATATCGGATGTAAAGTCAAGGAAACTCAGATTGAATAGCAACTCTCAACGTATCTAAATACTCATAAAAATACACTTGATAATATAGAGAGAGAAAACTTATGTTTCTGGTGTGATTTTCAATTCTAACATAAGCACTTATTTATAGAAAAATGCTAGAACGCCAATGGACTACTCAATAATGGTTACAGTAATTACTGTTCAGAATTTTATTGATTTAATAATTACTGCGTTGATATTTTATATTGTTGTTGTTTCAATAATTGTCATTACACAGTATTTTTCATTATCGAGCAATAATTCATATTATCTGAATAATATTATTAGATAACATTATTGGCGATGTCTAGAAAGTTCGCAAGGTGAGGTTTGGTCACCTAATTACTGCTAAGAAGGAGAAATTCTTATTGGAAACCCCCCACTTTCCTAGGAACTGCCTGGTTGTCAATATTGTGATTCTGTAATATTATTTGTGAATAATTAATTATTGATTCATATGATAAGAAAAATATTGATTCATATCAATAGCCTTCGTCAGTAATAAAGCAGACTAAAATAATAAAATATTATTATTTATTTCTTCCTTCCACGCCACCTACCAAAACCTGCCATCAAGCTTGCCAAATCTGAAATTTTTTGGCAGCCCACATGTTTAAAACAAAAGTGGGTCCCACCCACAGTTTAATAAAAATCATTTTATTTTCTGAAACTTCAGTAATTCATAGAAAATAGCTCGTTTATCAGAAAATACAAATTTTATATCCATTCCACACAAAATTGAATTCTCTACAACTTTGTAGCTTTAAGTTTTTCCAAATTCCAAACAAAAAATATCCGAAATCCACAAACGGATGATTTTTAACACATTTTAAAATTCATAACAAATCATGCGTTAATTTTTAACGATTCAAAATTTGTGGACATATAATCAACTTATATATGTATAACATATCCAAAAATCACAACGATCCAACGGTCGGATTAAAATTATAACTCACGCAATAGAGCTTTAAGAACACCGATTTAATCTTTTAATACCTCGAATCCGACAAAATACTGATAAAACACTTCAACATTAACTCTTTCATTTATAACCACATAAAATAAATAAATCAATCATTTATATCCACATCAAATAAATATTTCCTTATCATATAAATCAATAATTAATTATTCCCAAGTAATATTACAGAATTACAATTATGACAACCAGCCGTTCCGAGGAAAGGGGGCTTTTCGATAAGATTTCTCCTACCTTTGGTATGATTAGGTGACCAAACCTCTCTTTGATGAGAACTTTCTAGACATTATCGATAATCTTTATCTAATAATATTATTCAAATAATATGAATTATTGATCCGATAATGGAAAATATTGTGTGATGATAATTATTGAAACAACAATAATATAAAATATCAACGCAAACAATTATTGAATCAATAAAATAAAATATTGGAATCTTTGTAATAATTATTGAGTAGTGCCTTCTTACGTAAGAATCAATAATTCAAAAATCGCATCGTAATCACGGGTGTCTTCTTTTGTCACAACCACGCGTATTCATTGTATTTTAACCACCGTGTATTCCAACAATGTTAACGGTAACAACTATGCCGTTATTTATAAAAAAAACTCAAACTTGTCATTTTTTTCATCCGACAGTTATTCTGTTATGGGGTCCACAAATGGCTGCGCCGTCGTTCGAATATTCCCCGACAACAAGAATATTTCACGACCAAATGAATATTCTCCGACAACAATGAATATTTTATAACCACTTACTTATTTTGAAAAATTTATATATGTCACCCTTAACTTTACTTTTTATCAATTTAACCATTTACTGAATAATAATTATAAGAAAAATTGAATACTTTTATTTCATAAAATTCGGGGTCTTACACGTAACTTTTTTTAATACTTTTTTTTAGTGTTAATTAAATAAACTTATTAAATAATACTTCCATGCAGTACGTACTACATGTACATAATTTTTTTTAGTGCTAATTAAATAAACCAAATAAACTTATTAAATAATACAAACTTGTAGTATATATGGTTTATTTTTTTTTTATTTTATATACATTATATATATATATATATATATATATATATATATATTTACATATGATTATGGCGCCCTAAAATAGGTATACATCACCTATTACGAAGTAAATCAAATACATTGTACAGAATACAAATACAATCTTAAATATACAACAAGAATTGTGAGTTTTAATATAAATATTGTCTTCTAGACAATATCAACTCTCAGAATAAGTCCTCATTACATTTATTATTACACTATTTTATAGAATAGTGAGGACTACTAAGACACCATCTCGGACCGTCACTCCATTCCCCAACTAGTCCTGGCTACGTTCTCATTTTCTGAAGAGAACAGTGAAAGAAAGGGTGAGCTCAACTAGCCCAGTAAGAAATATTATGACTAAGATAATACAGAATAAATTATGATTAGTCTTCAACAATGTTAAACTGATAAAATATAATAGACATCAAATTTAACTGCAGCGGAACAAGCAATCCATTAAAAGAGTCGAATAGAGAATAAAATCTACTATCTTTTATGATTTAAAAAGTTTTTCATCACATTTATCGCTTGGACTCAGCTTAATAAATAATCCACATCATCCCTGCACTACGGCCAAGGATATTCATTAGTATCACGACCACAAATTATCCATGCACTACGGGCCAATGATATTCGTGTATTCATCAATGGTCATGATCATGCCAACAATCATCCATCGGTGCCTTTATGGGCCAATGAGGACTTTTACCACATCATTTGTAATATTACGGTCATGATTACACCGGATAATCCTTGGTCATAATCATACCAAGTCTATCTATGCACTACAGGCCACAAATGACTTTCAAAAAAAATATAAACATGAGGATGATGACAATGATATAAGAATTCAATAAAACAAGTTCAAGAATTAATTTATTCAGGAACTAATAACGTCCAAATTGTCAACATGATACTTCTTTGTAGAGAAAAATTCAAGAATGCTCAGAAGAATATTTCCATGAAAAGATCTTTGGATGAAGCGTAATTATCGAGGATATTCCACTAATTTCATGGAGTATAGAAGTCAAAACTTTAACTTGTTGAATATAATAAAGAATGGAATAACAAATGAAATCACCAGGCTGTGATAGACCGCATGCATAAAGTTATTCCAACGAGAATAATAAATAACGGAACGGTCCGGTGAAAAATGCATGAGATAGGATATTCCAATGTAATAATAAAAATTAAAAGCGTCCCGGTCGGCGAAAAGCGCACGCATGTGATATTCAATAGAATAATAAAGACGGAACCAGTCCCAGATATAACTTAAAAGACAGGATATTCTAACAGAATAATAAAGAATGGAATAACAGAAGAATTTCACCAAGTATAGGGTAGCCCGCGTATACAGGTTATTCCAAAAGAATAGTAAATAATGGAATAACAGAAGAATTTCACCAAGTATAGGGTAGTCCGCGTATACAGGTTATTCCAACAGAATAATAAAGAATGGAATAATAGAAGTTCTCTTCATGAATAAAAAATAAATAATACCCCTTACCTTAATAAGAAGAGTACTCCGACGGTAGGGCGGGGATATACTTGAAGAAAACTTGCACTACGCTCAAAACTTTCTTAAACTCTAAAGAAATACCCTCAAGATTTATTGAAGAAGAATTCTTTCTACAGTTTCTCTCTCTAGAGTTTCAGTGAATTCGTAAGAAATAATGAAGGAATGAGCTTCTATTTATAGAAGAATGGATTGAATAGTTACTAATTCCTGAACGGTCCAGATTGATTTACTTTTAAATGGACGGTCCAAATTCGTTTACAATAAAATATAATATATTCTACTTATAATCTAATAAAATGAATAACTTTATAAAAGTATTCTGTTTTATATAAAAAAAATTTACTATGCAAACACTATGCATGCACTATGCAAACACTATGCATAATAGAATATAATATATTCTAATTATTGTCAAATAAAATGAATAACTTTATAAAAGTATTCTATTTTATATAAAAAAAATTTACTATGCAAAATACTATGCATAATAGAATATAATATATCTATTTATAGTCTAATAAAACGAATAACTTTATAAAAGTATTACATTTTATATAAAAAAAATTCGCATTTTATTACATTAATAATACCAATGAAACAAAACTTCATCATCATTATTATAATTCACATTATTAATTGACTAGGTCGTTTCCAGGAAAGATGAGGCTTTCCAATAAGAATTTCTCCCTATTGGCACGCAATTAGGTGACCAAACCTCTCCCTGACAGAACTTCTAGACATCGTTAATATTGCAAATAATAATATTAATAACTTTGTTATCTCAATTATTGATTTAATAATCTATAAAATATTGACAATAATTGAATCAAATAACGTGAGATACTATGCAACAATTACTGAATTAATAATTGAACAAAACTGAGTGACTTCTCACGTAAGCATCAATAATCAATACCTGGTGTGCTTCTTATGCAATCACGTGTATTCTGTATTTTTAACACCGGGTGTTTCAACAATTAACTTGAGTAAAACTTCCGCCGTTATTTTCATAAAAATATTTTTATCATTTTCTCAATCCGACAATAATTCCGTTGTGGGGTCCACCAATGATTGTGCCGTCATACGAATATTCCCTGTTAAAACGAATATTTCTTGACAATTCGAATATTATATAACAACTTGCGTACTTTACAAAATTTATAAATATTACCCACAACTATACCATTATATCAAATTCATTCCATAATATTTAAAAATGATATTTATAGAAAAATCATCTTTATTAAAAAAAGTTGGGGTCTTATAACCTCCTCTTCTTATGAAATTTCGTCCTCGAAATTAGGGTACATACTTGGTATGTCGACAGGGACGGAGCCAGGATTTATTCTTTGGGGGGGCCAAAAAAATTTTTAACATCATAAAATATATTCATCACTAAAAAGTAAAATTTCACTATTACAAAACATATTTTTACTAAAATAAAAAATAATATAGTAATAGAATTTGCTTTGACAAAGATAATAAAACATAGCAAAAAAAAAGTCTTTTAAAACATATCAAAACTACGTCAAAACTTGGGGGCCGTAGTCCTACAAAAATTTTAAAACAATCCAAATGTACAAGTGAATTTTATAAAAATTTTAAACTTTGGAGTGAATCTTACAAAAAATTCAAACCTTAGGGGGGGCCGTGGCCCCCTCCAACAACCATGTAGCTCCGTCCCTGTATGTCGAAGAGGTAAGGATACCTTGATTTCATTTCAGATTCTAACTCCCAGGTCATTTCCTCAACATCATGGTTCCTCCATAAAACTTTGACTTGAGGTATAACCTTGGAGCGTAAAATATGTTCCTTCTTATCCAAAATTTGAACAGGAACCTCTTCATGCGTTAAATCTTTCGCTATTTCGTCCGGTTTTAACTCAATAATGTGGTTCGGGTCTTTCACATATTTACGTAACATGGATACGTGAAAAACGTTATGAACACGAGACATACTTTGCGGTAAAGCGAGTCTATAGGCTACAGTCCCTACTCGATCGAGGATTAAAAATGGGCCAATGAATCGAGGATTGAACTTTCCTCTCTCGTAACTCCTTTCCATGGAGCAACATGTAACAATACATGATCTCCAATATCGAATTTCACGTCCTTTCGATGAAGATCGGTAAGATAACTCTTTTGTTTACTTGTGAGATTTTTATACGTTGTCGAATCGTTTGAATCTTTTTCGTAGTCATACGTACCAACTCCGGTCCCAACAACGTTGCTTCACCCACCTCATCCCAGCACACTAGAGAACGACACTTTCTTCCATACAACGCCTCGAATGGAGCCATGCCAATACTTGTTTGATAAGTGTTTTTGTAGGAAAACTCCACTAATGGTAAGAACTTGTCCCAACTTCCCTTGAAGTCAAGGAAACAGAGTCTTAATAAATCTTCAAGAGTTTGAATAGTCCTCTTTGATTGTCCGTCCGTCTGAGGATGATATGCCGAACTAAATCGTAAATCCGTGCCCATAGCTTTTTACAAACTAACCCAAAATTGTGAAGTGGGTCTCGATCAGAAACAATGGATACTGGCATACCATGCAATCTTACAACCTCGTTTATGTACATACGAGCAAGACGTTCAAGTGTATAAGTTTCTCGTATAGGTAAGAAATGGGAATATTTAGTCAATCTATCAACAATGACCCAAAGTGCATCTATGCCTTGAAAAACCTTGGGAAGACCAGTAACGAAATCCATGGTAATGTGCTCCCACTTCTATTCTGGAATTTCAAGTGGTTACAATGGACCTTTTGGTACTTGATGATCCGCATTGACTCGTTGACAAGTTAAACACCTTAAGATAAACAGCGCTATCTCCCTCTTCATATTGCCCCACCAAAATATATGTCGAAAATCATGATACATTTTGGTACTCCCAGGATGGATTGCAAACGGTGTGTTGTGCGCCTCCATCATGATTTTATTCTTTAACTCAAGGTCGTTAGAAACACAAAGTCTGGAGTTGACTCGAAGTATTTCTTCTTCATCGATTCTTACTTCCTAAGATAGCCCTTCTCTTCTACTTTCTTCCTCATAATATCGACTCCGTGTCCGTAGAAATGAAGAGCAATTTTTAACTTTATCGATTAAAATCGATTCTACTCAGTATATTCGCCATCATCACGTGGGTCCCTAGAGTCTTTATCTCTATCTCCATCCTTTGCAAGTCATACAAAATGGGCCTTCATGCGTTTGATATCGACTGCAGACGCAAGATATGATCTTCACTCAATGCGTTAGCTACCACGTTTGCTTTTCCTGGATGGTATGATCATAATCTTTCAACAGTTCAAGCCAACGTCGTTGTTGCATATTGAGTTCCTTTTGAGTGAAGAAATATTTGAGGCTTTTATGATCCGTAAAGATCTCCACTTTCTCCCCATACAAGTAATGCCTACAAATTTTAAGTGCGAAGACAACAGCTGCCAACTCTAGATCATGAGTAGGATAATTCTTCTCATATTCTTTGAGTTTTCGAGAGGCATAGGCTATGACTTTCCCATATTGCATGAGAACTAATCCTAACCCTTTGCCCGAAGCATCACTATAGATGACAAATCCCTCTGGGCCAGATGGTATTGTCAGAACAGGTGCTGAAATGAGTCTCCTCTTGAGTTCTTGAAAACTCTTCTCGCATTCCTCACTCCAACCGAATTTTGTATCTTTTCGAGTCAGTTGAGTTAATAGAGTAGCGATTCAAGAAAACCCTTCTACGAATCTCTGATAATAACCAGCTAAGCCGAGAAAGCTACGTACTTCGATCACTGATTTAGGTTGTTCCCAGCTTTGAATGGCTTCAATCTTTGCCGGGTCAACAGATATTCCGTGACTTGATACCACGTGCCCAAGGAATGTTACTTCCTCAAGCCAGAACTCGCATTTCTTCAACTTGGCATAAAACTTATATTCACGAACTTTTGGAGTATCAGCCTCAAGTGTTGTTCATGATCTTCACGGCTTTTGGAATAAATAAGGATGTCATCAATAAAGACGACCACAAAGTGATCCAAATATTCCTTGAATACTCGGTTCATCATATCCATGAAAGCAACATGAGCATTAGTTAATCCAAAAGATATGACTAGAATTCATAATGCCCGCATCGAGTTCCAAAGTCTTTGGAATGTCATCGGTTCTAATCTTCAATTGGTGATATCCAGAACGTAAGATCAATCTTTGAAAAAAATTTGGCGCGCCAGAACCTGGTCAAACAGTCATTAATGCGAGGCAATGGATATCTATTTTGATAGTGGCATGGTTTAACTCCCGATAATCAATACACAACAGATACTTCCATCTTTCTTCTTCACGTATCACGTAATAGAGCGAGAGCACCAAGGAGAAGTCTTAGATTTAATAAAGCCAATGTCTAACAATTCTCGCATTGGGTCTTTAACTCCTCAAGTTCAATAGAGCCATTCGATATGGGGCTTTGGAAATAGGTTTTGATAGGGTTCAAGGTCGATACAAAATTCAATTTCACGTTCGGGGTAAAGCAGGAAGTTCTTTCAGAATACGTCTAAAAATTCATTAACAATAGAAATAACATTCAAAACTAACGATTTTTGTTTAGATCCATGACATGAGCTAAGAAAGCTTGACATCCGCTTTTCAATAAACGAATAGCTTTATGGCTTGAGATAGCGATGATTGATTTTAATGGTTTGGTTGCTTGAATTCGCATAATAGGTTGGTTAGGAATATGAAAGCTAACAACCTTACGAAAATAATCAATTTTTGCATGATGAGTAGTTAACCAATCAATCCCTAGAATTACGCCAAATACAAGTATTTTCAATTAAATAAGATCGACCGAATGTAATGTGAGGGTACCGATTTGAACCAAACAAGACTTATAAGCAAAGTGGATGTAATGAAGGTTTCTCCCAATGAGTTTCAACAGATAAGTCAAAGTCCAATTTCTCCCGAGTCAAATTTAAACGTTGAAACAAGTAGAGAGAAATAAAAAATGGGTAGAAACCGATATCAAATAAGGTATATACTTCACTAGAGTTTATGATAAGCTTACCCGTGATGAACTCGTTTGGGTTCCTTTACTTTCGGGAGGTCACGACAAACGCCTCTCAGACTCATCGGGCTTTGACTTTTTCGGGACATCCTTTGGTGCCTCCATCCTATTGAACTTGTCTTCGGTGAATGAAAAAATCAGGCTAGGTGACCTTCCCTTCCACAATTATAACATGCTTTGGATGGCATCGCGCAGTTTGGACTGATGTGTCCCTCCCCTCCGCATTTGAAGCATATGATAGGTGGTCGTTCTCCTTCCTTAACAACTAAGTCGCTAAGGTTTGACGTCTTTCCATCATTGTTGAATCTTTCATTTCTGGCATGTTGATTCCCTCCACGCTTATTATCACCACTTCGATGACTGCTATCACTAGTATTATCATTTTGCCGGCTGCTCTCTTTTGGTTGGGTTGACTATTTATCGTGCTCCAATAACTGAGCCCTATTAACAACATCTGAATAAAAACACAGTTTATGAGAGATAATATATTGACGTATCTCAGGTTTCAAACCTCTTAGAAACATTTGCATCATTCTCTCCTCATTATCAACTAAATGGGACGCAAACTGGGACAACTCAGCGAACTTGGCTTCGTACTGCGACACAGTCATGTTGTTTTGCTCCATCTTGATGAAATCTACCTCTTTCATTTGACGAATACTTTCGGGAAAGTACTTGTCATTGAACAATTCTTGGAACTTCTCCTAAGTCATCTTCAGTGCGGCAAGTTGAGTACATTTTATAGATTCCCACCAGTAATCTGCCTCTGCACGCAACATGAAGGTGACAAAGGGAACCTTTTGCTCCTCAGAGCAACCCAAGACATCAAATATCTTGTTGATCTGTTTTTTATCCATGTCTCCACCTTAAGTGGTTTTGGCTCTCCAAAAACTCCGGTGGTCCCAGCCTCCTTGCTTCATTTGCGGTGGATCGTCCGAGAGAGTTGCCAGTGTTTCCACCGCATTTTGGACAAGAGCCGCCTCGCCTTTATGTTGCATGAATTGCATGAAGCCTCGTAACATTCCATCATTCATCATTTGGTCGGTGTTATTATTTGCGTGAGGATTGTCGCCTCACGATGCACATTGTCCCGGTTATTGATCCGTGGAGACTCAACGGCCTCTCCTGTGCTCCATTGATGTTCTCAACATTCTTGGATGCCATTTTCAAACACTGCCACAAAACAAGGGTTAATTAACAAATCACATATTATCCCTATATTCTGACCGACCAATTAAAATACCAAATAAACATAGGGAGGTCATACTAACGAAGGAATTCCCCGTCTTTCCCCTCCTAGTTCTTGTCTCACATCTCAAATACCAGAATCATATCCCTAAGCTTTGATATCAATCATGACGCCCCCAAAATAGGTATACATCACCTATTCGAAAATGCCAAATATGTGGTATGTAATACAAATACAATCTTAAATATACAACAAGAGTTGTGAGTTTTAATACAAATATTGTCTTCTAGACAATATTCACTCTCAGAATAAGTCCTCATTACATTTATTATTACACTATTTTATAGAATAGTGAGGACTACTAAGACACCATCTCTGACCGTCACTCCGCTCCTCGATTAGTCCTTGCCACGCTTCTCATTTCCTAAAGAGAATAAAGAAAAGAAAGGTGAGCTCAACTAGCCCAAAGAAGAAATATTATGACTCAAGATAATATGTAATAAATTATGATTAGTCTTCAACAATGTTAAACCGATAAAATATAATAGACATCAAGTTTAGCTGCTAATGAACAAAGCAATCCATTAAAAGAGTCGAATAGAGAATAAAATCTACTATCTTTTATGATTTAAAATGTTTTTCATCACTTTTATCATTTGGGACTCAAATTTTAATAAATAATCCACATCATACCGCACTACTACCAAGGATATTCATTAGATATCACGACCACAAATTATCCATGCACTACGGCCAATGATATTCGTGTATTCATCAATGGTCATGATCATGCCAACAAATCGTCCATCAATGCACTACGGGCCAATGAGGACTTTTACCACATCATTTTGTAACATTACTGGCCATGATTACACCGAATAATCCTTGGTCATAATCATACCAAGTCCATCTATGTACTATAGCCACGGATGACTAAAAAAAAAAATATAAATATGGAGGATGATGACAATGATATAAGAATCCAATAAAACAAGTTCAAGAATTAATTTATTCAGAACTAATAACGCCCAAATTGTCAACATTATACTTTTTGTAGAAAAAATTCAAGAATGCTCGTAAGAATATTTTCATGAAAAGATCTTTGGATAAAGCGCAATTATCAAGGATATTCCACTAATTTCATGGAGTATAGAAGTCAAAACTTTAACCATTTGAATATAATAAAGAATGGAATAACAAAAGAAATCACCAGCTGCGATAGATCAAGATACGCAGTTATTCCAACAGAATAACAAATAATCGGAATTGTGTCCGCACAGAAACGCATTGCATGTGATATTCCAGAATAATAAAAAGCGGAACCGGTCCAGATAAAAACGATGACGAGGATATTCCAATGTAATAATAAAAAAGAGAAACTGTGTCCGGCCAGAAATGCATGATAGATAGGATATTCCAACAAAATAATAAAGAATGGAATAATGTAAGAATTTCACCAAGATAGGGGTAATTTCAGATATACATGTTATTCCAATAGAATAATAAATAATGGAATAACAGAAGAATTTCACCAAGTATTGGGTAGCCCGCGTATACAGGTTATTCCAACATAATAATAAAGAATGGAATAACAGAAGTTCTCTTCATGAATACAAAAGAAATAATATCCCTTACCTTAATAAGAAGAGTACTCCTACGGTAGGGCGGCTATATACTTGAAGAAAACTTTCACTACGCTTAAAACTTTCTTAAACTCTAAAGAAATACACTCAAGATTTATAGAAGAAGAATTCTTTCTACAGTTTCTCTCTCTAGAGTTTCAGTGAATTCGTAAGAAATAATGAAGGAATGAGCTTCTATTTATAGAAGAATGGATTGAATAGTAACTAATTTCTGAACTGTCCAGATTGATTTATTTTTAAACGGACGGTCCAGATTCGTTTACAATAAAATATAATATATTCTATTTATAATTTAATAAAACGAATAACTTTATAAAAGTATTACATTTTATATAAAAGATTTTACTACGCAGCACTATACAAATACTATGCATAATAGAATATAATATATTTTAATTATTGTCTAATAAAATGAATAACTTTATAAAAGTATCCTGCTTTTATATAAAAAATTTACTATGAAAATACTTATGCATAATAATAATATAATATATTCTATTTATAGTCTAATAAAACGAATAACTTTATAAAAGTATTTTGTTTTATATAAAAAGCTTTTGTGTTTTATTACATTAATAATACCAATAAAATAAAACTTCATCATCATTATTATAATTCACATTATTAATCGACTGTGTTGTTCCTGTGAAAGAGGGCTTTCCAATAAGGATTTCTCCCTATCGACGCCGCGTTAAATTAGGTGACCAAACCTCTCATTGCGTAACTTACAGACATCGTTAATATTGCAAATAATAATATTAATAACTTTGTTATCTCAATTATTGATTTAATAATATATAAAATATTGATAATAATTGAATCAAATAACGTGAGATACTATGCAACAATTACTGAATTAATAATTGAACAAAATTGAGTGACTTCTCACGTAAGCATCAATAAAAAATACTGTGACGCCCCCAAAACAGGTATACATCACCCATCTTGAGTCGCCAAATAAATACATGGTACAAAATACAAATACAACTTACTTATACAACAGTCGTGTAAAATACGACGAAACATAATCTAAGAGTTTTAATAAGGATATTGTCATCTAGATAATATCCACACTCAATAGAGTCCTCATTATATTTATTGTCACACTATTTAACAGAATAGTGAGGACTACTAATGCTATCTTCTGGACCATCACTCAGTTCCCCAACTCGTCCCAGCTATACTCTCATTTCCTGAAGAGAACAGTGAAGGAAAGGGTGAGCTCAACTAGCCCAGTAAGAAATATTATGACTAAGATAATGCAGAATAAATTATCATTAGTCTTTAACAATGTTAAACTGATAAAACACAATAGACATTAAGTTTAACTGCAGCGGAACAAGCAATCCATTAGAAGAGTCAAGTAGAGAATAAAATCTACTATCTTTTATGTTTTAAAAGTTTTTTATCACTTTTATCGCTGAGACTCAGCTTAATAATAATCCACATCCTCAAATCATCCCCGCACTATGTGCCAATGATATTCTTTAAATCATCAATGGTCATGACTATACCGAATAATCCCTGGTCATAATCATACCAAGTCCATCTTTGCACGTAAGCCTAAGATATACAACAATAAAACCAATAATCAACAATTCATCTTTGCACGTAAGTCAAAGATATATAATTCAATAAACAATAGTCCATCTTCGCACGTAAGCCAAAGATAACTTTCATCACCATATATAAGCATTGAGGATGATGACAATGATATAAGCATTAATCAAACTAAAACAAGGATAAATATTAAATACTTTAAATTTATCCAAATATTATCAATCACTTAATAAACTCATAATCTAATATTATTAATATCATAACAATATTTTAATCACTTCTTAAACTTATAAATAATTTATTTCAATTGTTTACCCTTTACCAAATAATGCATTTAATCATTCAAAGAATGTCATACTCATAAGATTTCATCACAAATGATCAATCCCTTATCAAAAATCTGCATATACCTTATATAGGATTTTCAAGCCATAAAATCCTATTTTCCAACTTTATTACTTCACATAACATATTTAACTCATATGTTTGTAACTAAACCATTTTCATGAAAAATACCAAATCAGTCCCAAAAATATTTCTTTTCTAGGATTTAGCATAATATAGTCCCATAATGAACATATATTTTTCTCAGAATTTATAAAATTCATTTACTATTTTTCAAAAATTAATTTCTAATTAATTCCTTAAGAAATTAGCTACCTCAAGTTTAACTCCAGAAATTCCCAAATCTTGGCAGGATCTTACACATGTTAATGTGAGCTTCCAGTTTAAATTTCATGGTCATCGGAGTTATAAAACTCCGGTTATAGCATTTTTCGTCGGAAAAACCTAAATATTGAAATGGTCATAACTTGCTCATTTTAAGTCAGAATGAGCTCATTTTTGGACAGGAGATACCTTATACCATATACTTTCATGTCCCAAAAGGCCAGAATTTTTCTCATAAATTAAGTGGCCGAAACAGTCCTTCTAAAAATCTGGACAGTAGCATTTCGGTAATTTTTAACTTTTAACTCCTTTGCTAAAATCAATCCACACGAAAATCTACAACACCTTTTACAGTGATTCCACTTGAAGATGATACAAAACTCATAGATCTAACTCTAGAACTTGATCACATTCAAAAATTCAAAATATAATAGGAGATATGGTCAATTGAATTTTATATTCCATTTTTTCCAAAATCTGATTTTCAACCCTTTGTGATTTCTAAGAAACTTTCATGTTTTCACATAATAACCAACATAGCTCATCATAACACTTACTAATACTTCATATACCCATGATTTTCATCAGTCCAATGCTTTTATTATGACTCTCATCATAATCAACGTAACCAGATCATTTCCACAATTTAATAAGGAATGAATATAAATGATCATTCACCATGTCTGTGGTAATCCACATGTAAAGTTATTCAAAACAGAATAATAAGGAATGGAATAATGAAGGATTCACCATGCATGCAATAGAGACCGCATGCATAAAGTTGTTCCCAAATGAATAATAAATAATGAAAACCGGTCCCCAGAACGCCTTGCATGTGATATATTAAAGCGAGAATAATAAATGCGGAATAATAAATAATGGAACCAGTCCCACAGAAATGTACGTGAGCAGGATATTCCAAGCGTAATAATAAAGAATGGAATAACAATGAAATTTCACCATGTATGCAGATTGCAGATAAGCAAAGTTATTCCAATGTAATAATAAAGAAACGGAACGTGTCAAGGCGAAATTAAGACCGACAGCATGATATTCCAATGTAATAATAAAGAATGGAATAATAGAAAATTTTCACCATGTATGCGGTATTTCGCGATAAACAAAGTTATTCCAACATAATATTAAGAAATTATATAATAGAAGAATTTCACCACGTATGCTAAAGATTACTTGTACAAAAGTTATTCCAACATAATAATAAGGAATGGAATAATAGAAGAATTTCACCACGTATATAAGATTGCAAGATGTATAAAAGTTATTCCAACATAATAATAAGGAATGGAATAATGAAGAATTTTCACCACGATGCAGATCTTGATGAGATAAAGTTATCCAATATAATAATAAGGAATGGAATAATAGAAGAATTTCACCATGTATAAAGATTTCATGTAGACAAAGTTATTCCAACATAATAATAAGGAATGGAATAACAGAAGAATTTTACCAAGTATAGGGTAGTCCACGTATACAGGTTATTCCAACATAATAATAAGGAATAGAATAATAGAAGTTCTCTTCATGAATAAAAAAATAATAATACCCCTTATGAGTACAACAAATAATATCCCTTACCTTAGAATAAAACTGGATACTGAAATAGTGATGTAGCAGACTTCTCTTCTTCTTTCTTTCTATAGATTTTCTCTCTATAATTTCTCTCTCTAGATTTTAAGTGAATTCGTAAGAAATAATGAAGGAATGAACTTCTATTTATAGGAGAATGGACTGAATAGTAACTAATTCATGAACGGTCCATATTGATTTACTATTAAAACTTTAAACCAACGGTCCATACTGATTCACTATTAAACTTTAAACCAACGATCCATACTGATTCACTATTAAACTTTATAAACTTTAAACTAATGGTTCATACTGATTCACTATTAAACATTAAACCAACGATTCATATTGATTTACTATTAAACTTTAAACCAACGATCCATATTGATTTACTAATATAATTTCAACCAACGGTCTGAAAAATTAGTACATCTCTTCATGGAATAATATTGTACCCAAAAATGATTTGGCCCGAAAATAAATATATTTTGTTCGGGTGAATAGTATCTCGTGAATAGTAACTCGTGAATAGTAACTCGTGAATAGTACTCCGACACGAAAATTATTCCGAATACCCGATTGAACAATATAACCTCCAGACATCAATTATCATCGGAATAGATGTCGATTCTACTAACACAAATAATTCCAACACAATGAAACTACCAAATTCATCTTTAATCAACACGAGCTTATTCATCATTAATATCATAACTCACAATATTTAACAACCAGGTCGTTCCAAGGAAAGAGGGGGCTTTCCGATAAGGATTTCTCCTTATTGGCTCGCAATTAGGTGACCAAACCTCTCCTTGATAAAACTTCTAGACATTATAAATATTGTAATTTAATAATATGAATAACTTTGTTGTCTCAATTATTGATTTAATAATATATCATATAATGCGTATGATAATCTTGTGACAATAATCGAATCAATAATACGAGAGATATGATGCAACAACCATTGAAGCAATAATTGAGTATAACTCGAAAGTGATTTATCACGTAAAGATCAATAACCAATACCGTGTATTCTTATTCAACCACGCCAGACATCGTATTTTTTTACTAATGAAAGTAGTTCAACACTTTTAACGGTAAAACTTCCGCCATTTTTTTCATAAAAATAATTCTGTCATTTTATTACTACGACAATACTTCCATTGTGGATTCACCAATGATTGTGCCGTCGTACGAATATTCCCAACAAAAAGAATATTCACCGACCAAACAAATATTTTATAACAACTTGCATACTTTGCAAAATTTATAATTAAAACCCACAACTATAACATTATATCAAATCGATACCATAATATTAAAAAAATATATTTCCAAATTTAAATCTTTATTCATAAAATCTGGGGTCTCACAAATATCGTGTGCTACTACTTATCACACGCCAGATTCTCGCATACTTTTAACACCGGGTGTTTCAACAATTAACAGTAAAACTTCCGCCGTTATTTTCATAAAAATATTTGTCATTTTCTCAATCCGATAATAATTCCGTTGTAGGGGGGTCCAATTAATGATTGTCGTCATTTGAATATTCCCTGTTAAAACGAATATTCCTAACCAATCGAATATTATATAACAACTTGCGATTTTTATAAAATTTATAAATATTATCCATAACTATAACATTATATCAAATTCATTCTATAATATTTAAAAATAATATTTATAAAAAAATCATCTTTATTAAAAAATACATGCAGTACGTTTTTTTTTTTACAGTACGTTTTTTTCCATTACATTTACAATCATATTTTTTAATAGAAGTAAATAAAATAATAAGTTTGTAAACATACATACAGTACGTGTTACATTGAAAATAATATATTTCACATCTGTATATTATTAAATAATAATAATACGTATAATGAAACTAATATATTACACAAATTATAATGAAATTAATATATTTAAATCCCATAATAACATAATATATTTAATATTATAATGAAATTAATATATTATAAAACAACAGCGCTATTGAACAAATATGTTATTATTGACAAGAGTGTAATAGTCCAAACGATATTAATTGTTTTATCCAATCCTTTAATTAATTTTGAAAAAAACAAACATAATATAAAATTATTTTAAATTATCCCATAAATAATCTCATAGTAGTAAAAAACAAACATGTAACTAGGACTATTTAATCCTAGGATTAATAGTCTTAATAGTCTTGAGATTATAATCCTTATAAACAAACATGGTCCAAAATTATATAAAACGTCAAATAAATTAGGAAAAATAAAATCAATCTTAAATGTCATATATATTATGGGAGTGTGAGAGTATGTATATTTAATAAAAGAGATTGATTGATCATTTATAATTGGAAATAATGACAATATACAGTTGTGTATATTTTATTTATGCATAATCTGTTAAAATTACGTCGTTTTGGCATATTTATTTTTGATTTCTGATTTTGGAAAAATAAATTTATTTTTTTTATAAACAAAATATGTCAAAACAATATGATTTTGACAAACTATACATAATAAAATATACACAATGGTGTAGGGCGGTTTATAATTACTCCAATAAAATTGTTTGACAAAATATCTATTTGAGAATGCGTTAGAAAGATGATTAAATTACACGGATACGGTATCCAGTGTAAAAAAAAACTTTGTAACCTGTTTTTTTTTTTTTTAAACATGCTGAACATAAAAAGACACTCAAGTGGATATAACATTAACATAATGTATCATTTAAGACAATTTTTGAAATGAAAAGTTTGACACTTCTATTATTATTCAAACTAAAAGGTTTAACTTTTACAGGTAAAAAAAATCTTAAAAAAGTGGTTTAACTTTAAGAATACTTTCTAGGTAAATCCTCCCCTACGCATATTGCGGCCTTTTTTTTTTAGGATCCGTTTGGATTTGTGTAGGGAAACGATTTTGGAATATTTATTATTATTATTAATTTTCTTTTTAAATTTTATTTTTTTAAAGTATATATGATTAAATTTAGGCTTAAATATAAATAACTATCTTAAACTGTTAATATTTTTTCACTTCAATAATCAACTTTTTAATTTTTTCAATCAGGTTATTAAACTATCAATTTTTTTCACGTTCGTTCAATTAAACTTGTCACATTATAAATTGATGAGGTGATCCCGGTGACTAGTCTAGTCAATGCCTATGTGTAATTAAAAATTATGTTTAAATATAAATTACTACCATGAACTATATATTGACATTTTTTCACTTAGGTGTTCGATCTTTTAATTTTTTCAATCAAGTGATTAAACTATTAATTTTTTCTATTTTGGTACAATTGAAGTTGACACATCATAAATTGATAATGTGAGTTTAACACCTAGGATGTGACTGATGATGTGTTAAAATAATACTCACTTTATAAAAACTAAATAGGCATTAATGTAATATTATATTATAATTTAACAACAAAAACTAAAAATATTATAAAATGAAACAAGAGTTTTTTTTATTCAAAAAAAAGAACTAAGTAATAATTATGAAAAATATTACTTATCATTATCACCTAAATTTTCAAACAAAACAGAAGGGGAAAAAATTATCTGTAAGTAATTATTAGATATCATCTCACTTACAACTATCATTAACTATTTATTTTCTATAAAATAAAAATTGGTATTAAATTATTAGAACAAAATTTACACAATCATTTTTCATGTAATTGAACTCTTAGTTAATGAAGAAAATCAATTAAAAACTAGTAAATAAAAAGTAAATAACTCTCACCATTTTGCCTTTGTGTACCCATCATCTTCAACTTCAATTGAACTAAAGTGAAAAAAATTGAAATATTGATCACGAAACTAGTAATTAAAAAGTAAATAACTCTCACCATTTGTCTCCTCTTCTTGAAGGTGATTTGTCGGAGATTTGTCTTGTTTAGTTTTAATGGAGAATAAAAAATGATTTGTCAAATTTACCATGTCCAAATAATTTAAATTAATAAAATAATTGAAATATTATTATTTAAATATACATCGGTTTCCTTCACTCAGTAGGACACACCATCAATTTCTAAGATGTCAAGTGGATTTGGATAAAAATAAAAAAAATTAATAGTTTACTCATCTAATTGACAAAATTAAAAATTAAATTTTCAAAAATGAAAAAATGATAAAAATTTAGGGTAGAGTTAAATATATTTAAACCGATGTAAAACGGAAGAAGTCTAACTTCTCCGGCCGTGATGTCCTTAATTTTATAGAAAAAAATAATACTATCATTTTTGTTTAAAAACAAAAACGAATGGCCAAAAAATGACTGTCGGAATTAGAAAAAAAACATTTCGTATGAAGGAACAAGAGGCCACCCCATATTTTGTGAACTTTCTAGTATAATTAGTACTACTATACTGTTAGCTCTTAATTAACATCGTGACAGCTTCCAATAGTATATATTTTTAATTTGAAGCTAAGCTAATTACTATAACATGGACATTTATATTGCTATTTACTAAATATTAGTAAAATTTAAAATTAATGCGATGCTAAGATGTACGTGTTAACGTTAAGATCTTTTTTCACGTCCCAATCACTTAAGACGTCCTGATCCTGCACAGTAAACACGATCAACACCAAAAACATGATGGCTTGGACCGTCGGGGGATAGCTCAGGCGTGAGAGTCAGTATCGGTATTCACAAGGGTTAACAATGGAGGATAATAATGTCTAGTGTATTGAGAGAGAGAATTATTAGTTGAATGTGTGTAACGCGTCTTCGCTTGTTTGAAGACTTTTTTGCTAGGTTATACTCTTTGTCCGTCCCAGGGCCATCGTGTCACCACTACCGCTTGACACCCCCACTCCTCAAAGCTGGTCTCTCGCCGATCGCATGCAGTCGTCACCTTTTTTATGCACTGTTTGTGCCGTCGGCCGGTTATAATCCCATCCACATTAATGCGTTGCAGTTACAACAGTCAACAACCTTCCTTTTTCATCATTACAAGTCAAAGATAGAGATATTAAAATATCTAATGGGTCGATCCACTGATCCGATCCGATCTTAAAAGGGGCCCAACAAGAATAATATAATGACCAGACCCAGTAACTTGAGGATCCAATAACTGTGACACAATGGACTAACCGAGTAGGAAGGCCCAATCCATTCGGCCCAATAAGAGAAATATCATGACCCAACATTGCCCCCTAGTTTTTTATTAAATAGGATGTTTAATAGAAAACTATAAATAGCCCATGATATTATAGGATTTACTAAAGGCCCATAATGAAAGATAATTGAAATGTACCCGGTGTGATCCAAAAGACGAAATGGAATGTGACCGGAGGTCCAACACGAAAGGCCCAATTTTGAAAAAGGCTTGAGACTTAGTCCGGACGCTACCCATTCAACTTTCCCATCATTGCTAGAAATTAAATGTGCCGCCTTCGTAACTCGTGGTAATCACAAGATAAAAGTAATTTCTGCCCAAATTGACATTTTTACCTGTCAATTTGAATTTTGAACCTTGAGCTCTTCCTTCTCTCTCGAACTTCCTTCTCGGCTTTTGCAAAATCTCAACAATGGTGACTCGAACTCGAACTTAACTCTCCCTTCACAGAACCCCCTATCACCAATTGCCTCCTAGCCCCAATCCCATGTTGAAGCATCGAGCTCAAACCCCAAAACCGCCCCCCCAAATAAAAAATCTGTGGTAAGCCGAAACCTATGCCTAACCCCTCCGACTTCTTCAAAAACAAAGAACAATATCCTCACGCCAACACACCCTCCATCATTTTTGAGACTAAATTACGTAAGATTAAGGCTCGTTATCACATCCCTGATACCCATTTGGTAAGAGCCCCCAAATCTGATGAAAAGATGTATCAACGCCCGCGGACGGTTTGATCTACTGTCCAGTGACCCTACTCGAAAAGGGGTTAGGTTTCCTCTTCATGTCTTATGGTTACCCTCCTAGGGTTTATTGGGGTAGGGTTTGCCCAACTGGTGCCAAACTCCTACATTCACATTTTGGCTTTTATCGCGTGCTCGTCATGAATTAGAGTCAAACCTACTCGACTTCTTCTTCTTTATCAGATACAAGATTGCCCAAACCAGAAAAGGGATTCAAAGTTCAAAAGACGCACAAAAGGTGGTGAAAAGTTTGAGAGGCGGTCGCTGATAAATATTCCTTCGAGCAATAGAGGATGACATGAGAAATGGTTTTTCGTCAAGGGACCAGAAATCACCTCTTTATCGAACTGGACCACTGATGAAAAGACTTCTGCTGATTTTGGTGATATATCCGAAGAACGTGTAGCCGAACTGATTGAATTCTTGAGTAATTTCTCGAAGGAGGAATGGAAACATGGACTCCTTTCTAAGCAGGCATGGCTATATGATCATAAACGTAAGTGTCGAGCTACCTTTGTGTATATTTCTGTGAAACCTTTGATAATATTGGTTCTGATCTGTCATTATATAATCTTTGCAGTGTCTTTGATCAGACCGAACTCTTCAGAGATAAAAGAATTTGAAGACTTTTTGGCTGGGAAGATTACGGATGCAAATGAGGAGCCTCCAATGTAAAAAATCTCCCCAAGCCGATCCTCTCATTAAAGTGAACCACCCACCGCCGATCCTCGACGACGAACCACAAATTGATGAGCCCATTGTACCAAGAATCTCTCAAACCTCGACAAAAGAAAGAGAGTGCTAGAGATCCAAATTCATCCGCCTTGACATGCACTCTCGAGATAGAATCTTAAACAAACCCAGAAACAAACCCTTCATCCACTCCCACTTCTGCACCTCCTGAACCCGCTCCAACCAAGGGAAGTTTATTTGACATACCTCTACACGAACGGGCGAAAGTTCTTCGTGTCAAGAGATTGAGGGCAAAGATTACCCCCCTAACCGCTGACGAACTTCGAGTGCCCACATCTTCGACCATTATTCCTCCAGCAGTCCCCATAGAAATTCAAGTGTCAGATGGTGATGAGCCAAATGAAACCATCCATTCATTATTTCGCAAGAAAAAACAACTGTCTGATAGTCATCCAGGTTCATCGTCGACCCCTTCGCCAGTTCGCGAACCTATTCCTGCCCGGTCGCCCTCTCCAGAAAACATACATATGGATCCATCACCAACTCATGATCAGCCCATGCCTTCCCCTCCAAGACAATCACCTTTCGAGTTTCAACATGACGCTATGGCCTCTCCAACCATATGGCCTCGGTTTAATGCCAACTTCCCCTTTCGACTGTTTGATGCCTTTGTCCGTGAGACCGATGACCATCGATTTGGTAACAGTTTGAACATGGATCTGCTTAATGAAGGCATGAGCTATCTGGCGAAGGTAAATGGTTTTCTCTTTGATTTCCATGCTTATCTTTATACTTAGATATTTGAAACTGATCAAGTAATGCCGAACGTGTGAAGGCGAATCGTCAGATTCGGACGCTTACGCCCAAAGTCTATTTAAGTCAAGTCAAGAAGTAATAAAGAAGAGAACGCCATCCCAAGTCGGCTTTTGGGTGGGAAAGGACTCAACATGAAGGCGTTCTTCATACTAATGAAGGTCTTCGAAAGGAGTTGGCCCAGACAAAAGAGGATGTGAAAACGTCCAATGAAGAACTGAAGTCAACTAAGGCCCAGTACCAAGAGATCGTCAAGATAATGCTGACCTAGTTCAACGGAGTGAAATAAGGATGGAGAAAGTTAAAGAGCTGAAGGCCAGCAATAAGATTATGGCCAAATCGATCGAAAAGTTGGAGTTAGCAGAAACTCGTCATCTGAATAGGCGTCAGAAGCTCGAAGAAGAAATCCGATAGTTCCAGGCTCTTCGGGATCTTGGATCTCCTTTGACCGATGATCTTCGCAAGCAGATCTGTGAAAAGTATCGGAAATCGGATTAGATCAACGGAGAGATCATGAAGATATATTCTCAAGGCTATGAGCTCATTGAAGTCATGATAAGGAAAAACCGATATCACTAAAATAGACCCAAATTTTGCTCGTCGATTTCTCGGATGGCGAGGATAATGCCCGCAAGTGAATATTCTTTGCTTTGAAATTGTTAAAAACTTTGTGAAAATTTCTATCTTTATGTAATCGGATAAGGTTATGAATAGTTAATGAAATTGTAACTTTCTTTATCATGACTTTCAGATAATTCGCTTTTCTTGTTAATAATTCAAGATCAATCATCGTGAAAATCAGATATGATTCTCCGTGGACTTAACTTATATTGTGAATCGGATAAGGCATATAACAGTTAAGTTAGGAAATGATATGAACTGAATTTAATGAACTGAACTAAAAGAACCAAACTTAATACTTGAATAAAATAAAGTAATGCATATTTATCATTTCCGAAGTGTGAGACAGGTTATGTATAAGGTGAATTCGGCTGATCCTCTTTGCACCATCGGGATCTTATTTACCACTCGGGGTGAAACAAGGATATAAGGACATTTGTCTAGCATGCGGGATAAAACAAAGATATAAGGACCATGGAATTTGCTTACCACTCGCGGTAAAATAAATTCATAAGGACACACCTGACAATAAGGCTGCCATCAAATGGCCAGCGAGTTCGACCATACCTCATTACTTCGATGCATTTTGTTTACCACTCGCGGTAAAGCAAAATTAAAAGGACTATGGAATATTTTTACCACTCGCGGTGAAACAAACCCATGAGGACACTCCTACCGAAAAGGCTATCATCGAATGGCCAGTGAGTCCACCCCGTCCTCCTTACACCGATGAAGTTTGCCTACCCCGAAGGGCCTGACAAATTCATAAGGACCACCTGCCAAAAAGGCTACCATCGAATGGTCAGCGAGTCCCCCCCGTCCTCCTTACACCATTGTGAACTTAGGACCAATATGAAGAAGATCAATTTGTAAAAAAGTGAATCTTTTATTGATGACGAACCGCCATTTACAGACTTCCGATAAATTGATTCGATCTCTACTGAAAGTATTTCTGAAGTCTACCGGCATGCCAAGTGTTCTTGGTCTCGGATCCGTCTAATGCCTTTAATCAATAAGTCCCAGGCTTTGGTACTTCAATTACTTCATACGGCCCTTCCCAGTTCGGCATCAGCTTTCCCATGTTCTGAGGTGTAGACGCTTCGACTTCTCTGAGGAGGAAGTCCCCCACTTCAAATCTACGAAGCTTAACCCCTTTGTTGTAATGCTTGGCTACTCTCCGTTGATATGATGCCAGCTTGATTAAAGCCACCTCTCTGACTTCTTCCAGCAGATCTAAGTTGACCTTCAGTCCTTCATCATTGTAGATCTCTTTAAACTGACTAACCCGAAGACTTGGAGATCCAATTTTAACTGGGACTAAGGCATCAGTGCCGTAGGCCAATATGAAAGGTGAATCCCCTGTGGTTGCCCTCGGTGTAGTCCGATAAGCCCACAAAGACAATCGAGGAGCTCCTCCGCCATCTTCCTTTAGCTTCCGCCCACCGCTGCTTGATCCCGCTTCAAGTTGCTCGTTACATTGGTCACCTCAACTTGCCCATTCGAATGTGGATGAGCTACCGAAGTCTTCTTATGCTGGACTCCCAGCTCTTTTAGAAATCCTTGAAACTTCGATCCCACGAACTGGCGTCCATTGTCCGATATCACCACCTTAGGAATTCCGAATCGGAACACTACGGACTCCTTCATGAACTTCAAGCACTCTTGCTCCGTTATCAACCGAAGTGGCTTCGCTTCTACCCATTTGGTCATATAATCGATATAAGAACTATGATAAAACCCGACCGACCTTTAGCTTTTAAGAAACGGACCCAAAGATATCTATCCCCAGCACAATGAAAGTGGTATAGGAGATAATATCGAGTATAGCTCTTCTGGTGGCTGATGTGGGATCGGATTGTTGAGCTGGCACTTATCACACTTCTTCACATACTCTGTAGCTTCCTTGAAAATCGTAAGCCAGTAGTACCCCTGACGAAGTACTTTGTAAGCTAGTGACTTGGCATCCATATGGTCACCGCAAATACCTTCGTGAACCTCCCGAAGAGCATACTCGGCCTCAGACGGAACCAAACACTTCAGCAACGGTGATGAAAATGCCTTTCGATAAAGATCCCCATCAATAAGAACGAAGTTGGCACTCTTGTACTTGATCTTCTTTGCCATCATCTGATCCGAAGGAAGGACGCCATCTGCCAGATATTCAATGTAGGGAGTCATCCAACAGTTGGAACGATCAATGCACATCACGGCTTCATGCTGAATACTCGACTGCTGCAAAACCTCCAAATAAACCAACTCGTTAAAAACATCCGCGTCCGTAGTGGCCAGCTTCGATAATGCATCGGCAATGGAATTGTCGTTACGCTCTATGCCCTGAAACTCATAAGAGACGAAGTACTGAAGCCGGTCTTTCAACTCTGCCAAATACTTGATCATTCTCGTCCCACGAGCTTCATAATCTCCTGACAATTTCTTGACGACCAATTGAGTGTCGCTGTAAATGATCAGTTTCTGAACTTCTAGACTCTTCACCAGTCGAACTCCTGCTAGCACTGCTTCGTATTCGGCCTCGTTGTTTGTTGCTTTGAACCCAAATCTAATGGCCTGCTGCACTTTGAATCCCTCTGAACTTGTTAAAATAATCCCTGCCCCACTGACATTCATAGTAGAAGACCCATCTGCATACAAAGGTCCACGAATTCGATCAGGTCAAGAACTACAACCGCTTTCGACGGACGTCTCAAACCGGCAAACCATCATCATCGCCTCGAGAATGAGCATTCCACCATGAAATCGGCCAAGGCTTGCCCTTTGATAGCAGCTCGGGGGTGATACTCGATAAAGAATTGGGATAATTCCATCGTCCATGCTGCTAGTCTCCCCAAAACTTCTGGCTTGCTCATCACCTTCTTCAACGGTTGATCCGTGTAGACAACCAGGAGCCGACCTTGAAAATAATGCCGAAGCTTTCGACTAGCAATTATCAAAGCAAAAGCAAATTTTTCAATATTTGGGTACCTGGTTTCAGCATCTCTTAGACATGGCTGACATAATAAACCGGATGCTGCTTTTCCCCTGCCTCTCGAACCAAAACAGCTCCCATCGCCAACGAACTAGCTGTCAGGTATAAATACAAAGTCAAAGATGGAGCGGGCTTCACCAATAAAGGAGCCGAAGACAGATATGTCTTTATGCCTCGGAAGGCGTCTTCACACTCTGAAGTCCACTGGAACGTCTTTGCATTCTTCGATCCCTTCAGTGTATCAAAGAATGGCAAACACCTCTCTACAGATTTGGACATGAACCTCCTCAAAGCTGCAATCCTACCAGTCAGACGTTGAATGTCTTTGAACAACTGAGGAGTCTTCATGTCAAGAATAGCCTGGATCTTCTCCGGATTGGCCTCAATGCCCCTTTGACTGATCAGATAACCCAGGAACTTCCCTGCACCGAGCCCGAAGGTACACTTTGCAGGATTGAGCCTCAACTTGTGATGACGGACAGTCTGAAAGCATTCGTCCAGATCATCCAGGTGCTTTTGAACAAACATACTCTTCACGATCATATCATCCACATAAACCTCCATGTTCCTTCCGAGCTGCTTCTGGAAGATAAAATTCATCATTCTCTGATAAGTGGCTCCAGCATTTATCAGGCCAAAGGTCATCTTCTTATAGGCGTACACCGAACGGTGTGTAATGAATGCAGTCTTCAGAATATCCTCCTTGTACATAGATATTTGATGATAAAACTGAAAAAGCATCCATAAAGTTTAGTAATGCATACCCCGAAGTGGCATCGATGAGCTGATCAATGTGGGGCAGAGGGTAGAAGTCCTTCAGACAGGCTTTGTTCAGGTCCGTGTAGTCGATGCAAACCCGCCACTTTCCATTGTGCTTCTGCACCAACACCACATTAGCCATCCACTCCGGGTAGTCGATCTCAAAGATGAAGTCAGCAGCTATCAGCTTGGGAATCTCCTCATCAATGATCCTCTGACGCTCAGGTGCAAAGATTTGCCTTTTCTACCGAACTGGCTTCTTCGAAGGATCTATATTCAGTCGATGCTCAGCGATCTTTCTACGGTGATTCCTTGATGCTCTTGTGACTCCATGCAAAGATATCCGTGATAAAGAACAAGTAGTTCCATAAGGTTTGTCCGGAGAGGTTCCGGCAGACCCGAACCAATCTTCACTGTTTTGTCTTTCTTTCCGAGGACCAGCTCGATCTCCTCTGTCTCTCCTGCAGGAATAACCAATGGCTCCGAATTGCTTTCAGTGAAGAGCTCGATCTCAATTGCCATGGTTTGTTTTTGCTTGTTGACCCCTACCCCTGAAGAAATAACAGTGTTCCGGTAACAGCGTCGGGCAAGATCTAAGATCCCCGCCACCTCCCCAACTCCGTGTGCTGTGGGGAACTTGATCTTGAAGTGAGGGATGGAGGTCACTGCTTGGAGAGCAGTCAAAGTAGGTCAACCCAGTATGGCATTGTATGCCGAATCTACATGCACAACATAAAATTTATATGTTATTTGTACCTGCTGAGGAACTGTGCCGAAGACCACTGGTAATTCGATAGTGCCTGCAACTTTGACTAGATCGTTGCTAAAACCATAAAGGGGAGCCTCCTGCCCAACTTCCATCTTTCACCCATCAAGATGCATCCTCTGATAAGCGTGAGCATACAGAATATCAATAGAAGACCCGTTGTCAATCATCATTCGCTTCATATCCACCGAACCCACTTGTGTTGTGATCACCAAGGCTCCTTCATGGGGTTCGACGGGCTCCGAAGGATAATCTGCATCACTGAAGGATATAACTGTCCCTGGAAACGGACATGACCGAGTCCAGATATCCTCTCCTCTTCTTCCCTGCCAATTTTCCCCGCCGTCCCCAATTAGTTATTACATCAACGACGTGTTGCTTGGTGGTCGATTCGAAGCAAAGTTGCACGGGTAACTGTTTGAACCGTCTCGAACGGCAAGACGGCCAATATTCTGCTATTTTTTTGGTCCTCCCGCCACATATTGAACCAATAAACCGTTTTGAACCTTCCTCTCCACAAAATCTTTTAAATTGCAACACTCATTAGTGTCGTGACCTGCAGCTTGATGATAACCATAATATTTCTGAGCATTGCCCTGTCCTGGCTTGAAGTTATCACTAGGTGGTTCAAAGAACGGCTGGCCCCTAATCTGATCCAGAATCACCGACCTATCCGTGTTCAGTTTAGTGTAAACCTTGTTCACCTTCTGGTAGGAAGAAAGGGCGATTACTTCATCGTCGCCATGAGTTGTTATACTTCTTCAAACTACCCTCGGGCCGATCATTATACCCTCCCCCTTTCTTCTGATCGCCTTCAGCCTTAGGAGCATCCGCCTCCTTCATTCGGTTCGAAGAAGGACGTTTCAGGCTATTCATAGCCTCCTCCACTACAATATAACCTTCTGCTTTGTCGAAAGCTTCGGCCAAGCTCTTCTGATGGTGAAACATCAACTTCTTCACCAACTTTTCGGACTTCACCAGATCTAGCTCGTTCTAAAATAACCCTACAGCTTGCAGATCGTTAAGGTCCGCCACCTGGCCAACTGCTTCCCTGAACCTCTTCACGTACTAACCTAAGGACTCATTGGTGAATTATCGGACCTGTGCCAAAGAACTTGTGGGCTTTCCCCTTCTTCGGTTGCTTCCGAAACTGGCATGAAACTTGTCGCACAGCTCGGCCCATGACGAGACCGAATCTGCAGGTAGAGTCCCCATCCACTGCCTCGTATCCTTCCTTAATGTTGTAAGAAACGTATGGCACTTGGCAACATCGGTAAAGTCATAATAATCCATCAGCCGTTCGAACGCCTAGCTATGATCATAAGGGTCCCCGGACCCATCGCAACTCTCTATGTGAGGCAATTTCTTGGTGGTGTCTGCCTTCTCCTTAAGGATATCCGAGGAAAATGGAGATGCCTTCTTTTCCGGAGTGTCCTTCACCTGTTGAACCTCAACTAACTGCTTCCGGAGTTCCTTCAATTCCTTTACCAAAAAATCCACACCTTCTGGCTGTGAGGAGACTTCTCTCTCCGGCGACTCCTTCTTCTTCGTAATGGACCGACCTTCCCTACCAGAAATCACTGCCCTTGATGGGCTTCTGGACTTGCTCCGGCGTGTGGTCCCTTCCTCACGATGAGAGTGCTCATGACGCTGCTCTCTCCTTCTACTTTCTGGCACGATCTCTCTCGACCTACTCCTTCGTCTGCCACCATCCTTGCCTTGAGAATCGACGATGATAAGTTCTCCCTTCGATGTCTCAGGAGTTCTGCTCCTCGATCTCCTTCGGTCATGGGAACGGCCTCGAGATACATGCAAGGAATGCTCTGGTTCCTTCCCCTCTCACCGTGGTACCTCCTTATGCCTCTTCACGCCTCCGGGATCGGATAAGTGAACGCGCTTCATCCTTCGGGATCGGCCATCCAAGCATTCGCACACGACTATATATTTCTCTCGCTTTAGAAGAACTTCCAAAGCTTTATCTGCCTCTTCGGCCATCTTTGCCAACTTGGCAGTTCTGTCATCTCGACCACTTCGATGGTGCATTTTAGGCGGAGAACCCTCCACCTGTATCCGATCCTGATCACGGTCTTTATCATCAGCAAACACCAACCTTCGTCTGGACCCGCCATGAGCTCTCGAACGAGAACCCTTTGAAACATGCTTGGAAGCAGTGCTCTCACTCTCATGAGCACTCTTCGAAGGACCCAGACGATCCTTGACAAAATGTGTCGGACAGACGAAAGATGACAACCCTACCGTTCTTCACGGCCAGATTCGCTTCTACTCCTCACCATCTTCAGACGTAGAACAAATAAATCTTTGTGATTGAAAATTCCAAGACACTAGAACTCAGCCCTCCTTCTAGCGCCAATGTTAACGCCAAGATCTTCTGCCACGTCCCAATCACTTAAGACGTCCTGATCCTGCACAGTAAACACGATCAACACCAAAAGCTTGACGACTTGGACCGTTGGGGGATAGCTCAGGCGTGAGAGTCAGTATCGGTGTTCACAAGGGTTAACAATGGATGATAATAATATCTAGTGTATTGAGAGAGAGAATTATTAGTTGAATGTGTGTGTACGTACCGTTTGTTTGAAGACTTCCTTGCTAGGTTATACTCTTCGCTTTTGTTTCGTGGCCACCCACTCACCGTCTCGACACATTGCACTCCACCTTGGTCTCGCACGCATCGCATTTACGCCGCCACCTTTTTATGCCTTTCGTTTGTCTTACACGGTTATTATAATCTCATCCACATTAATGTGTTGCAGTTACAACAGTCAACAGCCTTCCTTTTTTATCATTACAAGTCAAAGATAGAGATATTAAAATATCTAATGGGTTGAACCACTGATCCGACCCGATCTTAAAAGGGGCCCAACAAGAATAATATAATGACCAGGTCCAGTAACTTGAGGATCCAATAACTGTGACCCAATGGACTAACCGAGTAGGAAGGTCCAATCCATTCGGCCCAATAGGAGAAATATCATGACCCAATAGTACGTATTCGCATATCTTGATACTATATATTGAACAAAAAAAGAAACAATGTCGTCGTCATATGTGTGTATATATATATATATATATATATATATATATATATATATATATATAATAGAGTTGCATTGTAATTTTAATAATATATAAAACAATATCAAGAAAAATGCTACAACTTTTTTGGTATGTCAAGAAGGGCCAATGTTAACGGAGTACATATATATATATGTCCACAATATGTTGAAGAAATGGTTAAGTTCCCTCTAAGCCAACCCCAACTACCAAGGCTTCTTCCTATTTGTGGACATGACAAAAGTTGGTTTTGAAAGGCATAGTAATTACTGATTTTTGCACTCATCTATTTTCTTATAATTTCCTTTTGAGAACAAAAAAAAAAAGAGGAGGGAGGGGAGTGGGAGGGAGGAGGGAGGAGGGAGGGGGGGAGGTTCCAACAGTGGTCCAATTAGTAAGCCATAACTTTTCTTCCTCTACTGAAAAGAGATATCTCATTACCAGGGCATATTTGTGGGATAGGGAAATGTCTTTAGCGGGGAGGGGACCATCAAACGGTTGACAATGATATCTAGGACCCTAAATGGTAATCCAAAAAAGCATTAATGCATTACTATTCGAAAAATTCGGAAAAAAAAGAAGATATATCGTATTCAGTTTAAAAATATCCGCAAATAAACAGATACGAATATTGATATAGGCGTATTCGTATTCATTTAACATACAACCGTAAATATATCCGGCAGATAATAAATATCCAGAATCAGATATTCAGATTCTGATCTGTATTCGTATTCGAAATTCGTTTCCGAATAACTCATATATATATATATATTAATTATTATATAATAAGCAAAATATTTTTTAAAAAAATGGCCTTCCTTATATAATAATTAATTTTCATTATCATACTAAAATTATTTTAAAAATATGTTATTTCACTTCTAAAGAATATGAAAGAACACATTTATTATAATATTAATAAATTAATTTAAGTATTTTTACTATTATAAAGTTAAATATCTAAAATATATCACTTAACAAGAAAATTATATATTACAAGAATAAAACTATAACTATCTGCTTGTTACAAGTTTTTTACTTTCAAAATTTACTTGAGATGGCTAGAGGCGAGAGCAATGAACAATATAATTTTATTGTTAAAATGTGTTAAGTCCGAATTAATTTAGAAGGGGGTTGAATAGATTAATTTACGTCTATGAATTTTCGGGTAGAGGGAGTATTTATCACTTTCATTTGCCCAATTATTTTGAAACTACAAGCCAAATATTTAAAATAAGTCTGAGGTCAATTTTGGATCAAGTTAAATTAACTAGTTGTCACACATACATTATAACTCAGGTGGTGTTTGATAAAATTGAGTGTTAAGACACAAGCAGTTTAGACGTCCCGAATAATATGTAGTATCTGAATAGAATCAGGTCGAATGAAAAAATGTTGTTTGATAATTAATTTTTCCAAAATGTCTGAATAACAATATTTTACCATTTTAACCCTCTGAACAGTTTAAACAAAACCTGTTTGATAATCAGAAGGTCTGAATAGTATTTTAAATACATATTTATAATAATTTGACCACAATATGATAAAATAAAAATGAAAACGTTCAAATTAAATTAACTTCAAACATATTTTCAAACATAGTATCATGTCCCAAAAATATCAACATAGCATAATAATTCAACCATACAAATTAAATTAACTTCAAACAGTTGTTAAGAGTTGAAGTGCAATTAGTTCACGTAGATTAACCATAAATTCTACGCCTTGATCACCCTATTGTGGTTCATCTTGTCCTTCTTCTTCGCGTCCTTCATTTTGCTCCGCTTCATTGTTAAACATGTTATCTCGATCATATTGAGCAAATAATTCATCCTCAATGTTATGCTTCCTTATGAAATTATGCATGCTGCGTAAACAATGATAACTATATCCCTTCAGATCAGTAAAAGGGTAAGGAGCCATTCGTTTCAAAATTGGAAATCTTGCTTTCAACACACCATAAAGACGCTTCGCAGTAACATTTTCGAAGTTGTGCATGAGCATGGTTGAATTTTTCCTCTTTACTCAAAGTGCGTCTGCGTCGAAAATCGCCTAACCAATACCTCAGATTGCGATATGGAGAAAAAAATCCTCGAGTGTTTATGTATGCAAAGATCACAAAGATAATATTTATCTCAGAATTGAGACAAAAATAATGATTATTATTAATAACTTGAATGATGAAATTTTATGACAAAAATAAATAATAATTGAAAATGGTAAAAGAAATTGTAATATATACCGGGAGGAAATGGAAAACCAGAAGATGGATCAAATGCAACTTCTTTTAGAACTCGTGAGTCGTGTGCAATGCCTTCTCATCCGCCCAAACAAATGTGAATATCATGTTAAAATCACATATTCCTAAAACATTTTGATAACATTCACCCCTTCCTCTTCCTCTCTCAGAACGCGTTTATCGATCAACAGAACAATCGCATGTACAAGAGTACCATCTAATGCACCTATCAGACCGCATTAAAAAACTTAGAGTTCTCAAAGTATTTATTGTATGGAAAAAAAGTAAAAAAGAAAAAAAATTATATGTCACTTACCGAAAATATTTGTCGTAAGTTTTTATGGTTCCCCGAAATATCTGGATTTGGATCAAATGATGTAGGCATTATAATTTCTTTTGAAAACTCAATCATCCCATTTAACACCTCATGAAAATATCTATATATTGTTTGGGTAGAATGTTGAAATCTGTGTTTTATAACTCTAAAGCGTTCATTATGGCCTATGATGGTTAAGAAGATTGCAATCTTCTCCTCAACTGTTATGTATCTACTATTGTGTACCCATTGTTTTTCCTTGAAGTGTTCACATAGGCATATTATATGCATCACGAGAAAGACGATCAACTCTCGACCTTACGTGTGTATTTGATCCATTTAACAACTCTAATGTGTAAGCATGTAAAAATTTCAATGTCAAGTATTATTCATAATCCTTGGTATTCTCCTTGAAGATTGTCTTTTCAAATACCAATATATAATCATCAAACATAAAATTTGATCCTCGATATCCATATTACCTATATTAAACATAACAATTTTAAAATACTCTAACATTTAATAAAAGAAAAGTTAAGTCAAAACCAAAATATTCCTAATCAAGCAAAATCAAAATCATAATAAATGACATATATTATAAATTTAACACATACACGCTCAAAAGCATATGTAGAAAATATTACATCCATAATTAGTAATAAAGAAATGTCACATCCATAGTTAGCAAATAAGCCCCCACATATTCAAGTTTGTATCCCAAAATATAATATTAACTAGCCCCAAAGATAAGAAGTTTGTACCCAAAAATATCAAATTACCTAGGCCCAAATATATCCACCAACATCCTACCAAGTTTCTAATTAACTAATATCCAACAAACTAAGCAATGTATCCCAACTTGCGTGAAACCATCATAACCCAATTTTCAACCTCATTCTCTTTTAGAATCATCCATGCTTCTCTGTAGCTTGGTTTCTCACAAAATATTCCAAGAGCCACCTTGTGTAGTGGATTTTCCGCTCCCCACCCAAGTTCTTCCAACTTATCTTTGCATTCTTTCACGGAAGGTCCACTATTCTTTTCAACAATAAGTTTCAAGGCCTTGGACATCTCTTCATCTAGATTAGTGTTGTAGGTTTGTTTAGATGAACGCTTAACTTTTTTCTTTGGTCTTTCTCCCTCAAAGCTAGGAGCGGAAGCATGAGATTGCATACTAGGAGTTGATGCATTGGGATAAGGAATAGAAGTCCCTTGACCTTGGGTGCTAAAAGGAATGTCCTCAAGACTAAAAACCTCCAAGTCCAAAGGTGTTTCTTTAGTCCTACCTCTTCCACAACTAGGACCCCAACTATTAAGTCCCGTTGTCGCAGTTCCATCAAATAATGCAATACAAAGATCGGGGAAGATTAGAGGTGAGGTCTTCAATGTTTCTACCATTATATAATATATTCAAACAATAAATTCAACATGTTATAATATATTCAAACAATAAGTTCAACATGTTATAATATATTTTTAAGGACTATTACTAATTAACTTAAAATGTAAAAATATTAAAAATGCACCTTTATCTCTTGTGTCCATTCCTCATCGTAAAGGTTGAACTATAGATTGCCGACGGTCATATACATTCTCGTCTTACTTTTGAGTTTGCACCATGCACCATATTTTCCTCGCAAGTAGTCAAAATGATTCTTCATTTGTTTTTGATCAACAATCATGTTGTATGTATCTTTTAGTATTTCTCCTACCTTTCTCCATGATTGTGGCTTGAGACTTGCACCTTCTCTACCATTTTCCACAACCTCACGAATACATGCTTCTAAAAAAGTTTTCACTAGTGATTCATTCCTCCAACTCACTCTAATCCTTTTTGGTTTTTGAAGTTTCTTTGGTTTTGTTCCATACCTAAAGTACATAGATTATAAAAGGTTTAAACAATAAAAAACAAAAATTTAAATAGTTTGAACAATAAAGAATAAATTATAGTAGGTCGGTAGCTTAATTGTTCAACCATAAATCTAACATCTCGGGTCTTACCTTCTCTTAATTTTAGATTTTTAGGCAAAATCTCTCTTTTAGGAATTTAATCGAACATAATGTGAGCGTCCATTTCAAGGACTGACTTCATAGCCAATTAGTTAAGTTTTCATCAATGTTTTTCCTCCTTATAGCACCGCACAACACATACTAGCTCCATATTTCTAATTCAGTCAATAGCAACCAATTACATGTACAACAAAATCCAATATACTAGCTTTCAGTTTTGCAATTCAACTGAACTTGAGAATGAGGTTGAGAAAAAAAGAGAGATCAATTATACGATGAAGAAAAGAAAGACCAGTATCATATTTGGAATAAAAATTTATACAATTTTTACCGAATGCAAACAATTCATAAAAATTGTTTCTTGTTCAATTGAAAAGGGAACCCCATGTTGTGTAACCAGTATCATATTTGGAATAAAAGACTAGAGTATGGTGTTTATATGTTAGCCAATTGACTTGTTACTTCAGGTAGCAAGAAAAAATTCTAGGCTTTATAGCAGAATTTGGTGTAGAAAAAATCTAGTTTAATATTTTAATGCAACTATGTATGTTAACTTATGGCACGGGATCATAAACCTCTTGTTCTAACTTCCCTCCAATTTTTATGAATGGTAAAAAATGTAAAAATTTTCTATAAAAATGTAAAAATTTCTATAAAAATTGTTCCCTTTTCAATTGTTGCTTTAATCAACAATTTTCATTCGGTTCTATAAATTTTATACATTTTTACCGAATGAACACAATAGATGAAGAAGGGAGAGAAGATTACTATGAAAGAAGAAGAAAAAGGAGCAAAGAATAAGGAGAGAAGAAGAAAGAAAGTCAAGTGAAGAAGATAGAAGAGAAAGAAGAACGAACGATTAGGTTAGATTTGGGATAAAAGAGAGGTTATTATTGTCCTAAAAAAAATTTTCTCGCTCAGAGGTTCCTCTGAATACTATAGATTTATTTTTATGTCTAATCAATTAAGAGGGAAAAAAAAATTGTCAAACAAGATTTGCCTCTGACCGAATCAGAGGCAAATCCATTAAGAGCCAATAAGAGGCAATCAAACACAACCTCACTCTCCATAAATATAATGAAATAAAATAATTTTTTATAACTGTGTAATGAGGATAAATAATAAATAAAACACTCCATAAACATAATATTAAAGTATTAATCAAACATTTGAGAAAAAATAGTTAAATATTCAATGTAAACTTTTAAATCTAATTATAGATTATAAATATTAATACACACTACAGAATTACTCCACACAGATAAAATAGACATCTAAACAATAATAAGTAAATCATTCATTTTGAAATTTAGGATTTTGAAAATGATAAAAATTTATTTGAATTGTAATTTAGAGAATTGATTATTATATTTATTAAAAATAAATAAATTAATATATATTCATTAATGAACTATACTCTAAAACTCATTATTTATTTATTTATTCTTATTAATTATTATAATAATGATGTCATAAACTTTTACATGAAATCTTGTAAAAGATAATGTTTAGCATTATATTAATTATTTTAGATTACAATTGTACTAATATTATTTATTTTTCTGTTAGGATGCAAATTAATGAAGGATAATTGCAAAGGAGCAAGAGTTTTACCATCTTTTCAATAATGTTAATTTGATATTTTTTCTAGGATGTTTAAATTTTAATTTTTATGATCAATGGTGTATGATGATGTGTTTGACATTTTCCTTCCCGTTATGATTAAAATGTTTAATTAATATGTATGATTTATACTTTAAATTGAGATTGGTGATGAGTAATTATTTAATTTTTCTTTTATTTTTTATAAATAATTTGAATGAATTTTATATTAGGTGACTGATAAACAAATTCGGATATCCGAATATTCGAATAATCAAAAACAAAAACGGATAGTTCCGTATTCAAATATTATTTCAAATACCGGATATAAATAGCATTTTTAAAATCCGTCGAATACCCGGATACGTATATAGATAGTAAATTAATTTTTTGGATACGGATATCACTGTATTGATATTTGTATATATCCGTTTACCCCTAATGATATAATAGGATTGTACCATTTATTATTCAAACCTCCACAATTTCATTACTAAAACCCAATCGAACCTACAAACCATAAAACCTCTTAGAACTGATAATTCCGCATGATAATATAGTTCGTTGGTTAACCACCCATCAGCCAGCCTCATTACCCGGTTCCCGTTGGTCTCTTGCCTCTGTCTAAGTTCCCCAGACCTTCCTTTTTAGTCAATAAAAGAGTTACAACTAGACTAAGCGATTAATAGCCACGTACAGTACTGGTATCAAATTTTGTACGTAAAATCCAAGAAAATATAGTAGATTCATAAAGAGAAATTACACATTTATTGAACGGCGCGCATTGCATTCTTAAGAGGGGGAGAGTTTTTTTTTTGCGCGGAGGGAATTTGATATTTTCACCTGCTTCTCATATGAAAGTAAGGCTCATATTATATGAAGGTGAAATTCATTGTATTGCATGCTCACGTGATAATGGAAGACACCTAAAATATGTAGTGTTATTGTATGGAATAAATCTTAATGGTATTACTTTCATAATGTATATTTAGATATTTAGATGGTGTAACTACAAACTTTACTGCATGCTGATTTGTGCAAATTGCATAATACTTTTCATAATAATAATGTATAACGATGGGTTAACGTTGTTCTTTGGTGTATAATTGCATACACTCTTATATATCTATTTATGAGAAGTGGTTAGTATGAAATTTATTTTAGTAGTAAGTTAATTAATCGACCAATAAAAAATCTTGACACTGCAGCGAAGTTGTATGTACACAAGATTCTACATATGGTCAATTAACCAACTTTACCAAAATAATAACTTCGTGCTAACCGGATCCCTATTTATGGACCACAAATATATTTTTTCTCACGAAAATAAATCAAAGGGAGGCATAATTAAGTTCCATTTCCCCTTCTGATTTTAGCTTTCACAATAAAACATAAAATATGTAAAATTATGAAGTGATTAGTTAGTATTATTATTTTCAGACAAAATATATTCCATTCTTAGCATTATTCCTCCGCTATAAACTCGGAGACATCAACACCCCATATAATACCCAAACTAAAAATACTAGGACCCTTACTGCATTTCCAAGTTAGGTTTTGTCTCTGTTTGGCTCCTCAACAAACTAAAGAAAACAAAGTTTCTTTTTATTCCCTCACCCCCTTTTTTCTTTTCCTTTTCCTTTTCCTTTTCCTTTTGTCTTTGTTTGGGTGACCGGAATTAAATTTATCACTGCCATCCCCATCACCCATCATCCTTGCCCTTGACTGAGAGACTGATAAACCCGCCCTTTTTTTTTTCTTTGCTGTGGGCTGATTAGTTCTGGTGAATCTGAGAAAGCTGAAACATTTAATCAGTAGTTCTGATACTGCTAATCTTTCGCCGCTTAAAGTCCCTCATCTCTACACCAATGGTCCCATATTCAGTATCTCTGTTCTCGCTTTCGGAGCTAGAGCACGGCCATTGCCGGTCAAGCCCATTCACCGGCGTGTTCGTGCTAGATACCGTTTCTAGCACTGATTCATACCCATCCACGGCTATCTCTTGCATCACATTATTACATCTCATAAAACTTACCTGAAACAAAATCAAAAAGGAAGAAGATATATTTACCAAGCACAATATAATAGTCGTTCGTAAAATAAGATCCACCGGTTGAATTAATTAATTCCAATACCTTATTTACATAGGAACAAGTTGATATAGCTTTCTTAAAGCATTGAAATTGTAAGGGAAACAGCTCATGAGAAGCAGAGAGAAGAGCTGACGCTGCAATTATCGATGGCTTGAACTCCCAAATCTTCAATCCTAATACATACCAATTAATGGAACAAGAAAGATGTGAGCTTTCAGGGTAAAAATTATTGTAAGAGTCTTAATTCATGTATGAATGGGATTAGTTTACCAAGTTGAGATCTGCAGATAATTTGGGTGGCACGAGCTTTGAGAGCTTGCCTCAATGGTGGGTCTTTGAATTTGAAGAAGGAAACGAAGAAATTGATGAAAGAGAAAGGAGTGATGGAACGCATTCGCCATTTTAGAGCTCCCAAGATTAACAACTCCATTCGCAGTATCGTTTGCTTATCAAAGATAAAACCACCATCATGCTGTAACCGAACCAAAATTAAATACTACCATACATATAGTATTATTCTGTAATTGATATGGTATAATCAGAGGAGAATCATCACCTGAATAATGTCGGTGACGGGGTGCTCTGTTTTCCTCATCTTCAAAGCTAAAGAAACACAACAAACTGCCAGTAGCTTCAGGATCCACGGCTTCCCTTCCTAATGATACAGAAAATCAAATTAATTAGATCGAATTCTATTATAATCATTCCACTATGTAATTATGTATTTTAGTACCTGAAGCTGAATGGATTGGTGGGAGAGGAAACGATGGAGGTAATTGATGGCGAGATAAGAGAGAAATGGATCGAAATTGTGAGATAAGTTTATGATTAAAGATAAGGTTTGTTGGCGAAAGAAGAAATAATCATCAAATTCTGGGTTGATTTTGTTAGTAGTTGTGATGTAGGGTGTGTTTGATGGCATGTGTTGGGACTCGATGTGGAAAAGAGAAGAGTCAAAGTTGAGGTCTTGGGAATTATTATTACTAGTTAGAAATGGTAATGGTAATGGGTGTTCAAGGTCTAACTCCATTGTTGTTGAGTTTTTGAGTGTTGAATTTGTTCAACAATTAGTGTGCAGACAGGAGGAGGAGCGTAACAGAAAGGAGCATTCTTATTAAAAACAAGAGAGAGAGAGAGAAAAAGAAAGGAGTTAATGATAAGAAGATGAAGAAAAGGTGAGAGTTGGCTGTCTCCTTGTTAAAAGAGAAGGAAGATGTATGTAGCCTTCTCTTCTGTGGGCTGTCTGTAGATATATAGATTGAGAGAAAAAGAAAGAGAGAGATGACTTCAACTTCACTCCTCAATACTCTCGTCTTCTCTCAGTCTCTCTTATTGGGAAGGAAAACTGATAACTTAAGCGGGAAGAGTGGTGGTAATATCATCAGATCAGACTAGACCACTTCTCCCTTCTTTGTATATTATATTATGTCACATTTTAACATATTTAAAATCTAAATCATAAAATAGAAACTCCCTATTTTATGAGCCTAATTCCTACTTATGGGCATCGTTGAGGAGTATTACTCCATTGACTATTGAATAAGTACATATGCAACTATATCATTATCATAGTTGATGGTGATGGTTTTGATAGTTTATATGGCTTCATATCACATAAATTTTATCGTTAACATTTTAAAAAATACGAAATCATTTACATCTACAACAACACTATCTTAATTGTGGATGGGATAAAAGACTAATTTACTCTTAAATATAATATTTATTTTATTTAGAAACATAAAGTACACTTTCCTATTGTAATACTGTGTTGACACAACAATGGTGATTAGGGCCTTAGGGGCAAGCGAGGAGGCACAACGGAAATATGGACTACATCTAGGTTTAGTATCATATGCTATAAGTCCACAATATTGTGTTGCAATCCGAGGCGGATCTGTTCAAGGTGTAGTATAGACAGTTGTCTCTGTTGGAATTTTTTTTATGTATTGGGGCAAGAACAAATATGTAAGTGAATAAACTCAATGGGACAGATTAATGGAAAAGTTAAACTTGGAGAGAGTAAAAAATATTTATTCATATTTTAAATACAAGTATAGACAAACGTATATTAATTCTACTTTTGTTTTTTATATCTCCTCCTTTGTGGTTTCGCCACTAGTTCTTCTACATCTCCATTCTCCGTCATTAATTAGCAATTTGTAAACATTATTATGATTAGTTAGTATAATAATTAGTTCAAATTTTTTTTATTTAACTTCAACAAAAAAATTAGTTAAAATACTCTCCTGCTGAGAAAGTTTTTTGGATCCACTCTTGGAGACCAAGTTCTTCCTCTCACTTAAAATTAGTGAAAAAAAATTCTGAATCCGACCCGAATTGCAATAACAAACAGAAATTTCGATATCTGAGAATAGCAAGTGTAAAGTCAATATCGTCTTTTCTAGATTCATAACACAGTGACGCGACCATCGCAACACAATGTTGCTAATGGTTTTATTAGCTAGGTCCGATAGAAACGGTGTAAAAATCTGATAGTTAAGATTTCATAATCATAATTTATTATAAATCAACTTCTATATCTATCTGTACACATACATGGTGAAAAATGGGAGTAGAGCTTTGATCAAGTCAAGTGGAGTCCAATCTAATATATTAATGGATATAGCATTACTTGTTAATAAATTAATCAAGTGAATTATTATTTTTATAAATAAAAATTGATATTTTTATCATGTATCTTTTACATAAGTATGTGACTCATTTAATATTTATACAAGAGGGGACTTGTGAAATTATCACATTTACTTATAAAAATATCAATTTTCTTAATAATTTTAAGTGAGACAATATATGAACCCAACACGAAAACTTTACTAGCCTTATCAAGTATGGGTGGACTATTAACATTCCAAAATGTTTTTATGTGTTTCCAAAAAATATTTTTATATTTTACAATATTTATTTGTATACATAATAAATAAATAATATATAAAAGTATATAATATCTTTAAAGATAACTAAAGGTATAAAATTCGATGGTATATTAATACAAGATGATAATATTCATACTCCACTCGATAACTTGTTAAGTATTCAAAATTATCAAATTAATCAAGTCGAGTCCCCTATTAACAAGTTAATATATATAAATTAAATAATTGAACTTGGAAATCTCGTTTACCTTAAATTGTCTCCTCAGTAGTTAGTAGGGGTGAGCATGATGCGATTTGAAACTCAAATCGCACTCGAAACCATTTAAGTGCAGTTTGACAAATCTAAAACCGCACATGAAACCATTTGTGATTGGTGCGGTGCGGTGCGGTTTTGAACTGTGCGGTTTGGTTTCATTTGGTGAGGTTTCAGTTCCAAAATTAATTGAAATAACAAACCCGTAAAATAGTTAACAAAATCATCCACCCAAATGTATTACGCAGTGAACACAATTATGGAGTTAATTTAGTAAAATAGTTCTAGGCATCAACAACAATTATATGGTTGATTAATACTACGTTATCACATTTGATTTAGGAAATATCAAGTCATTCTTGATTTGCAAACATAATTGATAATATTTATTCTTCATTCAACCCTGCAATATTTGTCTTCTAAAATAAAATGAGGAGAATATTTTATAGTAGTTATATATATTTGAGGAAATTTGAGAAAACATGATGATTATTTGGTGCGGTTTCGGTTTGATGCATGCGGTTTTGACTAGTAACTAAATCGAAATCGTAAATTTGATTTATCAACCCACCTAAAATGCCAGAATCGTTGGTGCGATTTTAATTAATATAATTTGTACGATTTTTGATGCAATTTCAGTTCTAATTTAATTAATTGTTCAGTCCTAATAGTCAGGAGCCCTTAACCCAAAGGATGTTAAATAGTTAGTATTTTTTTTTAATTTGGTTATGAGATAATAGGATTTTGATAGGTAATTACATCCTGCAATAGATTGAGCTTGCAGCAGTAATGTTAAATAGGAGTACAATATAATTATACTAGGAACAGTCCCGTGCCTCCGGTACTATGGACGGTGGAATTTATTCCAAATTTTGGACGGCCCAGATGATTTGTTAAGATGAGCTGAAAATTTAAAATCATTTGTATTTTATTAAATAAGTTTTTATCTCTTCAAAGTTTATACTATGTGAAAACTAAAAATTAGGGCTCAGCAAAAAATCAAATTAAAATCAAAGTGGCATTAAAATTCGCACAAACCGCATCAATTAAAATCGCACCAACGGTTTCGGTCTATGTGACGGTTTTAAGTGGGTTGAAAAATCAAATTTACAGTTTCGGTTT